>OY735218.1:35725272-35812772 GCA_963457665.1 Thysanoteuthis rhombus
GAAGGAGGCCATATTTTCTTATGTAAAGCCCGAGCAGTCGGCTGAATGGGCTAAATTGCCATCGAATCCATGAGCACGTATCAAGGAAATCGATCCGGGTTAGGAGACTTGTCAGGCCGCCAGGAATGCTGATGATGTCCAACAGAAGACTCTCCTATTGACGTCCAATTCTGGAAGGAACTCATGCTGTGATGCCAGATTCAGACCGAAACCCCCTGCGTCGTGTTCTTTGAATATCCGTTGAAGGACTCTGAAGGGACCCACTTGGACGTCAACGATCGACTATTATTTACAACCATCTTTTCAAAATTCCATGATGGATGGAGCAAGCTTTGTGCAAACGTGCAAAATTCACATGCATAATAACATTAAGATGTCGGGGCCCCACGTTCGGAAACTGTTTATTGGGCATATATATATATATATATATATATATATATATATATATATATATATATATATATATATATATATATATATATATATATATATATTGTAGATTGAGTACATGTTTATATTTATGCAAATATATGCATATTTCTACTGTCGTGTTGTCACATGGTTGAGTATATGCTGGGGTATCTATCCTTCTATCTTTCTAAGCATTAGAAGAAGAAAAAGAAAAGGTTACAATGCAATACAAAGTCCGCAAGCTGTGTAAACAATGTTATGGCATTATATACTGTTTATAAGGTATACTAGTTTAGCCTCCCAGTCTCAGTATGGTGGCATAAATCAAACAATTTTGCAACTGTATTGAACTCATGGATATTGAAAACGTCATGCTGCGTTTTCTTGTTTACTTTCAGTACTTCTTGAATATCAAACAAACCAAAAAGTTAAACTAATTAGAACTATAATTCTCTTATGCCTGACTAGAACACATAGTAAATATTACTAGACGCTGGTAAACCATAATAGTTGTAGTGAGAGCTCCACAATTGTGTGACAATACACTCTGCAACCATAAACAGCGTGGAAAATAAAGAAAGAAGTATCTTCGGAGAGGACGCCGGTAGATTATTACAAACCATTATCACTGTAGTAAGTGCTCCACACCTGTGTATCGATACACTCTCCAACAATTGAAGTAAACAGTGTGAAAGAATAAAACAGAAAACGTGAACACCAAGGGTTCGTTTTTACATTAACATTGCTCTTACTGATTCGTCTACAGAAAGCCTCTCAGTGGGTCTGATTGCCACTTGTCTGTCCTAATCTTTCCAACGCCATTATCACTAGCCTTTTAGTGTCCATCGTTTGATAAAGACCTTCCCCAAGATTCGCCAAACCTCTCTCTCATGGGAGCAAGTTTTTTCTGAACTTGTCTAGATCGTCTCCACATCTTATATTCTGCCGGCCACGGTTATGCATGTGATCTATGGGGATTCACAGTTGTCCAGTGGTTGTCTGAAATCCTTGCCACATGATCAGTCCATTGCCACTTTTTTTTTAATGGTTTCTCAGACTCCTGTTTTTTCTTCTGGTATATTGTGCTGTCTTGTGAGCTCTCTATGTGACGTTGAGCCTGATTCTTTCATGTGCACGTTTCATGGTTCTCTTGGTGAGGTTCCATGTTTCAGCTCTATAGGTGACTATCAGGAGGATGCATTGGTTGCATACAATTATTTTCAGGACTAATGGGATTCTCTTGTTCTTGAAGATTGAATCTGTTCTACCGAAAGCTTGCCATCCTAAAGTGATTCTTCGCTTGATTTCCACCAAATTGCTTATTTAAAATATTGTAGTATGAGTAGTGATCTGTTTACTGACTTTTGTTCAGACAGTCTAATCTCTACTCCCCATCTTTGCTTTTGACACAACGTTTCGGACGTTTCGGACGATTCATTTTCTGGCCTTCTTCATACGTAAAATGTAATATCCGTTTGAAACCGTTTTTATGCTTTGCCCCACCGAAGAAATACAATGATAAACAAAACTCTCTTTCCTTACTGATATTACATTTTATACCCACGAAGGCCGTAGAATGAATCGTCTGAAATGTCATGTTGACAAAAGTTGGTTAGTTAATGACTCTTCTAAAAGTTATAGCCAATTGTGATAACTTGTTTGATTTTCAAGATGAAATATATAGTCCTATATTGAGTTTTGATTTTATGTTCGCAGTCACGACAATGACAATGACTCTACCAAAAACCAGTGACATCATGGTGGCACGAATAACAGTGACATACGCAAAGACTGATGACTAATTCCCATTTCCAGAAGAATGGAGTTGAAATGGGGCTTGTTGTTATGGAGTAATATTGTAAGGAGAAATGAATTCTGTTTTTATGAAGCAAGGGAGCTTAACCCTAGCCAAACTTGTCAATTCTGAGTTTTTTTCATTTTCTTTTTGCTTTCCATCAAATGTTCTAGGTCGACATTCTCTTCAACCGTTAAAGTAATTTAATAACTGTTATACCCTTACCGTCGAAATTACAACATACAGTCGATGAATCTGATTTTTTATTAAGTCACTGACATGTTTTTGTTTAATTCATTCCATTTTTACTGTCGGTGTGCCACGTAAATCAATATATTCCTTTGTGTGCTGTCATAGAATGAAGTTTGGGAACCACCGTTTTGTGTCTCGTACGAATAGCAATGAGCTGAATTCGGGATGTTATAGACAAAAAATAAATATACAAATACATGCAGTGCATTACTATTATAGATGAGTAATTATATTGTGTCTACTGCGAAAATCCCGAGTAAAAGAATTACCAGAGTTGCATTGCAAATGAGGAGAGAGGGGGTGGTCGGTGGTCAGGAATAAATGCAAGTGTTATTGATCAAATAGGACTATTATATGTATAATCGAGTAACGATTATGGAGATGCATGGCAAATGGAGACGAAAATGGTTATCAGTGTTCATATAATGCAAGTATTACTGACACAATAGGGCTATTATATGTAAAATTTAAAGATATTTATCGAAGAAATATATTGTAAATGCTGGAAAGGGATTACCAGTGGTCTTGAAGCAAAACAATCATTATTGACAATTATATATCTATATATATATATATATATATATATATATATATATATATATATATATATATATATATATATATATATATATATATATATACATATATATATATATATATATATATATATATATATATATATATATATATATATACAAAAGATAAATATTTATTCACAGGAAAAGATTACTCTATAGAAATGAATTGTAAATGATTTCATTATCGAAAAGTGTATTCCTAAATTGTGTATTGAGGCCTACATTGAAATACTTTGTGTTGTCACGGGAAACTCGCCTAATTGTATTTTCAAGAGAAAAAGATGCTCTTAGCGAAAAATATCATTATTTTCTTGTTCTTGCTTTCTTATTTTTCTCAAATCTTTTTATGCTTTTGATATTTGTTCACAAAGAAAAGGAAACTCCAGAAGCGATTGCATTTTATGAGATTCAATTTATGATTTAAGTCGGCGGTTCCTTGAAAGCACTTATAGTAATTGGCGCTGTAAGTGGTGAAGAACACTAAGCATGTAAATGCAGTCACTTATTTCCCAAGCCCACACACTTCCAGAGCAACAATATATATATATATATATATATATATATATATATATATATATATATATATATATATATATACAAAAAAATGTTTTAAATGAAAATACCAACTTCAATGACTATTAAAAAAACAACGATGTATTCAAAACTTCGAAATTCCAAACCTACATCATCGCCAGATTCAAAATTCAAACATCTTAAAACATAACCGAAACACGATGTAAAGACGTAGAAAGACTGATGAATTTAAAAGTAACCATAATAGAAATCATATCATGCACTTGCGAATTACAAAATGTACAAAACAGACTGTTGTGAGATGTAAAAATCCATAGTATAAAAAATTGACCATATACACATATTTATATATATATATATACGTATACATAATGCTTTTCCATAGGAATAGAGCATTCTGGTGGATGGGGAATATATGCTTATTGAATATATTGCTTAAATTCAACCTCACTGACCTTCCAGTTCCGTGGAGCAGAGAAAAGGATACCGGCCCCGGGTCTGAAGCGGAAGTTTCAATCCTACCTCGTGGTACTGGATAGTCTATAGCCACACTGAAGAGTTGTAATACAACGAAACAGTTATCTGTGGATGATACTATATATATATATATATATATATATATATATATATATATATATATATTACATAAATGTGTGTAACTATGTGAGGCATGTCCATGAAGAAACCGAACTTTTGGAACAGTGCAAAAATGAAACGTTTTAAAGTGCTCTGATTGAAATGTTTTGTAGAGATGACCATGACCTTTTGTATACATAAAAGAACAGCACCAATTATCCTTGGTTAGATTTTTCAACTATACATGCAAGAGTAACCAGGTGTAGAGTTCGCTCAGATTCGAGGAAATCGTCGCCAGACTGTCCATAATGTTTCCGAAACGGGAGAAATCTCAAAAGATTCGTGCAAAATAATTTTTTAAAAGGAAGACATGTGATGTAACGTGTTACAGTTTATCCGTCTGTCAGCGGAATTTGCGCCTGAATTCATCCTCAGATTTTTTTTTTTTTAAATCATGTTGAAAGAACTTTTACAAATTCCTACCCCTTCAGGAACCTCACTGACAGTGAGGCGGGGATTTTTTCGAATCACACCACACACTTGGGGATCTTTCTCTGTCAACGAGAAATGTTGTCCAGAATTGGCATCCTCTACTTTCCGATTTCAAATGCTGTTACCAATCGTGGCATAATGAACAGCTTCATATGGGATCTTCCTCTGTCAACGAGAAATGTCGTCCACATTTACATCTTCATCTTTCTTATTCCAAATGCTGGAACCACTTGCAGCATAGAGTAAGGCTCCAACACCCCACTCTCCTTGCAACGTTAGAAAAGTCTCCCAAAACGTCTCTCCTTATTGGAAACAGAATTTCCCACTAACACATCATTCTTCTAAAAGCTTCATTGTTCAACTTGGGGGGAGCCAAGCGCACTAGATGCACATTCACTCTCCCACGTGTACCTCAAAAACTAACCGACGTTGCTTGGTGCCATTTTTCATACAAAAAAGTAAAGATACTGCAACATAACATTCCAGTCAGAACATTCTAAAACGTCCCTTTGGCGGGCTGTTTAAAAGAATTTTTGCCTCTTTTTGGACTGACGTTCTGAAGATATATACATAGGCAGAATTCTGGTAGTCCTGCTTACCGTCCAGTTCTGCGTAGGGCAGGGGTAAAATGGATCTGAAGCGAAAGTTTCGATCCCACCTCGTGATATTGTATGGTACACACTGAAGAGTTGTAATACAACGAAACAGCTGTCTGTGGATGACACAATTATATATATATATATATATATATATATATATATAAAGCTCCTACCTTACCTGCTCCTCCAATTCAAAATTGGGGGCGGACAAAGTAGGAGCTCTTTTTCCACATGTCCTATTCCAAAGTGGGAGCAGACAAAATAGGAACTTCACTTGTAATTGTTCCCAGAATCGGTCTCCGATACGTGCTCGCTAACCATGGTGCTACGGTAGGCTACCTTCAGCTAAACATATGGATCCACGCACTTTTATTTCTTCGGCTGATTTGTATCGATACAAACATTCGAAACCATTGATAATCACAACTTTGCTTCCGGCCAAACACAGACTGGCTTTTAGAAACTAATGCCTTTTCGATCAATGACCCCCACCAATATCCTGACTTAACTAAGCACAGATTTATGTCCATTAAGGAGATGGCGCTAATAGCCACAGGTCAATCGTCCGACACAGCATGGACGTGATCGTCTTTGAAGTTCGAGACACGATCACCGCAGCATAAAAACCCATAAACATCTAGTTAATTGTCAACTAAAAATATTCATTAAGACACGATTGACTGCTGCAGGGTCAAACTCCACTCATACTTATATTGCAACTAAAGATGATCGCTGAAACTTTTGTATTCTATATGAATTTACGTAGATATATTGGACTTCTCAGTTTATCCGATTAGGTAAGAGAGTCGCTTACCGATCACTTGATCGTGTTTACAATATTCATTATATAAATAGGTTTGGTTTGACGTGGTCTGACAAACAAACAGTGGCCAGTTTAATCCCCTATTCTTTTTAGTTTAACCCTTTTTTTTATTATGTAGGAAAAACAATGTCAACCCGAGTCTCCGACTTTGACTGGAGTTTGATAATAAGCTATAGGCGTCTATAATTTTGAGAAGACTCATTATCACTCGAAGGATTCTTCAGACTATCATACTTATTCTTTTCCAATGATTTATATATAAGAATACATATAAGAATATATTGCCAATATCATTACTATAAAATATATCACAAATAACATTACTATAGAAATACATTGTAAATGTACTTTCTATAATCATCATTTCTAGAGTTGTTTAAATCATCGTACACATTCTTTATAATTGGTTTTGGTATAGACTACTTTTTTGCTTTTGTTGTTATGACGATTTTTAGTCCGATCAATTCTGTAGCCTTCCTTAAGTGAACAAAGATACCTCTCAGTGAATTTGAGATGAGTCATTATTTCGAGATTTGTTTGGACTATTGATATCATTTTCGTTGTTTTGTTGTTACCAGTCGATTCATTCTACGGCCTCCATAGGAAGCAGAAAAATGGATGCTAGGAAGATCATGATGCACCATTCAAGGAGATCCTGCCTACTACAACAGTATTCAGAATTCGTTTAAAAGTATGATTTTTAATTGGAGAACATTTGAAGCTGATAAATTTCCTAGAACCCTTGAAAGAATCATCAGTGGTGACAGCTCATGAAAAAAAGTCATTCTTTTTTCTTTGTTTTTTTTTGTGTCTCTTATCACAACGTTTCTTGGTCGATCTATTCTTCTTCATTTGTTAAACAAGTGATCACTGCCACCCGGTACGAGTAGTACGGCTTTCATGTATCCTTCACGGAGCAGCCTGCACGTGAGAAAGAACAGGGTGCATAGGCCGATCATAGCATTGCAACATGTTGCGTTAATCGGCAGCCGAACATAATAGGCTGAGACGGCCGTAGAATAATGTCGATTGCTGTCGGTATTCCCAGTCGGTTACCCATCTACGTAATGACCATGCCACGTCACTTAACCGTACATGTTAATTATGTAGCAATACTTTTTTTTTTAGATTGATTGATAAAATATTCCCAATAGTGAATCTATTTTATCATAAGCCTTGAATTTTAAATCTTTTTTTTATTTATTATTCCATTTTTAGCTCATTTACTCCTCTTGGGCTTTTAAACTAGAATAAAGTTATTTTGAAATTCTACGACGAATTTTTACCGTCGTCTTAATTTATTAGGTGCTTTTTATCGCAACTTTGAGACAAAAAGATAAAAAGCAACTAAAGTCAAAATGCAGGTAAAAAGTAATCATAAAATTTGAAAATAATTCATAAGACTTGTTGAAATGTAGCATGGAGTTATTGCAGAAGTTGCCAATGTCATGTTTTGCACAATGTGTTAGAAAACAAATGTGTCTTTGAAGTATGAAGTCAGCTTGTTATTGTTTATACTCTTTTACAATTGGAATTTCCATTTCATCAGATCACTCGAAAACTTTCTGAGTATCAAAACCATTTTTCTAAAGAAAAGGGGGGAAATGGTCAATTCAGCATGATCAGAATTCTTTTTTTGTACATAATCTCAGATTCTTTTAACAAAGAATGAAATAATCGGATTCATAATGGGCTTTTTATCATTGCTAATAACGCTGATTACATTATTAACAATTGAATTTAACGTTCGTTAGATTTGAACAGGCTTTTATTCCACCTCTGAATCTCTGGCTTTTGTCAAGAGAAAGTGAGTCATTCTTCAGAATAACAAGAGAAGCCAAAACTCTGTAGAATAAACTCAGAAATAATCGAATCGCTAGGTTGGAAGGATCTGTCTTGAGATCCTTATTCACTGGATTCGACATTTTTCATTTGTTTATCAATTGAAATCTCTCTTAGTAGCAAAACCTTTCTAAGAAAGGTTGAGAAAAATTTGCTTTACTGTCAAACTCCACCCCAAGTCAGGGGTTCATCTTGTTTTTTCTTCTACCGTAACAGGAACGAAAAAAACATCTCCAGAAAAGGGGATTAAACCCCTCACTGTTTCTCTGTGCTGTCAAGTTGATCTTAACCCTTCACTCACTGTTGGTGCCAGCATGTTAAATCAAACCGATATGAAAAATTGACATTCCCTACCGTGATTTGAAAACACTAACAACTGATTGACAGGCGGTCTTCTTACCGACTGAGCCTAACTGACAAGTTTTACATATATGCTAATTTATTTATTTATTATACATACTGCACAAAAATGACAATAATGACCCTGCATTTGCCAGGCTGGTCAGGCTTATTTCTGTTCAGAATCTATAATAATAAAATGATCGATTACATACTGTACTTCTGACATGATTATGTTACTGACAAATAAATTTAACGTTTGGTACATTTTAAGATGTTTTTAGATTCTCTTTACAAACAAACAATTACTTTCTGATCATCTTAAGTAAACATTCATCTGTACAATACATACCGATATTTATGTTAGGTCAAAAAAAAAGTGTGTTAAATTCCACGATGACATTACAAGCTGACTCAGTGAAATAAACCCAGGAGATCAAATCGATAAGTTTAGAGGTTCTACTTTAGCATCTCAGTTCCCTCGATTTAACACCTTCAAATGTTCATTTATTCAGATCACTGGTGCACGCTGTGGCACAATCTTTGAAAAGGAGAGGAGAGACCAATTCAGAATTATCAGAATGCTATGCAACGTATATCCTGTAACCTACTGGGAGAGAGTCAAGATTTTCAGAGAATTGAACAAAAGCTGGAAGAATCAGCGGATGTGACCAAAGTTCAGTGTTGCTTAGCAACAGGCAGCTGACTATAAAGAGCGTTTGGTGGTGGGGGGGTGGATGATTGCTACAAAGAAGAACATTGCTATTCTAGAAACGAAAATAAGATTAGATTTTTAGAATCGGCGTGATTTTGTAAAGCGACGCTTCGTTCTGTTTTAATTTTGCAATCAAATTCGACAAAGATTAATTCTCGGGAAATGAGTTCAGCCAACCGGAAGGGGTTTCTTGCGCGATTTAATCAAATAATCAAAACGAACTGAAAATATAATTGAAGAATTCTTGGTCGATTTTTACTGACTTTTCGCTTTCCCCAATGTTAATTCGACGCTGTCTTTTATCGTTGCAAGTGGCGATGGATTTTTGTAACGATTATCTTGACAGGAGAAACACCAACAGCAATTAGTAGAGAAAGTGAATAAGTACTGATATAATAATAATAATAATAATAATAATAATAATAATAATAATAATAATAATAATAATAATAGCAGCCCTTTGGGTTATGAAGAAGGGTGTCGACAAATATCTAGATAGAACACGAGGAAACCCAAGCATCCATAAGATGGAGAAAATTGTCCCCATAGGCATATCCCAAGTCTTTTGCAAAGCACTGTAAATATGTATATATTTGCTCTGGTATATAACTATATACTGTCTCTTGAGTAGTCTCTTATACTGATCTTCCCTCTGTGTAGATAATATGAAAAAAAAAAGCCATTGCTTCTTAAGTCATGGCATCGTTGTCTACCCTATGTTTCAAGCCCAAATGACGCATACCTCTGCCTACGCTATTGTCATGGAGGTTCATGGATCCGCCCCAATTAATCACTTCTTCCGTAACACATTGCCTGACCTCCAACAAACTTCCATTGAAATTCATCGCGAACTTTTGGGGATATCGTGTGGACAGACATTGACTTTTAGCGATATTATGTCGTGTGATTATGCGACTACAACAGATTGGGAAGTGTATGGATTTATCTCAAAATTCAATGTCATTGAGTTCTATGGAGAAATCTCGGGGATATCATGTGGACGGATAGTCAGACAGACCGAAAGGCAGAAGGACACGACTTAATTCATCTACCTCCCTAACTTCGTTGGCAGAGGTAAATGAAAATATTCCTTTGGGGCTAAGCTCTCCTTCATCTTATCATTACTTATGATCACAACTGTCAACTTCAAATGCCTTCTGACCTTTAAAGTAAAGAGCGTGAAGTAAGAATAAAAGAGTAGCTTTCATTAAATTATTTAAACTCTAGGATGAAGTATTTTTTGCATAATCTTTTTGGCTAGTCTTTTTTTCATTTAATTGTTGCTTTTAATCATAAGTTTCTGGGTTGAATAGCCTCCAAGCGTCAAACTAAGGAGTGTTAAGCGAGAATAAAGAAGCAATTTTCGTTAGATTATTTCAACTCTAAGATGAAATATTTCCGTAATTAGTTCTTTCAGTTAATCTTTTCAAGATCTAATTGTTGCTTTTTTTATCTCTGCATTGTACGTCGAAAACTCTGTCACCGTTGACGTAGCATTAAATACAAGTAAAAAAAAAAAAGTGTTTTAAAAGTTACTTCTGAGGGGACTTGAACTGGCATCATATGTTGTGGTGCGAGTATGGGCTACTTCTTTGATCCAACAGGCCAAATAAAATATTTTTCATCTTTATTCGGGCCTTACATTCACTTCAAAAAATTTACATCATATTACAGAACCCGTATTTAATTTCTTCATTTGACAAACATATAAATTACAATTATTATATTATTGATTTAGAGGAGCCAAAACAAGTAATTTTTCAATATAAATCATAAAATTGATTTTCTGAGAAAAAATATACAAGATTTCAAATGAATAGTTAGATTGGTTGCGAGCCACAGAAAATGCTGCCGTAGGCCAAATATAATCCCCGGGGCTATGGTTGCCCATAAATGTTCTTGTGACACAACTTGGAGATTAAACAAAAATCAAATCTAGTATCACGTTGCCCCCTTTCTGATTCTTTACACCTTATTTTCTGTGTTAATAGCGATTGTCTAAATTGTTTGAATTTAGTAATGAAAATGCCTAATTTCAAAATTCAAGTACGTAATAACCTGGCTGCTGCATGGCCAAACTACACTCCCACTTCTATTCTATCGATGAAGAATAAATTCGTTGGCATATAAGATTTGTCAGTTTAACTCAGTTGGTCAGAGAGCTGCCTCCCAATCACATGATCATAATTTCGAATAACGGTAGAGGGCAGAAATTTTATAAATAGGTTTGGTTTACCGTGATATGATAGACAAACAGTGAAGAGCTTACTCACCTAAATTTGGTGAGGATTGTTGTTGTATAGGATGTGGGGGTTGGATTCGAGTTGGACAAAAGTGTCAGTGCCTAACAAGACGATTCTAATGAAAGTATACGAATAGTGAAGTCCAGTTTCCATTTGATTCATTCTTACAAGTTTCTATGAATGCCCCGTTTGATACGATGAAAATTCATCGAAGGGATATTTCCATCCTAATTACATAGTTTAGAAAGTACTCTATTTGCCTATTTAGTACACATGAATTAATTCAAAATGTTTGCTGATACCGATAATCGAACTCGGGACCTTCTGCGTTCGAGGCAGGCGTGTTAACTATTACAGTATAAGAGCGGAGAGCATAATTTAAATCACTGTTTGATAATGTTACAAGATTACAAACAATCAATGCTCAAACAATCGAAAGGAAGAAATGTCAATATGACTCGGGGATTTGAGCCGAGTATAACCATAATGCTTCTCTAGTTGAATTGATTATGACATTGTCCATTTAAGACTTGTTTCCGATATACTGAATGCAAGAACATGCCTCATCGGAAGCTACTTTTCCACGTAGCTCAGTTTAATGGTCGGAGTGTATGTCGATCTGGAACCAGCAACAATTAGATGATGAAAACCTAATTAAATATTAACCTCTAGTGCATTATCCAGAGTAAATGAGTTTATTGTCAAATTCCAGTCCGAATTGGAATTGACTTTGTTATCCCTCGTAACAAGAAGATGAACAAGAATAATTCTCACCAAATTTTGCGGAGTACACTGTTCATCTATTCTGTCATGTCAATAATTTACATAACTCGTAGGTATATAAGAGTTATTGATAACAGAGCTGCCTTTTTATTACATAGTCGTGATTCTTAATCACACAAGGTACTGTTAATATATATATATATATATATATATATATATATATATATATATATATATATATATATAATTAACAGTACCTTGTATGATTGTATATATATATATATATGTGTGTGTGTGTGTACACACACACACACGCACACACACACACACACACATATATATATATATATACATATGGATATATATATATATATATATATATGCATATATATAATTAACAGTACTTTGTATGATTAGGAATCACACAAGGTACTGTTAATTATATATATATATATATATATATATATATATATATACATATAATGAACAGTACCTTGTATAAAATTATGGGATATATATATATATATATATATATATATATACATATATATATATATATATATATAATTAACAGTACCTTGTGTGATTAGGAATCACGACTATGTGATAAAAAGGCAGCTCTGTTATCAATCAGTCTTATACACCTACGAATTATGTAAATTATATATACAATACAAAAGTTGCAGTAATCAGCTTAAGTTGGAATAAAAGTTGGAGTGTTTGACTCAGCAGCTGCCGGGCTTGCTGGATTCTATTCTTCTCAGAACCTCACGACTAGACTTGCCTTTAAAATAACTTATGATTTTTGCCGGAACCAAAAATATTTGAGCATTCTGATACATTCCAGAAGAAGGAGTCCATCATGAGCTTCTTACGCCCGGCAGCACAAATGACGAATAGCAACAATCAAAGTTACAATTTTAGCCTTTTCAGAACTAAATATGGAGTTTTATGGCTGTTATGAAGGGGAAAAATTCTTCTCCACTTGCTAGCAAGGATTCTAGCTCTATAGATAAATATACAATTGCTTATGAAATGGTCAGGCTACATTTCTTGTGTATATGTTCCCTTTGGGCTGTCCAATACAAGCTTATATGTTTGGAAGTGATTCTACACTCCAGAAATAGGAACATCTGACCAAGGCTAGATGGTGCACGGCCGAAAAAATATGAACAAATGGACATTTAGATGAGAAAATTAGTTTGATCATAGCATATGCAATGGTCAAAACACCTTGTGTAACAAAATTTTGACAAGAAACAAATATACATTGTATATATATATATATATATATATATATATATATATATATATATATATATATATATATATATATATATGTATATATATATCCTCTATTCAGGGTTGAGCACTCTTTGGGTGAGGTAAATCATCCATTGTAAGCTTTTGCAATGCTCTCCCAAATGAATAAAGCACTATGGTGGATGAGGATTTTCTGTGTAAATTAATATATCGCTTAAATTCAGCCTTACTGTCTGTCCCGTTCCATAGTAGGTAGGATATCGGTCTCTGGGTCTGAAGTGAAGGTTTCAATCCTGCCTTGCGGTATTTGATGGGATTATGGAAAGTCTATTGCCACACTGAAGAGATATAATACATCGAAACAGCAGTCTGTTGATGACACAATAATATATATATATATATATATATATATATATATATATATATATATATATATATATATATATATAGTAGAATGTGGATTCGCTACACAAACTAGCTTTATACTTTCTGCGGGCCTCATCAGGCGAATTGATTTATTATGTTATACTGCTAGCCTGATTTGTACCACACACACACACACAAACACACACATATATATATATATATATATATATATATATATATATATATATATATATATATATATATACGTACATTCTCTATATAACAGGATTTTAGGTTTAGCAATTAAATCAGAAAAATATTTGGGTGCTTGCTCTAAGTATTTACAGATTTTTTGTACAGGCTCTATACAGCATATGCTCTTAGTGCACGAGTTATTTTGTTTTAATCCAGGTGAGGTATTTTTTCTTAATCAGGAACATTCAGTGGAACTGAAAAAACACATTTTGATGATTTCCATATTACATACTCTTAATTCAAAGGGAAAAATATGATTGTAATGGATTAATCATCTATAATAACGAACAAGGTGCTTTTTTGGTTTCACTGTCTGTAACACGTGATTCTTTCACTGGAGTAAGGATATTGCTGATAAAAAAAGAAGTCCTACCCACCATTTGAAACTTTGAACTCTCCAACAGAAACGAATGCCCCCTTTTATTTTTCTTTCTTAGAAATTGAAAATTCAAATACACCCGTGATCTTTTTCTCGGGTATTATTTAGTCTACAATAATAATAAATAGTGTGATTTTCCTGTTTCAATGTCCACTTCCACGTAAAGGTAACAATGTTGCTTTTTGCTGATAAAAATATCTCTTGCTTACCATTTGAAACAATTGACTCTTCTTTTACTAGTTCAGTCACTTTTTGATAAAATCTCAGATGAAATCGATTAGACGTGATCATCAATTCATACAATTAACAGCTTTGAAGTATAGAAATGCAATGTCTTGAAATTAGTAAGGGAATGTATTGAAATTCAAATTCGACAGAAACATGGGTTGATGCATTCATCGTCCCACAGAAATCAAAATGTAAAACAACGTAGAAGACACAACAACCAGAATAGAAAATGAAGAGCTGGAGAAAGTAGACCACTACATTTACATAGGACAACAAATCTCCATAAAATCCTCAAAAGAAGAAGAAATCAAGCGTACAATCACTCTAAGTTAGTAAGCTCTACCTTCAAGAGCAAGAGAATTCCATCAATCTGAAAAGGGATAAACAACCGATGCATCCCCCCGATAGTCACCTACTGAGCTGAAACATGGAATCTTACCAAAAGATTGACCATCAAACTGAGAACCATGCAAAATGCACAAGAGAGAATCGTGCTCAACCTCACATGGAGAGATCACAAGACAGAACAAAATAATAGAAAAACAGGGATCTTAGACATCATTGAAACTATAAGAAAAGTCGAATTGGCCTGGTTGCAAGAATGTCAGAAAACAGCAGGACATCCAGACTCTCAACGTGGATCCCCAGAGATCATAATTGAAACTGTGACCGGCAAAATTTAAGATGGCGAGACGAAATGGACAAACTGACCTAGCTCGACGTCGATGATCAAACGAGAATCAATCGATTCAACAAGATTTTATATTACTATTAAGAATTTCGTAGTGCAATAGTGTATTTGAAATCAGAACTCCAGAATTTCTAGTGTCCTAGTATGGAAGAAGCGATGTGCGCTGGTTTTACTTCCCTGAAAGTGTCTAAAGAAAAGTTCAATACGTTTGGAGATCAGCCTGACCGCAGGTTAAAGCACCTGATGTTGCCAAACAGTCGCCCATCTCAGTACTGACCGAGCTTGACGTTACTTAACTTGAGTGATCGAGCGAAAACCGGTGTGTCAAACACGAACGGTCGTAACAGCTTTGTACTACTAACAAACAAGTCTATACTACCATAAAACATTTCATAGCACAATTGTGTATTTGAAATCAGCGTTCCAGAATTTCTCGGCTCAACTGCCGTGTGATGAATGGCGCCCTGTAATTAATGAAGAAAATCCTGACAGATTACAAATGGTTCAAGACTCTCGAGGGTTGAGTCGGAAGGCTGGATCAATTCATCTTAGTCAAGGTGGTTGTCATACCCGATGAACGTTAATTACATTGATACAGGTATCTCCCGCTTTTTAAAAGTTCACTTCATGTCACTCAATCCACCACGGTTCTGAACTGAGTCCGTGCACATATGTGCGTTATCTCAATTTATTCCGTGTGTCCGTTAGCAAAGAATCTGAAAAGTCTACGAGTGCTCGCAAGTAGGCTGCATTTAGCCTAAAACTGATGGATACAGAAAAAGTTTACTCTTTCAAGTCCGGTATCGCACAAAAGTTTTTGTTTTACATACGAATTGACGGTAATCGCTGTGAGCCATTTCGACTGACGGAAGGTTTCATAAGAATGCTCTGCTTCCGGTTAGCGGGAAAATCTGCACAGATATCCCCCCAATCCGGAAGTTCACAATGCGCCACTTTTGGGGGATATAACGAAGGAAAGGCAAAAGGTGGACATAGCGTTCAGCGTTAGTTTTGCAGCGAGCAGTTATAGAGGCAGTGTGAACCTATCTCTTATACACACCAGTATTCTATTTTGAACCGACGATGACTTAACATAAAAGATCATCATTATTTTTGTTTTTTCCCAAGTAAATTTATCCAACTTACTTATTCAATTCACGGCATTTTGTTTTACGAGATGTTTTTATAGAAACGCTTTACATTCTATTGGTGGAGAATAACATGTATTTAGACTTGTGCATTCGAAGGAACGGCACGATTTCCTACCTATATCCCACTTCTGGGCTGCGATTAGTGTTTATTAACCCATTAAGCGCAGATAACAAAAACTTCAGTCATTACTGTTCTATGGCTTAACTGTGAATGACGGAAAATTCTATCAGTCACGCAATAGACCCATCCAATCAACCTGACGTCTCCCTTTCGGCTTCTTTCTATGTTTCTCTGTCCGTAACTTATTTTTTACCTCCCTGTGTAATCAAAGTCATTTAGAACACGTTGATTGAGCAGCTCCCGTTGCACTTAATGGGTTAATTCCCTAAATGAAAAATATACGATTGAATCGATTAATTATTATCTACCATCTCTGATTGCTACGGTGAGGTAGGCTTCGAGTAACAGGTGGAGGAGATGGTATCAGAATCGAGAGGAAACAGGGACAGGAAAATATCTCGACCATGCTTACGCACATGTGACGACAGGTCGACTTCACAGAGGCGGTGAGATGGAATTGATTCGAGCACGACTTCAAGTTGATTATTGAGTTGATATGTCGAACTGATTATTCATGATCACAAATATTAACGCTCTGAAAATAGTAAAACTACCTGCAACCAGCAGCTAAATAATTCGAGCTCAGCCTATGACTATCTTCTTGCCAATTGCATTATTAACACAGAACTGTCTTCATGCTACGCCAACCTTTATTATTCATGTTCACAGATAATGATATGCCTACAATATTGAAGTCTTCGCCGATATTGACATCCACAAAAATAATGAAGCTACCTCCAATTAATAATTACTTAATCTGAGTTCAGCCTCTGGCCATCCTCTGGTCACTGATGCCATTCCATTAATGTTAAAGTATCTTAATGCTTCGTTAACATTATCCTTATTCTGTTCACATAGACTGACAAGAAAGGAAAACATGAAGCTCGCTCCAACGGTATCCACCTGATTCGAGTTCAGCTACTGACGCTCTTTTTCAACTGATATAATGAATGTTGAACTATCCTAGTATTTCCCCCATATAATCATTATTTTTGTTCACAGATAACGACAACAAACAAATAACAAAGCTCCCTCCAATACACATGTATTGCTTTCAAGATCAACTTCTATCTTCTTGCCACAGACATTATTACCGCAGAACTATCTTCATACTACGCCAGTCTTATTATTCGTTTTCACATATACTGACAATAAACAAATAATGAAGCCCTTTCAAAACAACATGCATCGCCTTCGAGACCTGCTGCAGACTATCTCCTAGCAACTTATGTCATTAACGTTAAACTATCTTGATACTCTGCCAATACTATCATTATTTCCGTTCAAAGACAACTGACAACAGTTCACTACATTCAACATGTATCTCCTTGCCAATGACGTTATCCGTACAGTACCGCTATAATACTTTGCTAAACTTATCATTACATCATGCAACGTGACTTTTGTTTCGGATTAATGAGTGGTATTTTCTGATTGCATGTGTAAAAAGTATAGGAAATGTTAATCATTCCCTTTCAAACTTTGCTTTTGAGACCAGGACAGTGATATTCATACGTAGTTGATTTTTCCTAATTCGTGTGATTGAAAACGTGTAAATTCAATTGGAATTAAGGAGATTTCAAATTATCAAGGATCAGTCACAGGAATAGTTTGAGTGGAGTAATTGGACATTCTTTTTTTTACTATTCAGACATAATCAAATAGATACAATGATAATAATAATCAGAAAATAATACTTATTACCCAGAACGAAAAAGGTAAAAAAAACATGTTGCACAGTATCATTTATGTTACCAAATAGTGATTAACCAACCTAAAGATAAAACAGAGGAGCTTATGAACAGTTTTCTATGCTTTTGTAAAGGAACAATCTTATAATAGGGATGCTGATACAAACACACTCACACACACACACACACACACACACACATATATATATATATATATTTATACATACATATATACATATATATATATATATATATATATACATACATATATATATATATATATATATATATATATATATATATATATATATATATATATATGTATGTATCTATGTATGTATATATATTGTTGGTATTTTTCTAAGGGTTGAGTTATCTATGAGTGACTAGTGTTTGATATCAGGTGTGGGAACATATTTAAATAGATAACCACAGATATTCTTAGAAGATTCAGTGCTTCACGGCGATCCAGTGTTACATGCTGGTGCAATCTTCAGACCGCTCGACAATCGCCCTGGCACAAAACTCTGAGTCTCTGCAAAGTACTGGATCTCTCTCTCTCTCTCTCTCTCTCTCTCTATATATATATATATATATATATATATATATATATATATATATATATGTATAGTACATGTGGTACAAATCAGGATAGCAGTATAACGTAATATAATAATATATCAATAGTGTAAAGCAACTTCTGAAATGTAATGGATTTATTTCATAGAGTGCTTGGTAATACAACCTTTTTACTATTGAAGTTAAGTTGTTTTAGAGTAGAGCCGGAAATAAATAGAAGAATGTTGATTCGCTACACAAACTAGCTCATGTTTCTGCCTTCTCTGTACCTCATCAGGCGAATGATACGCCTGATGAGGCCTGGAGAAGGCAGAAACATGAGTTAGTTTGTGTAGCGAATCCACATTCTACTATTCATATATATATATATATATGTGTGTGTGTGTGTGTGTGTGTGTGTGTGTGAGTGTGTGTTTGAGTGTGTGTGTGTGCTGTTATATATCATAATGAGTCTTCTTTTGCCTTCTGACAATCCTCAAATCGATAAAATTGATTAAATTAAGCATTTTATATTCTGGTTGTGATAATACTTTTTCCTTTCTTTGAGAGACAATCTCCAACGATTGAGTTCAAAGTCAAGTGACCGTCTGAAAAGATAAAAAAGAAACTTCAAAGCAACGTCTCTTCGAAATTTTGTGTCCGATATAGGTTTTACATCTTTTTAGAGACCGTCAACTAGATCTGTCGGCAAAACTGTCAACATAGGTTTCCTCAGTCTTCAAGTTGGTCTAGTTGTCTAGCTGGATGGATGGATGAATGGCTAATCTTTGTATGTACGTATGTATGTAGTTATTATGCGTACAGGCTTCGCCAGTGAAGATTTGAAGGCTGAAGATTTGAACATTTAAAGAAACTCAGATGGCAGTGCGCTGGCCATGTTGCAAGAATGGCAGACAACTGATGGACATCTCAACTCACGACGTGGGTCCCCGGAGATCACATGTGCAACCGAGGCCGGCAGAATATTAGATGGAGGGACGAAGTAGACAAATTCAGAAAGTATTGGCTCCGCGATACCCATGATAGAGAAGTGTGGCAAATCCTGGAGAAGGTCTATGTCCAACGACGGACATTAAAAGACGGATGATGATGATGATGATGATGATGATGATGATGATGATGATGTCTATGAAAAAGACTTTTCTTTCCCTTCCCATCATAGGTTTTTAGAGACGGGGGGGCAATTTTCAATATAGGCTCATGACAAATTGATCCTCTAGTTTGAGCCCGTTAGTTTTTTTTGAAAATTTAGAATTTCTGAGCGATCACTGCCCGAACAAAAGGCGATGAAAGTTACTTATTCATCGATCACTCCTTTTTCAGTTTCTTTTTCAATTGATCTCCCCCAACATGGCATGCTGCTGAAAGACGTCGATGATGTGACGATTTCTATTGAGCCAGACCTGTCAATTCATTACTTATTGTTCTTGATCGGTCTAAAAGAAATTTCGTGTTCACATTTACAGCCTTGATTCAGCCTGATTATTAGAGACCGCCAACTAAACCTGTTAACAAAACTACCAACATAGGTTTCTCCAGTTTTTGAGTTAGTCTGTCTGCCTCTATGTCTGACTGGCTATCTGTGTATGTGTTTCACATTAGACCCGCAGCAATGGAGCTAGATTGCTGAAAATTCAAATGTTTATGTTAATATAAGTGTAGTGTCAAAAATCGTCATCAAAACAGTTGCATTTCATCATAGGTTTCTTCTCTCTTTTTTTTTCGGGTCTGTGGGTATCTTTCTCTATGTATGTGTGATGCACACAATCGGAGCTAGAGGGATGAAATTGCAAATATTCACTCATTACTATGTATTGAAAAAAAGGTTGTTTTTTTTCAAAATCCCTCCCAATGAAATAGCTTTTAGTAGGAAGGAGGGTTAAATTTACAACTTAAGTTTATGTTTGTTGTGTGGATTTGAGGTAATCTGACAGAATGGTAGTCGTAATTTGACAATGTGGAAGTGAAAGACTGTGAAATTGGTCCGTTACGTGAAAATTTGCTTTCATTATCGTTAAGATAAGGCTACGGTGAAATGCATAAAACCTTATCTCGAAAATAAAAGAACATTTTTGATATGTGACAAACTTTCTCGACCTTTCGCTGCCACATTATCAAATTACTACTACCAATGTAAACTAATGCTAAATCACCCACTTTATACTTGTTTCTTGAAAATTCGTACTTTTTAGTCATCCAACAAGAAGCGAAAGAAGTAACTGGTTATTGATCATCCATTTTTTCCAATGTTTTAATTGATCATCCCAACACAGCATACTGTCAGAAGACGTTGGTTGCATACCGGTTTCTATTGAATGACTAACCAGATTGGCCTTCCTTCTTTAAGTCAGTAATTTATTGCTTGAATGACTCCAACTTGTCTTAAGAAACTGAGATAATTGCAATTTTTTGACCTTACAAAAAGGTTATTTTGTTTATTTAATTGAGACAAATTATTTGGACAATTATTCTCTCTCAGGTCGGTAACTCTAGGTGAGAGTTAAGCCAGTGTTCATTGAGCTTAACTTACTTTAGCACAAGGACACAAGATAGATAGAAAGATAGATAGATAGAGAGTGAGATAGATGGATTGAAAGAATGAGATAGACAGATAGATATGAACCGAATGAGATAGAGAGAGAGAGAGAGATAGACAGAGAAACAGATAGATATGAACAGAATGAGATGGATAGATAGATAGATAGAAAGAGAGAGAGAGAGAGAGAGAGAAAGACAGTGAAATAGATACATATGAACAGAATGAGATAGATAGGTAGAGAGAGATAGAGACAGAGAAAAAGATAGATATGAACAGAATTAGATGGATAGATAGATAGATAGAGAGAGAGAGAGAGAGAAAGATAGTGAAATAGATACGTATGAACAGAATGAGATAGAGAGATTGAGAGAGACAGAGACAGAGAAATAGATAGATATGAACAGAATGAGATAGAGAGAGAGAGAGAGAGTGAGAGAGAGAGAGAGAGAGAGAGAGAGATGATCAGGGGAGAGAACGCACATACCAGTAAGTTTTTGAACCAGTGTTCACTGAGCTTAACTCACTTAGGCGCAATGGGCACCAGATAGATATAGATAGATAGATAGAGATGAACAGAATGAGATGGATAATAGATAGATAGATATGAGCAGAATGAGATAGATAGATAGACAGATAGATAGACAGATAGATAGACAGACAGACAGGTAGATAGATAGATAGATAGATAGATTGATAGATATATAAGAAAGTCTGTCCTATTGGTAGATAGATGGATAAGAATAGCTGATTAAGATAGTGAAAGAGTGATTATGAACAAAAAAGATAGATCTGTGTAGACTGAAGAAGATAAATAGATACGTAGATAGGATCAGCCATCCTATCTAGGGAGGGATAAGAGAATCATCCCTGTCCCTATCAGAGTAAAAGCAAGATGTACTGGGGCAGCGGGCTTCTCATCTGTTGAATTATTGATAAACGGTTTGCGTTGGAAGTTGAAGCCCACCTATGCTACAATTGCTTGATCTACCCAGCGGTCAGGGTACTGAAACGGATGATGAAAAGTCAGATAAGGAGAGATTAGAGATAAGGGACATTCCACTTCAAAAGTCCTGATAGTTAGAAAGTAGGTTCAAGTGGGTCTGGCTGGCTGGCTGGCTGGCTATCTCTAACTCTAACTCTCACACTCTCTCTCTCTCTCTCTCTCTCTCTCTCTCTATATATATATATATATATATATATATATATATATATATATATATACGTGCGCGTGTTTTTCAACTCTTTATGCGTGACAAATACACGTGAGTCGAAAAATAAACCATTTACTCCTTGTTATGTCAAGGAACTAGTCACTTATGGAGCTGAAACATGTAACCTAGCCAAGAGACAAATCCATGAATTGAGAACTATGCAACGTGCACATGAGAAAAATTATGCCACATGAAGAGACCACAAGACAGCACAGTACATCTGGGAAAATACAGGAGTCAGGAACATCATAGAATCCATTAGAAAGCTCAAATGGCAGTGCACGATTAGCAGACAACTGATGGACATTGCAACTCACGACATGGATCCTCCGAGATCACATGCGCAACCGAGGCCGGCAGAATATTAAACGGAGGGACGAGCTAGGCGAATTCAGAAAGTACTGGCTCTGCGATGCCCATGATAGAAAAGCGTGGTGAATCCTGGGGAAGGTCTATGTCTAAGACTGATGATGATGATGATGATGATGATGTCAAGAAGAAGGTATTTCGTAGGAATTTAATTTACAATTGGTCCCTTAGTTTGTGTCCGGCTGCGTTCACACTTTTTTTTGTTTGTTTTTTTTAATTCGGACTTTTTAGAGCTCAAACAAAAGACGTGAGAAGTAACTTGTTCATTAATTCCCCTTTTTTTCCATTTATTTAGTTGATCAACCCCAGCATAACATGCCTCCGGAATATCTCGCTCTGATGACGGTTACTATTGAGTAACTTATCAAACCAGTTCTTATTCTATTTCGAGGTTCTTGTTCACAAATGCCATTGGGGAAAGCATGAATCAATCTCTTCCCCGAATAGTGCAGGATGAAGCGAAAGAAGCCACTTTGGGCTCCTGTGGCTATTTCACCTATCACAAACGGGTCGTGTAAGTAGGAATTTGATATGTGGAGCTCGAGCAGGGAGGACTGAAGCCGTGGCCAGCGGCGTTACTTTCTCCCCTTTATCCGAAATTGAAACATTCAAATAAAAACTGCCATGAGCCAAATTGTCTTGAAGTGAAGGAACAATATCCATGAGGATACATAGGAAACGTTTTGAGCTTTCTAGACTCCAAAATGGTGATGATGTTATGTTAAGCCGAGTTGTAAGTAAATAAAAGTTCAAGTCACCTTACTGTCTGATAAATTGCACATTGGTTTTTCGTTAGTGGTCATGCTAAAGCAAATAAATAATAAAATAAATTGATCCTGTTGTGATTCAAACGTCAGGCCTGGAGATAAGCAGGTAAGTGACTTATCAATTAGACCACAGTTCTGCTGTTTCGATTAAATAAACTCAGAAATTCTAAGTTTGGGATTTACAATGGTTCTGATTGAATGAGTAAACCTTTGCTCCAAAAATTACCGATGATTTAATCTTGTTTGAAACAGTCATCGCTTTCAAATATCAAATCTATTACTTGCTTTGATTGTTTTGTTTTCTTTAACAAATGGTGAATTTCATTTGACGCATTACTTTCATAGAAAAAAAAAGGAAAATGAATATTCAATGCTATTTCTATAAATCGTTAATGGGATTTTAGAAGAGTAAGCTTATTTCTCCCGCAGACTCTCTTCAGCCACAGCCAACTGTGTAAAGCTCAGAGTACAATACGGAATCGAACTAATCCAGAAGTACAGATACGATATTACGTAATTAGGGTAAACTTAGAGACTCATGCTTATTTACAAAGAATATTGTTCTCAAAGAATATTGCAATGTATACATTTATACTAGCATATACAAATGTATGATTGATACATACATAAAAAATCCTATTTTACGTTTAGTATATGCACACACGCACACACACATATGTGTTTGTGTGTGTACAGCGTGGGCCATAAGTTTCATAATGGGTAAAAAAAATTCCATCATATTTTACGAATTGAGTTCATTATAATGTTTGAATTACAACATTATATCTATTGTCGAAATTTATTTTTGGAATCACTCGTGGATGTAATAATGTTTTTTTGATGTCCATTTAGTCG
Organism: Thysanoteuthis rhombus; assembly: GCA_963457665.1. Classification (NCBI taxonomy): domain Eukaryota; kingdom Metazoa; phylum Mollusca; class Cephalopoda; order Oegopsida; family Thysanoteuthidae; genus Thysanoteuthis; species Thysanoteuthis major. The sequence goes on from OY735218.1 coordinate 35,749,660, forward strand.
TTTTTTATGCTTGTATTTTATTCTCCATTGGTGAAGTAGGTTTGTAGCTGGTCGTTATAAATTACTTGGGATGTTTCAGGCACTTTCTTTATCAATGTGTTATTAATCCATCAGCTATTTGTGGTATGTTTCCTCTCAGGGGGTATTCATTCCCTACCTATATCTACCCCGACCTCAGTGTTAGTGTTCACTTTTAAAAGACTTCAGTTGTTTATGTCTAATTTTTGTTTTAATTCCTGGTAGGTTTCCATCAATATATCTAAGATGAGAAAGTAATTAGGTGGTTCTCAAAGATGCTGGGGGTTGATAATGCAAATAATAACGTTAATATTAATGCTGATATTACTATTATTAATAATAACGGGAAGAATAATTAAACATCCTAATTAATCTATAACAACCAGCTACAAACTACTTCTTTTACGGAAAATAAACAGCAAACAGAGTATAACAACTCAATGAGGAAAAGAAAAAAGAAAGAAATATAAATAGCGTAAGAGGAATGTTTCCCACCCAGGAAAGTAGACCCCCAATAACGTTCTAAATAGGGATCCAAAATGAATTGAATCATTCCCTCGAAGAAACCCAAATAGAGCAGAAACATAAATGTGTTTGCGTAGCGAATCCATGAGTTCATCATGTTTAAAGCTCTACTTCAACTTGTCTTGATGTTGAATGTATCGAACACTTTGCGAAATAAACCCATCACACATTGGATATTGAATTACTGATTTTTACTTTGGTATATATACATATATAGAGAGAGAAAGAGACAGAGACAGACGGATAGATAGAAACAGAGAGACAGACAAACAAATAGATAGAAGGTATACAGATGGATGGTGCGTGGCTCGACTTCTATGAATTAATATATATATATATATATATATATATATATATATATATATATATATATATATATAATATATATATATGTTAGTGAACATACCAGAAATTTCATACAAGTAGAAGTTGCCTGAGAAATTGTGCTATTGTAAATGGGTGGTTGTGTCACATAGGGAGTCAGGCATAAAGATATGAACTGGCTCAGATAAGATAAATCGATAGATACACAGAAAAAAAACTTTATCGATATTGTCATCACTATATTTATCGATCAGAGCCAAGCAATTTTTTATAATGATAATATACATTTTTTTTAGATTCTTAAATAGGAGAATAGATTTCAGAGAAAGGAAGGCGAGTCTTACATTTTCTTTCTCGTTTTTTTTCTTTTCGCGCCACTGATCTTCCAGCGTCAACAGGCTGAGTTTGTTCCCCTTTTTTCTTTCCATCTGCATTTGGCATGACAGCAAAAAAATCCATGATTACAGAGAGTGGAACGCTCCTAACGTTTCAAATTTCCCACCAGTAGGTTGCTTCACTTGCTTATCTCCATCCTGCCTTTCCATTTGCTTATCATCTCCATTTCCAATGTCAGTCTAAACTATTTTTCACTTTTCCACTATAACGTTCATAACATTACTACATACATCTGTAGACAATTTTTACTTTCACTTTCATTTTGATATACACGACAAACATCTGATGAAAATTTCTACTTTCACTTTCATTCTGATATCAATAAGAACTGATAACAATTTCTGCTAGCACTTTCATTTCAATATCCTTAACAACCATGTTAAGATAATAACTACTTTCACTTTCATTTTGATATCATTGATGACTGATGACAATTTGTACTTGTTAATTGACACTATTCTAACATCACTTTATCTTTTTATATCATTGACGATTGATGAGGAATCTTGTTTTGCTTCTCATTCTGATATCGTTGACAACTTATGAGAGGTTCTACTTTCACTTTCATTATGATATCATTCACGAATGTTGACAATTTCTGCTTCATCTATATAATTTACAACTGTCAAGGGATTTTACTTTTGCGTTCATTTTGATATCATTTACTACTGATGAAAGATTCAATTTTCATAATGATATTATTCACTACTGAGGACACTATCAACTTTCATTTCCCTAATGAAGATTCTTATAAAGGCAAAGACTTGATCCGAATGTATTCCGTAGTTAGCGTTGTATATTTGAAATGCACTTCAAAAAATTTCCCTAACATCGTGCAAAAGAAAGCGGTGGAAACTTTTGTATCGACCTAATACTTTTCAAAGTATTCACGTAATTGAATTAATTAATCAAGATATTTGAATGCAACCTGATTTTGCTGACGTGTTCGACCATTGAAATTTTGGAGAATACAGAGGGGAATTTATAATCATGTACATATGCAATTACATCAACATCGGTTCGGGACCTATTTGAAGACAATCACTTGTACATCTAATATCTGAAGTAAGCTCGTACCACTAGAACATGTTAAATTGAATAAAGAATTTTCATTTGTGACATCATCTTCAGCTTTCTGAATTCATTAAAAAATTTCACACTACAAGTGTATTGCATATGTGTATACATATATACATATGTGTGTGTGTATAATATGTATGATATATATAGAGAGAGAGACGGAGAGAGAGGGAGAGAGACTGATAGACAGACAGACAGGTAGGAAAGAGAGAGAGGTAAAGAAAGAGAGTGTATGATATATATATAGACAGAGACAGAGACAGAGAGACAGACATACAGACATTCAGACAGGCAGGTAGGGAAGAGAGAGGGGAAAAAAGAAACGGTTTAGGCATACAAATCAACATTCGTTGTAACAACAGCGCATTGAGTTCTGTGTCTACATTGTATACATTTCATTTGCTCTATCCCTGATATCGAACACCCTTTCCTGACGAATAAGAAAACTTTCAAGTATAATGAATTCGATTGATTGATTTGGAGTTCAAACCTCGACTGTGGTTTCCTTAGAAACAAAATTCCCATTCCTGCTCTTTTTTAAAAACCCAAGTTGCCCACCCATAAAAATTTCCTGAACTATCAATAAACCTCTCCTTCATATTACACCCTATCCCACTTCCAAGCCTTCACATACATATTAACACACCTGACCTCATCATAACTTGACCACAGCTCCTTATACACTCCTTCATACACATTCATACTATCACCCCCTACTACACTCACTGAGAGCCACACCCAAACACACCATATCTTGACCACAGTTGGTAACATACTCTCTCACATACATTATACTTCATCCACTTTGACTCTCTCATGGAAGGAAGTTTTAGCGTATTAAAAGTTATTATACCTTGAAACGATACCAAAAAAGTTTAGCATTTGCTTTCTCACTTTTTCTTCAACTTATTCAACCTTTTTGCTGGATTCATCTACGTATTTTCATTTACATGTACACACACACACACACACACACACACACACACACACACACATATATATATATATATATATATATATATATATATATATATATATATATATATATATATATATATATATATATATGGGTATATTCTTGTAGGTAAGTGTCAATAAAGCCAGTCTAGTGAACTTCATGCAACCTAAATTACTCACAGCATCAACCTCGGTGCAATAAACAAAATCTGAGCCTTCGGGGGAAAGTTTCTCACGGAACCATTTCTCTTGCAGCAGTTGAACGTTGATTGTTGATCACGTGATCACGAAGCTTTCGGGAACCTTCCATTTTTTCTCCTCTCCCCCCCCCCTGCTCTCCCCGCCTGAAACCGCCCACTGGATTCGGTGTGATCGCGTACACTGAGCGCCCCATTCTGATCCCCCCTCCTTCCAACCCACCCCAACCCCCAAAAATGGCTGCCGTTTGAACATCAAGGATGATTTGTTAGAGCTCAGCTGCACACTACGCCGACAAGGGCCTCCTCTCTTCGATCGATAAGCGGTATGAAACTGGGTAATGGCGTTATTACGACGCTCACTTATATTCCCCCCCTCTCTCTCTCTCTTTCCTCAGCCCTTACTCATTCTCTCTCTCTCCTTACTATCTCTCCCATTCCCCATACCCCCTTTTCTCCCTCTCTCTCTCACTCTTTCTCTCTCTCTCTCTCTCTCTCTCTCTCTCTCTCTCTCTCTGTCTTTACTCTTCCTGCTCAATGCACAAACGTACATTTCAAGATGGATTCGTAGATTATGTTCTTGTATATATGAATATTTACATACAGATAAGTTAAATGAGTGCAGAGTTCACCTTTATACACTGATTCGCTGTCCTCGTTCTCAGTTACCCGCGGTAGACCACCAAAATGAACAATTTTATGTTGTACTTAATATCAGTTTCGAGGGACAAGAGAAGAGATGATGCAAAATTTACATATGCCAAGAAAAAAGTAAGTTCTATTATCAATCAGAATATATATATATATATATATATATATATATATATATATATATATATATACGTAAGTGGGGTCCAATGTTTCGAAAAAGAAATGATGTGTACTATTAAATAACATTCATATGCAATATATTGTGATAGTATTCTATAACAAATGATAAGCTACATATAATATCACATATGCTTCTTACTAAAACATTAGCTGAGGCAGGGGGATCAACACTACTGCAGAGCCATAATAATATAACTGTTTTGTTTTTGAATCCCCGAAATAGTTACATGGTAAACAACTGATGATCCCAACAAGAAACATTCACGCAGAATACCATAACATCAGATTCTGTGTAAAACATTAAAAAAGAAAATACAGCAGAAAATCACTTAGATTGCATTAACTGTTATTCGGAAATAAGTAACTGGAATATCATACATCTTTTAAAAAGTATTCTATATATATTTGGTGTTTGGAACTGTGAAGCTTTCTTGACAATATATATATATATATATATATATATATATATATATATATATATATATATATATATATATATATATGCTCTACCATAAACCCGTATATAATGACTGGGTGATTCATGTATTGATCAGTGCTTTATCCGGCAATTTATTTTTTTAATAATTCAAGTTACCAAATTTTACGTTTTTTGAAGTGTCCACTCAAGCTGTTTCTGTGTGTGATCAGGTATAAGTTTTGAGAGTTTCTATGACTTCATTTTCGTTTTTATGTAATGATAGGAAGGTAAATCAACCAATGAAATGCAGGAGCACAAACAAACTGAGAAGAAATTAGTACATATGCTACTACTAACAATGGTGGACGTATCGTTGATCTTATGGTTCTTGTTTATTATTTTCATTTGTACGTCCTATCACTCCAGCCTCCGATTATTCTGTCTAAAATACCATCATCATCATCATCATCATCATCATCATCATCATCATCATTTTGGGAAGTGGGAAAGCTAGAAAAATTCCACTCACAAATTAATTTTAATTACTTATTCACTTAACGCCATTTCTGCTTACGAGAGGTTTTCGAGGGAATGCTCTATTATATATATATATATATATATATATATATATATATATATATATATATATATATATATACATATATATATATATATATATATATATATATATATATATATATAATATATGTATGTATATATATATATAATATATGTATGTATATATATAAATTTAACAATTTAAAAATGTAGATGTTAGTCTGAAAAAATCCTTGAATAAAATCCATGCTACTGTAGTGAAATTGATCCTCACCGGGTACTCCACTATTCAGTAACAATCTCAAGCCAATCTTAAATGCAGTTATCACTGTCGTTGGTCGTATCTAAGTGCTTATCTATTGCAGCCAACATGTGAAGAAGGACGAAGACTAGAGCGGTAGAAACATCCCAAGAGAATTTTTCGATGAGAAAAAACCAACATATTTCTCACTCTCTTAACATCAGTATTTCACTTTTCTAAAAGTAAAGAGGAAAGCTAAGGGGAAGATGTAGAGGGTACCCGCTGATTCTATATCGACTTGCTTCAAAACAAAGACTGAACGCTATTTCATCTTTCCCTTTGGATAGAAAACTTGGTCCAGACTTTCGGGTGAACCAACCTGATCATCCTATTCTTCCTCCTCCAGCTACTACCACTACTACAACTAGTAACACTACATATCAGTTTTCTCAGTCGTATGATGTTGGATTGCTATGAAACTTGGTCTAGACCTTTTAGTGGACTATCCTCACCTTCCTCTTCCTGTCACTACCACTTACTATTATCTTTTGTACCTCCAACCAATCCAACCCCCGACTATGCCGTCTAACATACCATCATTTTTTTCTGGCGGTCTCGAACGCTAAAAAAACGTTCCTTCATAAAGTAATAGTACCTGGTTCTTCGCTTTACGCCATTTCTGCTTATGAGAATATTTCATAGGAACACACACACACACAAACACACTCTCTCTCTCTTTCTCGCTCTCACTCTCTCACTCTTTCCCTCTCTCTCTCAATATATATATATATATATATATATATTTGATCAGCATCTCTGTTCTTCGTTTTCTGATTCTTACTTGGCTTTTTGCCTTTACGAGCGCGAGTTGAGATAACACTTGAGATTTCAAACCGTTAGCGTTACTACGTGACTGCAAATCTTTTGCCTAATGGTGAACCTTTGACATAGCTTCCAACTATTGCCAAAGAAAACTTGGGTTTCTTTCAGGCGTTATATGAGCGGACATGGCAGTGTTTAAAAAATCTGCCACGTGATAAATATTCCCACGCATCTTTCTGAGTGCTCCACGAATCAAATCTGAAACTAAAATCCGTGAATTTTGGTTGTCCATTAAACAGATCATGGACAGGGTTTAAATTAAAATCCATTATATAGTGGTTTCTTCAACAATCTAAAAGCAGGTTATCAGTTATCAGTCGTGATTGAACAAACAAGGAGAATGGTTTGGATTAGAAGTCATACTTTCTTATCTGTTGTTTTATTTGTTCAAGAAGATTTTGAATTAGGAGCCATGGACTTGGGTCATTTATTGAACCAGTCCGGAGCAGCGTTCAAATTAAGAGCTGTGAACTTCAGTCATTCATTGAACAAGCCAAGAGCATGGTTCAAAATTGAGAACCCTGGATTTTGTTCATTCATTAAACGAGTCATGAGCAGAGTTCGAATGAGTAGCCATGGATATTAGTCATTTTATTGAACAAAGCAAAAACAAGGTTTGAATTAGAAGCCGTTGACTTTTGTCATTTTATCGAACAAGCCAAGAGTAGAGATCAGATTAGGAGCCGTGGATTTTGTTGATTCATTTAACAAGCCAAGAGCAGGATCCGAGTTAAGAGCAGTTGTCTTTTGTCATTTTATTTAAAAAGCCAAGAGCAGAGTTTAAATTAGGAGGCCTTGAATTTAGTCATTTTATTGAGTGAGCCAAGAACAGGGTACAAATTAGGAGCCGTGAATTTTGGCAATTCATTGAACGAACTAAGAGCTTGATTCGAATTAGGAGCTGGGGATTTGGATGATTCATTAAACATGACAGGAACAGGGCTCCAACAAGCAATTGATTGTAAAGCTACCTTAGTAATGTACACGCTACAGCAGGTATCTCTATTATTTGGCCTTTTCGTTAATCCCAACCATACTAAATGATCATAACTATTACATTTCACCGTATTTTTGTTTTCTGATAGATATAGATTTTAAAAAAGACTAAATTTCCATGGCTCTTTTTCAGATTTAGATTCTTTTATACATAATAACCAAGAGTTAATGTTAGAGTCAAAGTTAGGGTTAGTCAGCCTGTCAGTGCTACGATCAATTAGAATTTAGGTTTTAAACTTTTTTTTATTTATATATATTTTTTAATCTTCATACAGGACCGCTTGGTAACTGAGATAGTTGTATACGATGTAGCCAATAAGTACGTCCCTAACATTTTTTGAATAGAAATTTAATTTTATTCTAAACAAAACATAGCAGAATTTTGATATTTCTAGTGGAACGTTACATTATCCAAACTGATATTATCAGTTATTTTTAATGATCAAACTCTGTTGCCAAAATTATTTTTCATAGGGTGCACTCATTTTTCGACGGTAGCATATTCCTACTTTTGGCAACTGAGTTTCAATGCTGTGGAGTCTGGTCATGGATAATAACTGATTTTGATTGTAAATGTTCCACTAGAAGTAATAAAATCCTGCCATGTTTATTTAAAAAGTGGTAGATATGTACTCATTTATGAGTGATACTGTATTTTGTATCAAATCCAGTGAACTATTTCGAGGCTAGACAAGAGCAAAAATTCTGAATGCTGAGTTTCAAGGCAAGCAAACCGTGCCTATTTGGAAAATCGACGGATTACAATCTTTGGTTTCCGTCTACCAGCCTTTTGCCAGACTAAGCTACGTTTAGTCACTGTTGTCAAACCTCAGTCCAAGTCATAGCTGGATTTGTTTTTCAACCGTAATAAAGAACAAGAACAAGAATAATTCTCACTAAATTTGGGGGAGAAAAACTCCACTCGATGTCGGCACTTTAAATCAAACTGATATGAAAATTGACACCGCCTCCGGTGATTTGAAATCATGACCAACAAATTAGTAATCGGCTCTCTAACCAACTGAGCTAAACTAACTAGTTTTCATATATCTATAAATCTATTTATCATTTATGAAATTTAAAAAGCTACGATAATTATCTTCAATCGGAAAAAAATAATAGTGGAGTTTGACCCTGCAGCAACCAAGTTCGTTTTGAACAACGATCGATGTTCTGTCGCGTAGAAAGTTAATGTGCTATAATCTTATAGTCGACATCCAGTCATTTAGGAAGCAAATTCTAAATCAATCGATAATTTCTCAGAATCCTGCAAAGAGAGACACAAAGGCCGAACCGAAATACGTGTTTATAGCCGCCCGAAAATCGATGCAATTAAATTAAAATTAATCGATTTACGATAAAGCGTTCGTTGACTGGATTGAAGCCATCTGGCACCAACACTCCTGAGCAGTTATCGCAATTTGCAAGCGTCGGTCGCACCTGCGTTGTTTTGCTACATTAAACCTGAAAATATATGCGTCACTTCAAGTGTAGAAAATGGCCGCCGCCCGTGGCATGGCAGAGTTCGTATTGTATTTGTCAATGCACAGCTTCTTTGACATTTTATCATATACTGCACACTTTATGGCAAAAGTTCGAATATGAGAGACGAAGGTCGATCTAGAAATTTGAATACGACGGTGAAATTATCGATAAGTCGTTCCGGACATAAAAAGAGACTTTACTAATCAGATTAGAAACTCGTGTCCTTTCAATTCAGTCCCGATTTAGCAACAAAAAAAAAAAAGAAACAAAAATATTCAAAAGCGTAACTAAAGCCGGTAATTACTGATGTAGATGATATAGATTGCCATTATTTTTTATATATATGTATACATATATATGTGTGTGTGTGTGAGTACATATATATATGTGTGTGTGTGTGTGTGTGTACACACATATATATATATATATATATATATATATAAATTTGTGTGTAAACACACACACACACACACACACACACATATATATATGCCCATCGGGTATCTGTCCGGAAAGTATCAAGCCTCTTTCAATGTTTGAACCTGTTACTTGGTCTTGTTATAACTCATCAACCAATCAGAGGGAAGTTATTGCGCATGCGTAATCAGGCCCAGTGAGGCTGTTTAACCGGCAGTGGGCCTGTGTACTGAGTGACCGTTACATTCAGAATGACCGAGCCTGTTGTGAAGGGCTTGTGGGCGGGGAAGGACTTGTACATCTTCTAGGTTCATCAACTGCCCTATCATTCAAATTCGCAGGAGATTTCTGACCATGGATGAAACAGCCAACGGTCATCCCGAAAAAGGACTTTTCAGAAGTTTTTGAAAAGTAGAAGGGATGCTAGGATTAATGTGTGAGTTCCACAGGGTTGGACTTCGGAAATGAGGAAGGCTCCATTGCCCTAAGTCGACTTATTTTCCGTTATGATGAATGGCGTGATACTTTTCGGACCTACATTGTATTTGCATCACTTGATGTCTTCAAAATGACCTCTTGACCTCTGTCTATGAAAACACAGAGTTCTCATCGCGTTCCCCGACGCATATCTTTGTTACACATTCTATTATGTACTGTATATTTAATGGGAAAAGTTGAAATAAGAAGCGAATGTCGATCCTGAGATTTGAATACGACAGTAAAATTATCGATAAGTCGTGCTGGACACAAAAGGAGACTTCTCTAGTACTTTAGTAATCAGATTATAAATTCGTATTACATCAATATTATCCCGATTTAGCAACAAGAAAAGAAAAAGAAATATTTGAATGTATACCTAATGCCGGGTATCATTGTTGGAGAAGCAATAGATTTAAGTATATCTGCTGATACACACACATACACATATATAAATATATTTATTTATTACGTGTGTGTCTAGAAAACTTTACAGCTTTAAATGCTGAATCAATAAAAAAGAAGTGTTTTCCACATATATATATATATATATATATATATATATATATATATATATGTATATATATATATATATATATATATATATATACATATACATATATATATATATGTGTGTGTGTGTGTGTGTGTGCGTAGTTCTTGTTAGTCATACAAAACAAGTTTTTTCCATATATATATATATATATGTATATATATATATATATATAGGCCTCACTCGTCACTCTATAAAAACCGACATGTGACCAATATCTTTTGGCAGCGTGCTGAGTTGGGGGGGATCAATTAAATGTTAGGAAAAGGGGTGATCAATAAATTGTTCACTTCCCTTTCATTTTGCTGGGAAGTGATCATTGAAAAAACAAGCAGACCCAAACAAAGGACCAATTTAGAATAAATTTATACAGTAAATTGATATCTAACAATCCACTAAAACCTATCTAGTACGGGATTTGCAATAAACAAATACGCTTTTGTAGACATGGTAAGGACTAAACATTAATACTTTCAGCCCTGTAGCTCCATTGGTGCGGCCTGTACGCATGGTGCGTAGATAATCAGCCAGACAACTTGAAACTGAATAAATACATGTTGACAGTTTAGGCAACAGTTTTGCGATATATATATATGTGTGTGTGTTTGTGTGCGTGTGTGTGTGCACGCACACGTGTGTGTGTGTTTGGTTATTTATCTGTGCAAGTGCGTGTTCATGATATATTAACATTTGTTCATAAATATTTTCCTATCTTAATGACTAGAGATGCATTTATTTTACACAACGAATATTCATTTTCCAAAATCATTTCCTTCGTTGTCAGTTCCCGTGTTTCTGTCGTAATACATCAATCACGTTGATTGAATATTGAACAATGAGTATATATATATATATATATATATATATATATATATATATATGTGTGTGTGTGTGTGTGTGTGTGTGTGTGTGTGTGTGTGTTCATGTGTGTGTGTGTTCACGTATATACATTTATATATATATATATATATATATGCCTGTGCAAACACACACGTGCACGCGCGCGTGCACATACACACACACAAGCACACACACACACACACACACCCATAAATATATATATATATATATATATATATATATATATATATATATATATTGTATATTTCGGTGTATAAGGCGACTTCAGTTCGTATTTCATGGTTTTAGCCCACTGTTTAGACACAGTTTTTGATTCTTGCCTATAGGACAGCCCCATTTTATCCATTTCAGTCCGTTCATACCTATCCGTCCATCTACCCATTAATCTACGTGCAAGGTGTTACAAAACATTGAAGCCCATTGTAAGTTCACGATGTCTGCCAATCCATTCTTCGGTCTTCGTCAGGTGCATTAATTCTTGAGGAAAGAAGGAACATCTTCTGCAAAAATAGCAACACAAAGAAGAAAAAAAAGTCGTTAACATTACAACCGGATCTGTCAATTCCAGCAGTGTGAAGTACACAGAAAAAAACTCTTTCACTGCCCTTGAAAAGAGGCGATTCCAAATTATACATGGGGGAAGGGGATTTGCAGCACATTCTTTGCTAAGCAAAGACTAGCTACACAGCGGTGAATCCACATTACCCTGACTTGTGCATTCGGTCAAAAAGCCGATATACCCCACCACCTCCAACTTTCTCAATCACCAGAGGTGCTAACTGTCAATTACACTGTGCAACTGCTTTTAACTTTCTTGTTCCTGGGTAATAAATGTTGTTTTCCGATTGATTATGTATAGGGGAAAAAAGCATGGGAAATGGCTATTTTTGTCTTCAAAATTTGCTTTTGTGGCCAGGGATAAATCGAAATCTATTTACTTTCAATTGGATAACGGACAAATCTGCAACGGACGATTTCGCACATTTTTATTCACATAAAACAATTACATGTGAACTAGCCCGATCACAAAAGCAGAGCTTGGAGGGACATAAAATTGTTACCTAAGAATAAAAACCACGTTGCATGTTGCATGTTGTCATCTGAACCTTATCCTTAAGATGGTAATGTGTGCCCTTCTCTTTATATATATGGTTTACCATACCAGATTTTTCCACTTGGCTATAGCATTGTTATATTCCTCAATTCTGACTATAAAAAGAAGACTGCTTTTCCCATTATGATATTTTTCAACATGAACATAGGATGTATTATAATCATTTCTTCAACCGTCACTAGATACCCCATTACTAAGTACTTGTGCCAGACTAAGCTACTTTTAATAAGTATGGTGATCTTGCCTCGTTGTTATGGTTAACGATCTGATCTAGTAGTTCATTACTATTGTGTGGGGAGTTCGATCCTGACACACTTCTGGATCTCAGGTACATCGCTATTAAGTAATCATTCGAAGGTGAGCCGAACATGCTATTACTATCGTAGTGAGACTTAACCTCATTTGACGCACCACAAAAGTGACCTTTAGTCAAGCTCGGTTGTGTTTATTAAGTAACTACGACGTCCATAGTGAAATGACTGGGCAGGGAAAACATGTAGGCGAAGTGATCTGCTAATTCTGTGCTTGCATGACCATTTTAAACCAGATATGGTACCATGACCGATTGGGCTTTTACTCCATAGGACTGGGTGCTGCTCTTTGTAGTCTGATCAAGGGTTCAGAATTCGTCCTTAGATTCAAAGACCAGCATTCCTATGTCTTTGCAACAATGGTTGGAGGATTATTACTGACAGCCAACTCACATGCTGGCGTATGTGGTCTCCCCTAATTTGCCGACCTTGTGCCACACCCCATTCTCGTGGGGGATCGGATAAATAGGATGATTCTGTGTTTTTTTTCATCTGTCCTAGGATATATGTCAAATGGTTTTCAAAGGCCAAATTTTTATTCGATTAGAGAATCGTTTTCTTTAACCATTAAATAAAACTTAACAGGTTTGGGGCTTTTTATACCTTTGTAAAAAAATCAGGGCTCGATATCCTTATTGGTATTAAATAATAGATTAGGGTTGTGAAATAAGTGTTGTTCCAGCCAGAGCTTTCTTTTATAAGGCGAAGCGAAGCCTTTTTCGACTTTACATACACATTTTAATTGACACATAGCGAATAGGATTTTCAACTCCCAGGTCCTTTTTAAATCTCTTGGGTCCCCTTTGGTGCAATGCACCGGCTGCACCCTCCTTCTGGAGACCCTAGTTCCGGCAACTGAGCACCCCGACCCCAACATATTCAGACTCACACAAATATAGCAATTGGTGTGCACCCGTGGAGTTTTTTTATACGTGTAATTATTCGATATTTATAAATAGTGACACGCATGCGCTCTCCTATTTCCGTCTGATCTTTCGTTCGCGATGTGCACCTGAGCACAAGTCTTCGACTTACAGGTCGTCTTTCATGGCACCTGGATCATCATATTCATGTTACAATCAATGCTCTGAGGCAGAGACAAGTCAGATAACCCAGCGAACTGATTCTCTGATGCAGACACTTTGTCTCTCTCTGTTACCATCTTTCTCTTAATGTATCTGTGCTTGTTCATTTCTGTCTATCTTGATATGCTTACCTGTTCATAATACCAAGTTGTTAATATCCATCACACTCATCCGTATCTGCCTATCTATCCATCTATCAATCTATCAATCAATCAATCTATCTATCTATCTACCTATCTATCTATCTATCAACCTCAGTCTGCTCATATCTCTCTGTCAGTCTATCCATGTATGTTCATATCTATCAACTTCGTGTCTGTTCATATCTCCGTGGCTCTCTCCACATCTAGTTATCTATCAATCTATCTTAGTCTGCTCATATCTCTCTGTCAGTCTACCTATGTTCATATCTATCCATCTATCTATCTACCTACCTATCTATCTATCTATCTATCTATCTATCTATCTATCTATCTATCTATCTATCCGTCCATCTATCTATGTTTTTTCATATTTAAACATCTATCAATGTCTATCCATATCTATCTATCTATCTATCTATCTATCTATCTATCTACGCTATGCTATGGTATTTGTTCATATTTCCAGTTCCTTTTAGTCGAACGTTATTTTTAACTAACTTCGCCCTCCATAGATCCTCTGATTGATCTATAATCGATCGTCAGAACTACTTCTCGCCTGAAATCTGCTTGGCTTTTGTTTCGTGTCAAAGAATTCCTTTCTTTCTTTTCCCTGTCTCTCTTTCTCATTCATTTTTTTTTTCATTTTAACAAAATTGCTTCAAGTTTAATTCTCACTCGTTTCCTTCTTTTATCTTAATCCACTTCATTCTTTGAAAAGTCAGAATAGTCGTGTATAACCTTTATTTACTGAACAGTAGTACTACTCATCTACGCAGTCATTCATTTTCTAGAAATATCTGAGTCAAGGTATTAGAAATCTTCAACCGAAATGTCAACAACGCTAGCTGGCTGGCTGGCTGGCTGGCTGGCAGGATATATATGTATGTGTCACGTACATGCTGCAACAATGGAGCTAGAGGGCTGTAGATTTTAAATTCGCTTGTTGTTATGTCTATTATTTTTTAATTTTGTTTATTTGAAATTTCCACCGTGTATGAGGCTTTTGGTGGGTAGTTCATTTTGCAATGTAAGTTGGTGTTAAATCGTATCTTAGTTTGTGTCCAACAACATTCACGTTTGTTTGGTGATCACAGTCCAACAGAAGTAAAAGTTATAATTTTGTCATTGATCACCCCTTTTCCAATTTTCTGATTGGTCACCCCAGCGTGACATGCTGCCAATAGAAGTCACGGTTTCTATCGAGTGATTAACTGGATCTGTATTTTTTCCTTGTACGCCCGCTTCATCCTTTAAAAAATCAGAATAGTCATTCACTAAGCAAAATTCTTTCTTGTTCATCTATTCACTCTGTCATTTATTTTAAAAGAATATCTGATTCGAGATCAGAGGGATTTTTCTTGTTTTAGGAGGTAAAAGTCGAAAGGGAATTTTTTTTCAGGGTAAAAAATCGAATGGGGATTTCCATTTTTTTTTTTACAAGAAAGAGTGGAAATCTAATTTTTTTTCATTTTCAGGTGTCAAGATTTAAGGGAATTTTTTTCGCTTTTATAGGTCGAAATCGAAGGTGGGGGTTCAATTTTAAGAGTCGGAGTGAAGGGATATTTTTTCCATTTTTTTTTCACTTTTAGGGTCAAAATGAGAGGAAATTTTTTTTTTCTGACTCAAATTGAGGACGGGGGGGGGGTCTCACTTTTTGGGTCGAAATTAATGGGAATGTCTTCTTACTCTCGGGGATCAAAATTGAGGGGGAAGATTTCCTTTCTGTTTCGAGGCAAAAAATAGGAAAGAAACTCATTTTTCACTTTCAGGTGTTGAAATCGAGGGAAAGTTTTTTCCTCTTCAACGGGTTAAAATGGAGGAGTATTTTTTTTTCATTTTAGAGGTCGAAATCCAGGTGATTTCCTTTTTACTTTTAGGGGAAAACGAAGGGGAATTTTTTTTTTTCTATCTTGGTGCAAATCTTATCTTCGAAGGAGAAATTTTTCACTTAGAGTCAAAATCGAGAGGAAAATTTTTCTCTTTCTTGAGAGTCGAAATCAAATGAGGTAACTTTCTTTTACTTTTGGGGGTCAAAATCAGGCAGGAGATTTGTTGTTGTTTTTTTTTGTTTTTCTCGTTTTTAGTGTTGACCAATCGAAGGGAAGCTTTTTTTTTTAAAAGAATTGGGTCAAAATTGATGGGGAATTTCATTTTTCTCTTTTAGTAGTCAAAATTGAAGGGGATCTTTTCTTTTCTCTTTTAAGGGTATAAAACGAAGGGACCTTTACATAGTTTTGAAGGTATCAAAATCGAAATTGGAGATTATTTTTAGAGAAAATAAACGTTCTTTTTCGAGAGGGAATGTTTATTTTCATTTTAAAAGTCAAAATCAAATAGAAATTTTCTTTTTGCTTTTAGAGATCAAAATCTGGTGGAGAATTTTTTAGGGGTCAAAATGAAGAAGGGATGTTTACTTTTATTTCTAGGAGTCAAAATAATGTGGGAACTTTCTTCATTTCTGGGAAGAAATACCAAAGGAAATCAACCGTAATTTTACATTTATTTCAGGTGGTCAAAATTAAGTAGAGACTTTTTTCTCTCTCATTGGTCAAAATCGCGGGGAATTTTTCCACTTTTAACATCCCCCTTTTTTAACATCATACCTTCCTCTTTACAATATTTACCCTTCCCATTTTCGACATTACCCCCTCCCCGTTTGACATTATCCCCTTTCTATCAAAGCCCCTTTTTTCTTAACATTACGCCCTCTTTTAACATTATACCTCTCCTTCTCAATTTCTTACTTTTTTGTTGACATCAAACCCCTCTTTACTTTATATCAGCCTCTCTCTTTTGGAGATTAGCCCTAGCATTAACACCTATCTTTTAAACTTTGCCCCCATGACCCCTTTTTTAAATTAGCCCTCTTTCTGCACTAGTCCCCTTTTTTACATAAGCACGACCTTTCTTCACATTATCTGAACATCTTTTTTCACATTAGTATCCCACCTCTTCAACATTAGCCCCATTTTCTCGAACAGTCTAAAGGATGGTATTAAATCCATTCAAAAACAAAATTAATGAAACGCAATCTGATTTCCTTTTAATTTTCTCTTTATTTTTTGGACAACATTATACTCCGCCCGTTCAGTCAAGAATAAACAATACAACAAAGATGGAAAAGGAAATAAATGAACAAACGATACAACTATTTAAATGTCTTTTTCATTCTTCTGTGATTTCACCGTTTCTTTCTATGTTTTCGGAGTATATTCATTGAAATAGCAATAGAAACCCAACTTGACCAACGTTTCTTGACAGCATGCGGTGTCGTAGATTACCAATCAAAAATTTGGGGAAGGGGTGACCAATAAACGAATCTACTTCTCTCACCTTTTGTCGGATACTGATCATTAAAAAAGTCTGAATGTTCGGAAAGTCAATCTTCAATGCTACTGGACACAACAGAGGACCAATTTAGTATAAACTTACATTTCAAATTGAACCCACTTTTACACTAACCATCTATTTAGGGTGGAGAACAAAAACGTTTTTTCTTGGCTTAATAAGGAGTAAATGTTTAAATCTTCAGCCCTCTAGCTCCAATGCTGCAGCCTGTACGCATAGTACATACATATCAAACAATCAGCTTGACCAATTTGAACACTGACGAATCTTATTTTAGTAATTAGGGTGACAGTTTTGGTTGACGGCTTCTAATAGTTGGAAGCGAACAGATTAACAAAGCTTTCCAAAACAATTTCTTCATTCTCTGACCTTTATTGTCTTCCATTAACGGTATAGAAGAAGAAAAGATATCGTATCAAAATTTCGTCAGCTTATATTTCATCAGTTTATATATAGGAGAAGAATAATCGCTAACTGAACATGGAATTGATACTGAAAACAGAAACCTTTCGACATCATCTGTTTTGTTTCGGGTGTTTGTTTTTGTTTTGTTTTTTTGGCTTGTTTTGTTTTGTTTTTTTAGTTGTTCATGGTGACTGCAGTATCAAAGGAAGCTCAGATTTCAGCGAATCATCCTCTTCTTGTTTTTTAATTTTTTGTTATTCTTGTTTTGTTTTTTAATACATTTCTACTATTGTTTCTCCCTTCGCTCAAATAGGTTGTGTTCTAATTTTATATTTACTGTTTTCTGTTCTTAATATTGTCCTTCGTCTCATTTTTTAAAGATATTTCATACGTAACAACCCAATACAAGATGTTGCAAGCTTTTTCTCAATTTCTGAACCAAAGTTCTGAACGACCAACGAAATCAAGTAGCCGTCGAATTTCTACTTTTGCTTGGTTGTTTACTCACCTCCCCGCAGCAACAAGTTTGACATCAAATCTAGTTTACGTAGGGATCCTGGCTTGTCAAAAACTGGTGTCACGGAGACGTTGGAGTAAGTTCAACAAGATCATAGGACAAGTTGTGGACTATCAAGCAAGACCTGGTTTGGTATTACTTACGGAGAGCCACACATGGCCCCAGCAAACCCCCGTTGGTAATGGCATCGCAGTTAATCAACACCACCAGGTAAAAGGAACCGTTGACTTCTGAGTCGGGTCAGTATCTCTCCTTTTGTCAAGCGTGATCCTACACGATACGTCGCTTTTAAAGCTCCCAAGAATGGCCAACAACTGATGAAAACAGCCAACATCTTTTGGCACGAAACAAGATAAACAGCCTTAAGGGAATCAACTTCTTTGATTCTTCTCGTGAACGGAGTCTGTGGCTTTCGTGTGCCCGTTTGATTTGTAATCTCTTGCTTAAACTTCCCGACCGGTAGGAGGCCGGGTAGATACGGCACGAGAAAAAGAGGGACACAGTGCGTATTGAACTAATAAGATCGATACAGGTCCTCTTTCAAGATCAATACCTTTGGTTAGAAATGCGGGTAACTTTTACTTCTTGATATTGCTCTTGGATAAAAGAACGGACTGATGGTGGCACAACTCGAAGATGGAGATCAACTATCAGATATTTATGAAACAGAATGTAATTTAAATATCTGAATAGAACTTGCTCCATGTCCTTTCGTGATTAAAGGAATTAGTTCACATGAGACACGGATCCAAAATAGACAATCCTTAAGGTGAAAAATATTTACTATGGCTGTCCAAAATGAAGCCAAACTTTTAAAACGGCGCATCAATGGAACGTTTTAGGGTGTTCACTACCGTGATTGTGTGTAGCAATGACTTGGCCCTTTTGTAGGAAGAAAACTGCATCACGCCACGTGAGTAAGAATGTGAGCTACACGTGCTAGAATCGTGTGTATAGTGCGTTTGGCGTTTGTTTTTGTTTTGTTTTTTTCTCTCCAACTCAATGGATGACGATCAAATTGAGAACTTTTCAAAAAATCTATGGACAGACAGACGGTGATTTCCACGGATCACAAAATGCTGTTTATAAATGGGATCCTCATCCGTTGACTTGGAAATAAAAACGCCAAAAACGCTACATATACATAAATTCTAGCGCGTATGGCTCAAATACTAACAAACGTGGCATGATATAGTTTGTTTTGTTTTTTTCACCATAATCAGTCAAAGTCACTACTAGACAACATAAGAGTAGTGAAAGCGCTAAAACGTCTCGATTGGGCGCTTCGACTAAGTTCGGTTCCTCTTAGGACAGCCATCATTTTTCGTGAATTTTCTTTTATTTATCTAGTTTGAAAGAAAATTTTTTGTTCTAAAGTAAACCGAAAAAAAAATTGAGAACAAAAACTAATGTAAAATATGAACAAGTGTTCATGAATCGGGGTGAAAAGAGGCGAAAAAAATTTCAAACGGAGATTTTTTAAATAGCACAGAAACTGGCTGTGAAAACGAATAAATTGATTTAAGTTGGATTCCAAAGCAAGTATCAGTCTACGACAGTACGAAAACAATGCAGATTAGAAATAAGCTCCAGGCGAGACTCGAACTCACATGCTATGCCTGTCTTTGTATGGCAACTGTTCCACTGATTGAACTTCTAGAGCTTTCTATGATTTACCGAAGATCAGATTTAACTTTAAGCGGCACACATCGGAAATAAAGAATAAGCTGTAGACGAGACTCGGATTGGTGTCCTATTTACCACAGGAAACCTGCCTATGTAAAACTGTTGCTCTACGAGTAGGGTGACCAGAATAAATATGGCCGACGTAAGATCAAATCTTACTCTTAAACCCATCCCCCATTTTCTCCGTTCGCTTGGCGCCATGTTTGTTATTGTTTTTGTGCATACTAGCTGTAGTAGCAGCATCTAAGATAAAGATTAAATAAATACTAGTCGGGGATAAATATTGATTGATAGTGTTTTATGCAATAATAATAGAATAAAGACAGGTCTGATCAGTTACTCAAATGAAATCATTACATGACAAACGTTTTTGGCAGTTTGTCGGGTTGGGGGTGATCGACAAAAAGAGAAATCAATTACTTCTCTCGCCTTCTGTTGGACAGTGATCACTAAAAAAAAGTCTTAATTTCGAAAAATGGAAACAAGCTTGAATTTTACCAGACACAAGTTAAGGCATCCAATTTAACATGCATTGCACTGTGCATCCCCTCTAAAACCTATATAGGGAGGAAAATGTTGAAATTATCAGCCCTCTAGCTCCATTGGTGCGGCCTGTAAGCGCGATGTATACAGACATAGCCAGCCAGCCAGCCAGACCGGCTTACAAATTGAGAGAAACAGGCAATGAAGACTTTCTGTTTCCATCGGAGAGAAGGACAAGTCTAGTTCATTACTCAACAGAGGCTGTCACGTGACCAACAACTTTTGGCGGTATACCTCATTGGGAGAAGTAGAAACCTATTTAAGGACCGATTTTTTAAAATAACGTTCTCCTAGACATATAAGGAGTACATTGTCAGCACATCGAGCTCCGCGGATGCAGCCTGTACTACATGTACTACCTGTAATACATTGCCATACAAAAATTGTTGACTATTTTGTTTGACTGTTTCTAACAAATGAATTAATACGAAGCACCAAAAATAAGGAAAAAAAAGGTCCAAATTGTACCACATTATATTTCGGATTTTGGCAGAGATAAGTAAGGGGCTATTTATTTTTTTTACAGGAAAAGGGACATCTTTTTAATCAAAATATGTGTTTATGATTATGTTAAATATATACATTTGTTCTTTTTTTTTTCGACCTAATGACTAAACAATGGCGTCATGAGTATTCTCAACCAGAAAATTTCGAAATGTTCCTAATTCAGTTTGAAAACAGCGTTGACTTCTAAGGCTGAAATATTATCAATAAAAAATTAAATAAAGTCGTACGTTCGCCGAAAAAAAGGAATATATATATATATATATATATATATATATATATATATATATATATATATAATTATATATATACATATATATAATTATATATATATATATATATATATATATATATATATATGTATGTATATGTATATATATATATCTATGTATATATATATGTATATATATATAGATATATATATATATGTATATATATATATATTTATGTATATATATATATATGTATATATATATCTATGTATATATATACGTGTATATATATATATATGTATATATATATGTATATATATATCTATGTATATATATATATGTATATATGTCTGTGTGTATATATATATATATATATATATATATATATATATATATATATATATGTATATATGTGTGTGTATATATATATATATATATATATATATATATATATATATATATTCATGTATATATGTATGTGTATATATATATATATAAATACGTATATATATATTTATGTATATATATATTTATGTATATATATATGTGTATATATATATATATATATATATATATATTGCAAAAGTGCTACTAACTCTTTAAAACAAATCATTTTAAAAGATACATTTTCCATTCTAAGTGAAGACTTGTTTCAATATTGGATTGTCACTATCACAAACCGTCAACCAAAACTGTCACTCAAATTGTCTGCTTTGTTTCCTTCAGTTTTCAAGTTGGTCTAGCTGGTTAGCTACGCATGTGTGTTTGCATGTGTCACGCGCATTATATTAAGAAACATCAATTTTTTTTAAAATCCCCACCGTTATAGGTCTTTAGTTTGGTGTTCAATTTACAACTCAAGTGTTTACTAAATAGATCCCTTACTTTATGTCCAGCAACGTTTGTACTTTTTTTTCTGTTTTTGTTTTTTAATTCAGACTTTTTTTAGTGAACACCACCCAATAAAAGGCGAGAGAAGTATCTTATTCATATTTTTTTTTCTTCTAACTTGGATTTATTCGAGATCTAAAAATAAGAGCAAGTTCTTGCTTGTGCCAACGAAATTTCCTGCCACTGTCAGAGAGGGCGTGAATCTGCATCGATCTCTTTATTTAAATGGTCCCCCCCTACTTTCTGTTTCCCTTTCAATTGGTTTGAGGTCACGCAGATTCTTCCGTGCCTCCGCCCCTCTTCCTAATCAGCCAAGACGTTTCGTTCGGTGGATTTTAATGGAAATTTGACAGCATTTTGATGCAAAGAACTATCCATTTTTTTTTTTTTTTTTGAGCCTGTCTTGAGGAAGGAGTGGGGAAAAATCAATACAAAACAACAAAACTAAGTCCGATGCCTTTTAGGCAAACAAACAAAAATAAAATAAAAAAATCATTTCTGTGAAGGACTTGAACCTTTATACCGACACAGCACGACAGGAGAAAAATTGTAAGCAGAAGAAAAAGGGGGTTCCAAAACAGGACTTGCAAACACATACCTACAAAAACCAGGCCTGTTCAGTCAATCAATAGAAACCGTCACGAGACCAACGTCTTTAAGAAGCATGATGAGTTGGGGGTGATCAATAAATAAAAAATGAAAACCAGACTGATCAATAGTTAGGTTAATTCTCTTGCCGTTCTTTGGGTCACTAAGAAATTCTAATTAAAAAAAAAAAAGAGCAATCGTGGAAGCTACCGGACACAAACCAAGGGACCGATTTAGCATAAACTTACATTATAAAATAAACTCTCCACTAAAAAAAAACTATACAGGAGCAATGTTTAGATTTTCAGCTCCATTGGTGCAGCTTATACGCATGACACATACATAGCCAGTCAGCCAGCAAAAATCACTTAAAAACTGATGAAACCTCGTTTGACAGTTTTGGTTGTCGGTTTCTAACCGTTCCCGGTGTTCAGCAAACAAATTAGTGCGTAACGCAGCTGTTCGCTTAGAAACAGAGAATAAGCGATCCGAGTTCGAATTTTGGTGGTTGAAGGTAAGCGTGCGTGTGAGTTGATGCAAGAATCGCCCAGTGAGCCGTTTCCATTGCTGCTAGGGCACCAGAACGACTGCGACCCTCCTCTTTAGTGAAATGGGGAGGAACTCCCTCAAAGTTAAAACCTCCAGGGACTGGATACAGCTGCTTCATTCTATGCCCAGTTTACCCCCCCCCAAAAAAAAACAAGTGATAGCTTATCCCAGGCCAAAGAGGTCGGTGATAAGGCATATATTAGTACACAAAGGCAAAGATGATACAAAGTTGTCGTTGATATGGGATCCACGCGCGTTTGAATTCTGGTTGAGACTGCTTATATCAATTTTGTTCATTTTTCAAAACCCATGACTCCAATTCTAATTGCAATGTCTAATCGTTGGTCATTGTGAACAGGATCCTGTCTCTGGCTAACTAAGATATTGGGTAAGTCATAGTCTACTTGAAGTAACTTGACTGCTGGAATAGTGAAATGGCTATCGTATCCATTGGTAAATCCAAAACGAAAGGTTACATTGAAAAGTAATATTTTATGATCTAAAATAAATGCTTTTTTCATCATAAGATGACGGATTAATTTTACCGCTGTCTCTCGTGAGCAGTATTCTAACACATAGTTTCCACCATATCCTTCTAAATG
Source organism: Thysanoteuthis rhombus (assembly GCA_963457665.1). NCBI lineage: Eukaryota > Metazoa > Mollusca > Cephalopoda > Oegopsida > Thysanoteuthidae > Thysanoteuthis > Thysanoteuthis major. Next base: position 35,773,374 of record OY735218.1, read on the forward strand.
GTCCTTCGATTGAAATGATTAAAACTAAGTTTTAAGATATTTTTCATAGTGAATATCAACGAAATTTTAGATTGCACAACTTATCCACCTTCCCTTTCTCTTTTCTCTCTCCCTCTTTTCTCTTTATATATATATATATATATATATATATATATATATATATATATATATATATATATTATATATATATATATATATATATATATATATATATATACATAAAGAGGGAGATGGATAGATGGATATGCAAGCACTTTCGAAAGAAGTTATAGTTTCACACACTAGAAAAAGTTCGAATGCCTTGTGACAAAGTGAAGCGGCCATATTGAATGAATGACGCAGACGATAATGAAATGAAACGCTATTTCACAGAGCGCAATAAAGTTGGTCAAGTCGCAACTTTTCTTAGTTTTCTTCATCGAAGACCTAACTTACTTAACATCTATTCTACTTTATTTTTATTCTGTACATCACCATTGATTTTTTTCTCCAACACGAACTGATACTCGATCGGAAATTAAAACTTTGCCAGGATTGATTGTTTACACTAATAAAAATCTGTTTGTGTGTGTGTGTGTGTGTGTGTGTGTGTGTGTGTGTGTGCGTACATGTTTCTTTTTTATCCATTTTGAGAAGAATCTGAATTAATTCGCTTTCGATTGGCTTCTTATCTTTGGAAGGAAAACACCCCAAGACAAACATCTCCAGTGTAGTGGTGTGAATCTCCACCATCTTCTCACTTTCTTTTCTTCTTTCCTTCATTCGTTCCTACATCCATTTCTTTCTTCCTTCCTTCCTCTTTCCTTTATATTCCATCCTATCTTTCTTCCGACCTTCAGTTCATCCTTTCTTCCTTCCTTCTTCCATTTTTCCCTTCGTTCATGTCTTCCTTTCTTCCTTCCTTTCTTCCATATTTCCTTCCCTCCTTCCTTCCTTCCTTCCTCTTTTTTCAATTGCTTGTCTGACTTTCTTGTCTGGGGTTGAACAACCACGTGGCACTGTTTAACACTGCAATTTCTGTTCTGGAACTTTCCTAAAGGTGTGGGGACTATTTGTCAAGGGAACTGGTCGGTCAACAATCGATTCAGAAAAGCTTCAACAGTTCAAACCTAATTGTACATTACGCATTCTCTCCCCAGATAAAAAAAAAACAGAATCCATGAGAATACTTCTGTCGAATTCCAGTCCCAGTCGGAGGCTGGAGTTAGCTTTGTTTTTCCATCGTAACAACCAGGATAAGAATAAGAACAATCCTCAGCTAATTCAGTTGATTGAAATCTTCACTGTTTGCCAGTGCCATTACTTTTAAGCAAAACGAAATATAAAATTTCGAAATCACGAACAAGTATGCCGCTTTCTGAGCCAAACTCTCATATCTACGAAAATTTATGTTACAAATACGCAAGGGCTTATTTGTCCCTGAGTGTTACACCGATGTATAGAAATTTACATTTACATTTCTCAATCGTGAGATAGATATACTTAGGGGTTTATTTTATCCTAATAAATAGATACATTCTTGATATAAAATATATATTTTTGCATTTTTCTGATCATATATACCATATAAAAGTTTCAGTAGTCATCTACGGTCGGGGCATGAATAAAAGTGGAGTTTGACAAAGCTGCAACCAGGCTTGTCTACCATTCATTTTCTCTTTTTAGTTCTCTATCTTTAAAATTTGATCATTGGTTTTAATAATACTCCAATTTCTAAAATGAAAAATCCCCAAATATTACTTGACAATGCATCCTGTTAAAAATTTGCAAACTATTATACCTGATAACAATAGTACAAAATATGAACAAACAATATGCCGACCACTGGTATTCGGAGAAGAAAAAAGATATAGTTATATAACTAAGAGGAAATAACTCATGCTAGTTAACTTACCGGGCCTAACAAGTAAGGTACTATTACGGAAAGATGGGCTTTCTAGGATCAGGGACGCAAGTTCAAATCTCACCAGAGTCGAGTCCTTTTCTTAATTTCCAGTCAGTGCTGTAGATTCAACAATCGTAGATTTGTGATAAAAAGCAACAGAAATAAATTCTAGTAAAAACTAGAAATAAAATGGTCTAGTTAGTCACTCAATAGAAACTGTCATATGCCAAAGTCTCTCGGCAACATGATGTGTTGGGGATGATCAATTGAAAAATCAAAAAAGGGGAGTGATCAATGAACGAGTTTCTTCTCTCGCCTTTTGTTGAATTTACAAAAACCTGACGCAACGCAAACCAAGGGACCAATTTAGCACAAACTTATACTGGAAATTGAACCCCCCGCCCCTCAACTATTCAGGGCGCGGAATTGAGAAAATGTTCTTGTATACATAATAAAGAGTAAACGTTAAAACTTTCAGTCCTCTTTCTCAATTGGTGAAGCCCGTTCGCACTCAACATACATACATAGCCAGCCAGCAAGCCAGTCTAACTTAAAAACTGAAGAAACCTATGCTGACAGTTTTATTTGACGGTTTTTAATTGATGATTGATCATTAGTCGTTGCTTGAAACAAAATGAAATGATCTGGGAGTAAATTATAGAGCAGAAAAAGCGTATTCAAGATTTTACAAGAAATCAAATGATTGTATCTTAATGCTCAACTTTTTCTTACCAATATATTGTACTGCAGATATTTTATAGTCAATAATATGTTCTTGTGCAGACTTAATTCTAACTAGCCATCGAAGTCAATAATTGAATACCAGTAGTTTCACAATTTGAAGTCGTACAAAAAATTTCATCGAAGAATTAATATGGCCAGGATAAAACCCATTCAGGATGTCAATGGTGCTCTCCAATGGAGAACATCTCAGATAGAGTAAAAAGAAAACCTAGAAATATCCAGATTCTAGAGGCCTGAGATATTATTAAGAAATGCGTCAAAAAAAGAACAAAAAGGTTTTTATTCAAAAATCATTAAGAAAAAAATTTTTTAAGAAGGGTTTAATGGAGTACTGATCCAATCTTTAAAGTCTGTTGACAAAAAGACATAATCAGGAGCACTAGAAAACTCAAAGACATAAACAGAAATACGTTAAAATAAAATGGATAGAACCCTTCGCTATATGATGGCTGCATTGTTCAAATAATTGTTGACTGTGACTTGAATTACCAGTCTTTTACGGAAACTATCCAGCCATTTGATACTAACTGAAAAAATATCCTACTTAGGAGAGTTTCAAAGTACTCCCCCTTTGGACCACACTCATCTATCTCAGCATCCCATCAAATTTTCACGTGAGAATCCTCTTTTGATTTTTGCTTTAGCTGCCTTTTGCGTTCTCTTTATTCTCATTCATGGTCTGGAAGCTATCCCCGACTTTTCAACGGTGGAAAGCCAGAAGTTGCAGGGAGCCAAATCGTTACGTTAGGGATCTTCATTGACCTTGGTGATGCATTTTTTGCCAGAAAACCCGGCACGGACGTGAATAATCGGGAGTCTTGGTCATTGTGGATATGACGGTCATACAATACACAGGCTCAATAACCCCACGGGAGAGAGCCTTTTCATGTATGATATCCGTTCATTGGTATCCAAATCACATCAAAATGGAATAAAAGTAGTGATGGAATAAAAATAATGAAGAGTGTATCGACCCAGAGTGTTGTGATAAAAATGCAAATAAGAAGACGAAGTAAAACTAGTGATAAAATGATAGTAATGATGAAAAATGTATCGATCCAGGGTAATCTGATAAAAAGCAATACTACTATGACAGAATCAAACTAGTATAGGATTCTAATAGAATAAAAGTAATGATGAAGAGAGTATAGTCATTGTCGGGGGTCAAGAGGAAATTATGCATGGCACATAGCCTATCCTTCAACAAAATTCCATTGAAATTCATTGTGAACTTTTGGAGATATCGTGAGGACAGACGTGACATTTGATGATATATGGTGTGGGCATATAACTACGACGTCGGGAAGGTAATTATGAATGAGCCCCCCCCCCCCCTCAAAAAAATTCAATCATTTTCATTCGCAGCCTATTGTCCACCATTCCACAATGTTTAACTGTAATTTGATCGGAACTTATTGAGATATCGCGTGGACAGTCGTGAGCGTGCACATATATGAAAAATCCTGATTTCAGCCCAAAATGTAACCAATTTTTATCCCATATCCAACACTTTGACAAAATTCAATTGAAATTCATCGAACACTTTTGGAGATACTGTGTGGAGAGTCGGAGAAACAAGTAGGAAGAAGGACTCAACCGAATTCATATACCTCTCCAGCTTCGTTGCCAGAAGTAAATAAGATGGGATAAAATCTAGTGAAAAATCATAATCGCATTAAATATCTCTACGCAATAATATACTGTTGGAATTGAACGTTGTATGGAATTTTCTTTTTTTTATGTCAGAAAAATTGTCTCTCTAAATTGTCTCTCGTGTTTATTTTCACTGATTTTATCGTTTTACCGTCTCCAAAACAGAATACAAATAAGAAAAAAATTTAAAAAAGATATCTCGCTTCCAGTCAAGTTTTGAAATCCAATTATTGATTTGCTGAAACCACAAATTTACACAGTCCTCTATTCTTGGATAAAAGTCTCTGACATTAATGCGTGCTATTAAGAATATTTGACATTTGCATATTTGGATGAAGGAAAATGGCCTCAACGTTCAAATAATAATCTCTCACTATTAAATATCGAAAGGACGTTGCGTTATTATAGGGGGCGCTGTGTGGATTTCTCATCGATTTACAGTCGACAGGTTTGCTGTGTCCTAATATTTCTTTTCATTAAGAAGCACGTTTAGAGAATTGAAAATATCTTACGATAATGAGTATTATTATATCAAGATATTGTCAAGCTATTAAATTGTCTATTTAAAATTCATTCACAGAAATCTGTAATTTCTAAAATATATTCTTAAACAGGCGAGATATTTTGGGTTCCAATAAGTTTCAAAAGTTTTATTTTACCAGAGACTGCTGACTAATTACGTCTGAGAACAGCTTATTTTATAATCCTGTTATTTCTACGATGGTGTCTAATCAGCCTGGAATTGCATTGCGCTCCCTATATATATATATATATATATATATATATATATATATATATATATATATATATATATATATATACATATATATATATATATACATATATATATATATATATATACATATATATATATATATATATATATATATGCACACACACACACACATATATATATACATATATATATATATACATATATATATATATATACATATATGCGTGCGTGCGTGTGTGTGAGTGTAAACACACACATATATAAATAAATAAATATATATATATATATATATATATATATATATATACATGTAATACAAATTAGGAATACAATTTAATATAATACAATATCCGATGTGTGATGGGTTTATTTCATAGAGCGCTCGATACACTCAACATTCAATTATCATCAGTATTTTATCGGCTTTTGTTGAATGTAAACCTTCCTCGTGATCCACTGGATCTCTCTATCATAAGCGTTACGGAGCTAATACTTTCTGAACTCGTTTAGTTCGTCTCACCATCTTGTATTCTACTGGACTCGGTTTTGCATATGGTCCCAGGGGCCCATGTTGTGAGTTATGATGTCCATCAGTCATTTGAGTTTCGTAATGAATTCTATGATGTCCCAGACTTCTTTTTTTTTCTATTAAAGTAAAGTGGAATAAGATAAAATGGAATAAAGTTGAACCATCAAAAATATGGTAATTGAGAAGTTATTAGCCATCGTGTTTAACAAAACTTGCTTGATACAAAAATTACAGCCAAATGCATATGTATATATATATATATATACAAAGGATTAGATTGATAGATTGATAGGTAAATAGATAGATCGGAGGACGGAAATGCTATTTCTGGAAAAAATATCTCTAAATTTCAAGTTTCATTCCGTTTTTGATTAATTGGAAAAAAGAAAATATATAAATAAGTAAAAAGCTTATCTCACGTCACATAAGGTTAGTATTTGTGTTTGAATGTCGAATTTTTCTTAAGTTTATTCCTTTTTATTGGCGCTCCGTCAATCTAACATGTGAGTGCATGGTGGAGATGGTCGGCCTTGCCTTGCACAATAGAAAACTTTCATGTCTTATTATTAATAAATAAGGTTTCTTTTAAACTTTGTCAGATTACGATGAATGGATGGTTTCAAAGGATTAGTCACTGGAACCCACTCAAGGAAGGAATTTTAATTTTGATTTCCCAGAACTGCTGCTCGTCCCAACAATTTCTGTGTCAAAAATACCACGTCATCTTATTAAGTAGTCATTTGTCCAATTCGACAGTCTAACCTCGAATATCCGAATGGAATTTTCAATTCAATAAACCGATCCAACCAGACGATTCCAGACAAGTTAAAAATTAGCTAATATTAAGTTTGGCGAAGCCAGAGACGAATGCGATATCGAATTTATCCGTGGCTATCCAACCGACCCTCTTCTCCTTGATAATCCTCTGTTCTTTTCTCCTCCGTCTATCAATTTTTTCGCTTGATTTTTTAAAAAAAAGCATTTACTTGCAATGTGCGCCATTACATGCATTTGATGTCATTATCACGTGACAGTGTTACCCAGACTATCCGCCATTTTTTTCTTGATTTACGCATTCAGAGTGAATTGAGAAAGTAGCATGTGCTGTCCCATTGTGCAGACGTAAAAGACTTTTAAATTTGAGTCGAAATATTGTTAAATAAAAGATTGAAAAGGGTTGTCGACCCCGTAGTCAACGGATTAATTCATGGAAACTGTTTAAAAAAAGGCAAAACGAAAAGAAACATTAGTATGATAAGAAGAATGCGCGCTTTTTAGATCAATTTTTTGTATTCCATATGATGTGAAAGAAGAGGACATCGTGTGAGCTCAAGAAAAAGAGATGAGGGAGCTTGGATTGTTCTTTCCCAAAAATACACAATCTTTGAGAAAGGCATTAGGTAGAAGATTATCCAGCAAATTTTGGTTGTCGAAACAAGGCGGAAATTTAGCCGACCTAATCGTTTTCATGAAAAAAACAAAAAAAGCATACGGCCCATTTGAGTTAACTCCCTGATAACCCCTTCCAGTCCAGGTTCAGGACATCATATGCAAGCACTCAATATGTCCAGTTAATTAGCTTTCCATTTAGTTGTCATCTTCACACGATATGCGGCATTGATATTAACGATATGATCATTATTGGCATTACGGAGTCTGTCCATGAAGAAACCGAACTTTTAATAAAGCGTTCCAATAAGATGTTTCAGGGGGCTAGTGACGGGTATGTCATATAGCAGTGACCGTGACGTTTCGTATTCTAAAAATGCATCACACTACGTCCATTAGTTTTTTTTAGCTACTCATGCAGAAGTGAACGTGTGAGTACTGCACTTGCCCACCAAGCCCCTAAATTTGAACTGTGGAGCATTTCAAAGAGCAACGTATTTGTGTGAGATTCTGTTGCAAATGATGAAAGACTTCCTGGGGACATTTCTAGTGTTGCGACAGGCCTTTTGGAAGAATTGCCTGAGCCGTACACAATGCCACAGGTGGTACCAGCGTTTCAAATCAGGAAGAACATCCGGCAAATCTGATGTCATATCCGGACGACGATCATATTCAAAAAAAAATTATGCAGATCTGTGAATATCCTGGAGAGATAGGAGTCTGTAGTAATTCGTTTCACATGATCTTGAAATAAAAAAAGCTGATGATATGGCGCAAAAATGACGGAGGAACAAAATATTTTGCAAAGCACGAGACAAATCTAGTCCCCCATCCAATCTACTCTCCAGATTGATCCTTGTAGATGATTTTGTTCCCAAAGCTGAAATCTTACCTGAGAGGTCGTCGATTTCAGACGTCGGAAAAAAATGATGAAAATACACCACAAGACCTCGACACTATCTATCAAAACAACTTGAAGAACCGTTCTGGAACTGGAATAAAACGCTGGAAACAGCGCAACGACTGTTGAATCAAAAGTGACAAGGTTGATGAATTTGCAGATAGAGCCATCAATTTTTTTTTGAAAAAGTTTGGGTTTTTTTCTGACACCTCATATATATATATATATATATATATATATATATATATATGAATATAATAGAGTAAGGATTTGCTACACAAACATGCTTTAGAAAATTTTAGTTTAAAAAAAATAGTATATGCCTGTCGTCATATTATTGGAGACTGACTGATAATAATCTCAAACATACAACAAAATGGAAAATATTAAAACAAACGTACATGTGCCAGAATATTGAAATCCCAAGCCACCTATGTCCGACTGAAAAATTCGAAATTCCCATTTTTGCTGATAGAAAGAAAACTTCCCAAAAAACCAAATTTGTCAACAGATAAATGAAATTGCATTAAAATGTCGGCACCACTCAAAATTCTAATTAACAAACATAATTTAATAACCCGCAAATAGATGTACTAAAAACAACCATGATAGATATTTCATTCACACAGCCACCCTACAGAACAAATCAATCACCATAATTAACACGGACATGAGGAAACAGAACAAATCCAAAATAATCTAATTAACTACGATCATAAAACGGGAATTCCAATAGTTGGAAACTGATTTAAGTGAGAATAAAATACTCTCAGAGAGGAAAAATACCACAAAAAAACGATATACCAACCATATACTACCTTCCCGTTTTGTGATTTACGACCACCAACGTACATCCTCATTGAATAAAGCAAAAAATACAGCAAACAATGGCCAACCACTTAATAAAAATATATTAAAAAAATCCTACTACCTAGAAAAATAGACACCCTATATAAAAAAGTTCTCGAATAGTAATCTGAGAAGCATAAATAGAGCAGAAACATAAACGTGTTTGTGCAGCGAATCCTTACTCCATTATATTAGGCTCTACGCTGAATAAACTTAATGTTTAATATTGAATGCATCAAGCAATCTATGAAATAAACTCATCACTCATCAGATATCATATTATATTATATTGGATCCCAAATTTGTATTGTGATATATATATATATATATATATATATATATATATATATATATATATATCCGTCGTCTTGATTTTCTCCCAGTCTCCGATGTCTTTTTCATTTTACCAACTTCAGTTATTTTTGTTGCACTCTCCTCATTTTAACACCTTTTCTGCTTTTCAAATATTTCTTCGCTATTTCCAATTCCATTTTCCTTCAATCTCTGACATTTTTTCCAGATTTTTTGGCATATCATTTTTTCCAAACCATTCCTCATCTTTTATTCATGACTTTTTCCTCTATCGTTATATACACACTCACACATGCACACACACACACACACACACACACATATATATATATATATATATATATATATATATATATATGTGTGTGTGTGTGTGTGTGTGTATGTGTGCGTGTGTGTGAGTGTGTTTTCCCATACGAAATGACCGAAAATGATTTGAAATGAAAAAAATACAGTTGTTATAGAAATACGTAAATTTTGAGCCAGAGATTGAACGGCTATTTTTTTTTTTTTAAATTTGTTTCCACAACATCCCTTAAATTCGCACCTCTGTTCATTCCGGGCAAGTTTTTATTCCAAATACAAAACGAACGTCCAAGAGAGCTTGAACAACATTTTAACGAGTCAGAACTCGTACAAAAACAATAGTCTGGTTTCTTTTGTGGACAGTATCAGTAAGAGTGGAGGATCATCTTATTAAAACTGATATGATGAATCATGAGTTGAAACATCAGAATTTCTTGAAATCACTATCATGAAGACAAATGCAAAAAGTTGGTAATTTCATGTGGAACAACCTCCAGTTATATATATATATATATATATATATATATATATATACATATATATATATATATATATATATATATATATATATATATATATATATATATATATATATATATGTATATATTGTTGTGTTGCGCATCGGATATTAAGCAACAGTGATCGCCAGTGTTCAAAATTTAATAAAAGTATCCCTGACAGTATACGGATATTACATGTTTAATACATAAGCATTTACATAAAAAAAGCATTGCAAATGAGAAAAAAGATATCGTCTGGAATTAATACAAGCGCTACTGACTGATGAGTGCTATTATATCCGTAAAAAATAAGCATTTACGATGGAAATGTATTGCAAATCAGGTAGAAACGGAATTTCAATAGTCATGAATTAAGGCAAACAATAGGGCGGTCATAAACAGTCAGTACAAAAATATCCCATACTTTTCAAAAAGGTCATTTTAACATTCTCACAATTGACAGAATTCGGGCTCGAGATTTAAATCATATCAATCGTGAAGTTTTATAAGGGCGTTAAAATGAAGCTTAGGTTATTATGGCTCTCACAATATTTACTATAGAAATGCATTCATCATCAGTCTTTTAACGTCCGTCGTTAAACATAGACCTTCCCCAGGATCCCCCCCACATTTCTCTATCATGGGCAGCGCGAAGCCAGTATTTTCTAAATTTGTCTGGTCCATCTCTCTATCTCGTATTTTGTCGGCATCAGTTTTGCATGTGATCTCTGGGGATCCATGTTGTGAGTCGTGATGTCCATCGGTTGTCTTTCATTCACGCAATATGACCAGCCCATTGCCATTTGAGTTTTCTAATGGATTCTATGATATATTATGCTGTCTTGTGATCTCTCCATATAAGGTTGAGCATGATTTTCTCATGTGCACGCTGCATGCTCCTCAATTTGTGGGTTAGGTTCCATGTTTCAGCTTCATAAGTGACTATCAGGAGGATGCAATGGTTGTATACTGTTCTTTTTAAGATTATTGGGATCATCTTGTCTTTGAAGATTGAGCTTGCTTTGCCGAAAGCTTGCTATCCTAGGGTGATTCTCCGCTTGATTTCTTCTTCTTTTGTGGATTTCATAGAGATTAGTTGTCTTAAGTAGATGCAGTGGTCTACTTTCCCTAGTTTTGCATCTTCGATTTTGACGGTTATGTCCTTATTCTTGATGTGATTGTTGCACATGACTTACGTTTTCACTGAAGTTCACGTGTAGGCCGACTCTTTTGCTTTCTTCGTTTAGTTCATCTAGCATTAGTTGAAGGTTGTATAGGTTCCCTGGGAAAAGGACGATGTCGTCTGCAAATCTGACGTTGCTCAGATATTCGCCATCTATTTTGATTCCTCAATTTTCCCAGTTAGATTTACGGAAGATCATCTCGAGGTATGCTGTGAAGAGTTAGGGTGAGCTGATATCGCCTTGTCTTACTCCTTTTTAGAGTTGGATGGGTTCAGAGTCTTTATGTAGCCTGATGAATGAGTTGTTGTGATTGTATATATGTTGCAGTACTCTGACGTGTATGGAGTCTACACCTTGAAGAGTGATAGTCTTCATGACCATGGGAATTTACACGTCGAATGCATCATTGAAGTCTATAAATGCTACAGCAAGTGGCATTTTGTATTCTGCTGCTTTCTCCTTCAGCTAGTTTATTAAATGGAGATGTTCCCCTGCTTGGTTTTCATCTAGTTTTTTAGTGATAGGGTTGGCAATGATTTTTGTGAACTGTTTATAAATGCAGTTGAGCAGGCCTATTGGCTTGTAGTTGTTGAGGTCTTTAGGGATTCTTTTTTTATGTAGAAGCATTATGATGGACGTTTTCCATCCTTCTAGGACTCTACTCTGTGTTAAACACAAGTTGAACAGATTAGCTAGTTTTTTGTTGACGATCTTACCAGCTTTTTTAAGTAGATCAATGGTGATGTTATCTGGTCCAGGTGCCTTTTCTTTTTTCTTTTTTTTTTTTTTGGTGTTTGATAGCTTGATTTACCTCCAATGGTGTAACTTCTGGGAAGTCCTCGAACTGATTGTCAGCGTCTTACTTATCCTGGTCGTTGCTTAGTTGCCCATGTCTCGAAGAGTAGAGTTCTTGGATGCGTTCGACAATCCTGTTTCTCTCTCTGTTGCTATGTCTTTATTTTCTTCGAGTATAAAAGTGATTGTCATTGGTCGGTTATCGGATACTTTTGGTACCCACAATATCTACAGTAGAAATGCATCGCAGATGTAGAAAAGGTGATTGTCAGTGGTCGGTAATTAATGTAAGCAACACTGACAGACAAGGTCATTATATGTATAATAGCTAGAAACTTACTTTAGTATCATAGCATTGTAGAAGGGGAAAATTGTCAGGCATCAGGAATTAATGTTAGTGTTAATGATAGAATACGGCTATTATATGCCCGAGTAGCCGGCAAGAAAGGTCTGCAATGGTCGTCTTCCCAGGATCCAGTAACATGGCGGATAATGTAAGTTATGTTCCAATAGATGCGTAGTAGAACCTTTTGTAAATGAAGATCAAGTTTTCGTGTTGGGATCGATTCGATATAGAATGGCAACCATTTTGAGTGCACGCTTGAGTGCACGCTTGAGTGCTCGCACACAATTTTTCCAAGCAGTGTGAAGGGGAAATTAATGCTCTTACAAAATATTTCAGGATCTGTGGATAGCTTACAAAGATTTTATTGAAAAGAGTTTTGATTCATAATGTTGAATTCAAAAGTAAGTTTATACATTCTTCACAGGAAAAAAATTGGAAAACATCAGATTTTTGCGCACGCTGTCTACTAAACATTCGCGTTAGCATTTATGGTAATCACTGCTTTTTTAATGTTGGCTGTTTATTTACACCAATCTTTTCTCGTCTACAGTATTAATCCGGTGGAGAAAATAGCTTTCCATTCCTGTTCAGCGAATCATTTCAAATGGCTGAACGTTGCGCTTGATTCTCTGGTTACCTTCACACATCCAATTACTCACAGCCTCAAAACCCTCTGCTAGTGGTGACCTTGGAGTGACCTGACAGCCAGAGTGAATACGGTCTCACTACTATCATCTTTCAATAAATTGCTAATCGCGGCACAGACATAATAAAAATATCCAGATAACGATGCAGTGCGCCTCTCTGTTGCTTTGATGGGGACCTGCTTCAACAGATGCTTTCAAAAGATTATTATCTAAAGTGCTTCATCTTCTAAAGCGAGGATTATCTGAAGGATCATAATCATGCTTTTTAAACTTACAAAACCATCACTGTTTTATGCACTGCCTCTGCGCATGTGAACGCAGCACATATATTCTCAATTTTCGATGGTACATTACTGTCTTTATGAAGTTTATACGGCATATAATGTTGATTACGCAACCCATTGTAGACTTTCCTCAAAGACCAGAAACTATGAACGAGAGGCAGCATGAGGACACCGATTTGATGTTTAATATTTGACCATTTCACTGTGGTTGGTTCAAAATTTGAACATATCTGAAAGGTATGCAGTAATTTTGAATATTTCGAGAACCAGTTGCGCAGCCTTGATGTAACTTGGCCTCTTATCAGAAAGCACGTTATTGTTGATTTTTGAGCAGACACTCTCCAGTTGGGTTACTCAGTTAGCAGGGAGACGCCATCCAGTTAGCTTGTATGCTGTGTAACTGTCACATTCACAATCGCCGATTGCACGTGGTCTTTCGGCAAAGCATTGTATCACCTAGATGTGGCAGCTCCCTACTGGCAAGACTTAGGTTCTTGCAATTTTTGGCTTTTCACAACGAGATTTCTTACTCAGGACAAGATTAAGGGGAACGCAGTTAGGCAGTTGATTGCAATCCCAAAGTATATCTTTGCGGAGTCTTTCGAAAAGTGGAAGGGACGTTGGTACGAGAGTCAGGTATTCCAAGGGGAGTATTTCGAAATAGTCCAATATGTCAAAGCTGGTAGTCCGTTACAATGAACGTGGTTTGTTTGGAAAGTATGCGGTCAATCCATAATGACGAAAAATAGCCTACCTGGGGCAATGACACCTTAGTAATACATCGTTATACTTCTCTTGTGACCTCTCACACTAAGGCCATGGAGGTATCACCGTCAGCTGCCTCGCAGCGTTTGTTTTAATTTTATCCGACCCTACAACAGCAGAAAGCCAGTTGTAAGACGCAAAATCTTGACTGAATGAGACTGGCAGACCTCAGTGATCCCATGTTTTACTATAATAGAAGCTCTGTGCGAGACGTGCAGGCTCAGTCACTGTGAATGCGACGGTCATACAGTACACAGGTTTAATCAATGGTGTCTTATTGCCGGCCAAGAAATCCCACGGAAGAGCTACTACTCATGCATGTAAAATAAGGTCCCCACTGACTGGTTCCTTAGTTGCATCAAGGCTACGTAACGGGTTCCCGATTAAAAATGGAAAGATACTATCCGGATATATTTTGCAAATCATTTTTCATCTTCCTTGAAAGAATCAACTTTCTTCTAGCCACATACAAGTTGCAAAGAAGAAGAAAAAAAAAAGAATGAAACCGTTTTCATCTTAAATACCATTCAAGAAACTCTCAAGCAAATATCTTTAATGAAGCGAATTCTACGTGACGTTAACTGCTGCCAGGTTTTTTTCCCCTTTTCCTTTCTTTTGCCTTCAAGCCAAAAATTCGGGATAAAAACGTCAAGTGCCGACGCCTGGACGCCATTGTCACTTCGAGATAACCATCTGCCTCGCTGGATTTCCTGAGCCAATCGCTCTATAGACTGTCGGCCATTTTCGTTTCCTTTTGCAGTCTCCTCTTTCGATAAAAATGCTTTCTTTACAACCTTACCCTCTATTCATTTTTTGTCGTTCTATGCTGTTTCGTCAGGATATGACGTTTCCCTTGTGTCTTATCAGTCAACAACTTGGGATTGTGATTGATGTTTCATCCAAAAGACTTTCTGTTCCTCTATTAATTATTACTTAGTTCCTGTTTAGTCTATACTTTCTATTTCTCTCGGGATTTGTCTCGTGATTAGGAAAAACATCACCCTCTAATCTGTGTCATATTAACAGACATTTTTCTGCGTGTGTGCGACCGAGAAAAATCTTCCCCGGCAAAAAGGAAAAACACACATAATAATTCTAGAATATCATGGTAATCTGACAAAATATCAAGTTGTTCAGAAATATTGTAATTAAAATAAACAAGGTATGTCCGTAATGTATCAAGCCATTTGATATAAGCGAAAAACATAGCCTACCTTTGTCCTTTCCGTGGATTAGTGGTTAGCAATTAAGTTTTGCAGACTATTATTAAGCTAGATCAGGATTGCTTTCTCTATGCTTATTAACTTGTACTTTACTAAGCTATTAACTTGTACTGTACTAAGCTAAACTTTGTAAATGTCAGTATATATTATTATTACGGCGCTACACTGACTCATCATTCCACACATCTTATTCGTCGATGACAAGCAAGAGAGTAAACTGTATAATCAGAGAATTATTGACCAACCGGAAGGTATCTCAATATTGACTAGATTCTCTTCTTACTGCTGCTTTGCCCTGTCAGTGGCCCCGAAGGCACCTAGTGTAGACACCGATTGACTCTGCATTAACGGCGAAGATAGAATTACCGATATTCGGGGTGAACAGGCAATTCCATCTTGGACATTGATGTCATGGCATTCACTGGTAAATATTTGCAGAAATGTCGTCGAGGTTTGCGATGATTGCCTTGAAGACGCCATAGACGCCACGGTTTATGGTAATAAAAGAAACGGGCGTCGAAATTGATGGAAAAAAAATAAATAGATCAAATACCTGGGAGGCCATCAACACGGTAGGCCCTTTCAGTCCTTATAATTCCCTAATTTCAAAGTCATCATCATCATCAATAGTTTTTTAACGTCCGCCATTTGACATAAACCGTCCCGGGTTCCACCACATTTCTCTATCATGGGCGTTGCAGAGCCAGTATTTTCTGAATTTGTCGAGTTCATCTCCTCGTTTTGTATTTTGTCGGCCTCGGTTTTGCATTTGATCTCTGGGGATCCATGTTGTGAGTCGTGATGTCCATCGGTTGTCTGTCATTCTAGTAGCAGAACCTACACGACCTCCAACTAATTTCAAAGTGCAGATGACTAAAAAAAAGATGCAATTTCTAGAAAGTCAATTTGCATTGTTTAGTGTAGGGTTAGTTTAGAGTCAAATTCGGCCTTAGAGAATCAAAACATCTCAAATTTTATCCCATACAACCAGTCTCATATATCTTTTGGTTGGGTTCCAGATCAGTCAGGATGTCAAGTTAATTTTTGCAGCTTTTTCCGAAGGAGAATCTAATGCCATCAAAAGTTTAAATATGAAAAAAAATTCAGGGTATAGCATTTGGGGGCTTCTTCGTCAGTCCCTACCAGACTAAAATGTTCATAAACAGAGGGAATTGGTACGTTAAGGTTATTCCCTTAGGTGCTTTGCAGGGTTATGTGTTGGGTTCTCGCTTTCGTCGCAGGAATTAACGAAAAAGACCCAGTATTTTGGGGTCTTCTTGGCAAGAAAAAGAAAATACAATTCTTTTTAATTTTTCATACGCCCGTACTTTAAAATCATGAGCGCTAGCTTTCAGGGAGGACTCGAGAAAAAGACCAACATTCCAAATTTTGTCTGGAAAATTGAACAACTGCTTCAAGTATCCAACGTTTCAGCCGAACCATTTTTCATTGCTTGTTGGATGTACTATCTATAAAACTTTATTTCTTGAAGAAAAATGAATTGCTGACTGGGAAAAAAAGAGGTCATTTATATACCAACTA
This sequence comes from Thysanoteuthis rhombus, assembly GCA_963457665.1. Taxonomy (NCBI): domain Eukaryota; kingdom Metazoa; phylum Mollusca; class Cephalopoda; order Oegopsida; family Thysanoteuthidae; genus Thysanoteuthis; species Thysanoteuthis major. The sequence goes on from OY735218.1 coordinate 35,789,961, forward strand.
GATTAATCGATTTCGGCAGTGGTAGCTATAGTAGCACCTTTTTACCCAGGCAACTCCTAATTACACACGTAGGTGGGGAGTTCCCAAGCATCTTATTTGATGAGCAAAGACAACCATGTGGTGTTGAAATCAATTCTAGCCTCGTCTATGTACGTAGCTGACAAATCTATTCGCTCATCTTTCTCACAGTGATATTGTCAATCAACTGGATTTCAGTCTAGTGTGTACAATTTTCTCTCCAGATATGGTCCGCTATACCAGATTTTTCTACCTCACATTTTCTAATGGCTTTTTTATGTCCCTGCAGTTTAACTTTGAAGGGACAACTGGTTTCCCCCTTATATACTATTGGAATGGGATAAGTGTAATCTCTTGTCTAACCCTTCTTTCGTTAGTAAAAATGACAAGTTGGTCAACATAGAGATTCCAAAATGATAAAATTGAATCATTTGAATGAAACTGATTTTGACACTTTTTAGGTCTTTTCCAAATACTGGATTGTTCTGCTTTTTTGTTTTTTTTTGTTTTTTGTTTTTTGTTTCTGTTTTTCATGAATTCACTTATTTCCTTTAATTCGTGAAACTTTATTTGTGGAATTTTGACGATCGTGTACGCTTGCAATTAAAAATGGCTATTAAATGACGAAATTAAAAAATCCACGAAATAATATAAAACATTCCAGTATTGAAAAGGGTGTCAAAATCGGCTCCATTCAAATGATCCAACTTCGACGGTTATGATCTCCATGATCGCTGTGAAGGTTAGTTTTATACTATCGAATACCGACTTGATATGATGACGCCGATAAACCTATTGAATGAGCTTTGCTATACCTATTACGAAAGGAGTGTTTCTTTACCTTTGACCTTGAGCCAAAATAGGCTAAAATTAATAAATTGAGATACTTCATTAAGGAATCATGTTACTTTATTTTCATTCACATCAATGAGATCTTGTGATATGTCTTGTGGTAAGGTTTATTAAACAAGGTATCTTGTCAATATCCATCTTAGTCTCTGTATTGACGGCCCTGCTTGTGGTATGCGTCGTTAGGTGCATTTTGTCAATCTTCGTCCCAATCATTGTATCAACGACTATTTGTGTTATGTGTAGCAAAGACTTATAAAAGTCATCTACTCAGACAGAGAAATGAATGTCTATCTCTGAACGAGGTAAAGTTGGTAATCCCAAAGTCGATGAGATTGGTATAGTTGATTGTACGCTGAATAGAACGTAAGTAGAAACCGGTTGCTATGCAATTAATGATTCGCCGTTTATGGCAGTAAGTCAGCTGTCCCCGAAACAATAATTTCTTATAATGATGACGAATCTATCAGAAAAAAATGATTTTAAAGGGATATTGCACTATTCGAACTGTATACGACACAGTATTTCAGACAAGACCATGGTTATAAGTTACGTTAAACAACGGGTGTTATCGCTCGCTAATATGCTTTGTGCCTATCGATGCTGAATTCAAATTGGCAAAAGTATAAGCCATTTTTGACTGACTTGAGTATAAGTAGAACAGCTGATTTTGGGCGATCTTTTAGTTAATAAAACTTCTTATATCCAAGAATGTACGGTTATAAGTATATTTGAGTACATTTTATTTAATTATTTTCTATTTAATTATTCAGTCGGATTATATATTTGAATGAGTACTTACTTCGACGTCAGCTGTGGTATTAGGCTGTATCATTAATCTGACTTGGGTAATTGATTTAATACGCGGTAGTTGGTGGGATATTTAATATTGGTTAACCTGTAAAATCTTATTTCATTTACATTAGAACACATCTAATCTGCATCTGGATCTGAACTCAGATAACCCCTCGCAGCCATTTATAAGCCTTGTAAATATATGCAAGAGAAGATTATATTCCCGATACCCCGTTCCGTTGACAATAGTGAAAGAATGTGATAGCCCTGAACGCTACTCTCTCGCATAAAGGTGAATATGCTTCCAGTATTTTCTATATACAGTATATATTTCTGTATCTATATACAGGGTCAGAGCGTAGAGCATTAACCGGTCCATTTACTGGTAATCTCCCTTCTCAATGTCTCATTCAACTGTTTTGCTAATGCAATGATCTAATTAAGAGCTGTTTTCTATTTCTTTGTATTTATGTATGCATTAGTAATATATCGTGTCAGTCCAGTTTGAGATTAGGTTTGGGTTTTTTTTTTGTAGTCAAAGGGTTAAACTTAGGTAATCATGTACGCAGAAGGGACCAAACTTCAGGGTCAAACTCCTCCCCAGCTTTTATTCTGACTGAAGATGATTACTGCAACTTTTGTATTGTATATATGATAAATAAGAATTATGTGAATATACATTTTTAGTATTATTGTATATATTTATTAGAGTGAAATGAGCTCGTGCGTATTTCTAACAAAAAAATTAAAAGTTATGAAAGACTTGTCACAGTCGGTAAGAGAGTCTCCTAACAATCACTTTTGTCACGATTCGATTCAATGGAAGGAATTGCTGATATTATTTTTCGATTTGGTTTAACGTGCCAGAACAGACAAACAGTGAAGAGATTACTTCCCTGGATTAGCCGAAGGTTTTTCCTTGCTTTTGTTCTTGTTGTTATAGCAGAGATAGTCAACTTCAGACTTGGACTGGAATTCGACAAGAATAATGCAAGTACCTCCCTTTCCAAAAGGTCTCCGCAGTTTTCAGTCATTCACAAAGCCGAGATGAAAACACGATTCAAGCATAAATGTTTTCTCTCGCTCTTTCTCGCTTTTTCTCGTTTCCTTTGTTTTGACGTGAACTGATACGCCCTCTCCCCAGCCTTCACCACACCAATAACCGTAAACAAGGCCATACCATCAATCATCGTAGAGTGGACAGTAAAGCAATCTGATCGCTTGGCAGGAGTGTCCGGCCACCAAACAAAAAAAAAACAAATAAAAAAAGATCTGCTCAACAACGCAAAATAAGATGCATTTAATTTCATGCATATACGTCCATCCACCAACGTCCCAACTCGACTTGTAGACAAGAACGACGTCAAAATGACCGAAAAGGACGAAAGAGAAACCATAAAAGTGGTTATGTTCATAACATGAACATTTCTAATCTTTTTGGTGATTTTTTTCTTCTGTAATTGTACATATATAATTCCCCCCTCTCTCTCTGCACACACAGAGACATGCACGCATGTACACACGCAGACGCACACACACACACACATATATATATATACATATATATATACATATATATATATAATATATATATATATATATATATATATATATATATATATATATATATATATATATATATAATACATATGGTACAGATCAGGCTTGCAGTATAACATAATATAATGATATATTAATTATATAAAGCAACTTCTGATATGTAATGGATTTATTTCATAGAGTGCTCGATAGAAACATGAGCTAGTTTGTATTGCGAATCCACATTCTACTATATATATATATATATATATATGTGTGTGTGTGTGTGTGTGTGTGTATAAATACTCATCAGTTTTCTGTGTTATATGTCACTACATTTACATAGTAAATTGAAAGATTAACGCAAGGCATTATAAACTAAAATGTTCATATTCCTCCCGAGCGACAAAAAAGAACTGATAAAGACTGACACATCATTACCAATGACATAAATTGTAGTGGTTGTAGTTATATTATCAGCGGCCACAAACACAACAGAGTAGCTATTTTGTGCTCATGTGTTTCTCTTGTTTGTTTTGACGCAAAATGACCGCAAACAAATTGAATTAAGGATATATTTTCTGTTGTTGATATCTAATCACAGTGCTCAATATTTATCCGAGTAAACAGACCTTTTGACATTCATTGGGTATATATCCTTGTGAAACTAATGTATACATTTTATGAAATAGACCAATCTCACATCGTATATTGAATCATAGATTTTGATTTTGATATAATATATATATATGTGTGTGTTTGTGCGTGTGTGTGTGAGTGTATGTGTGTGTGTGTATTTCTTGATTTGTAACAAACATGTAGGAAACAAGTGCAAGCAGATTGTGTCCGTTAGAGATGTTTAATCACAGTAAATAAAGCTATTGATGTATAGAAAATAATAACTACAAGGACATGTACCCGTACTTTGGAATCCACAGGAAACTGACGAGTGCAAAAGGCACAAAATGCTAACATCCACCGAGTACATGTCCATATAAATATTACTTTATGAATACACGATTGATAATTTTGTCACATGAGTTGCACTACAACTTAGACTATTGCTTCAATGCGATCACCCGTTATGAAGTGTACAGATTTTCACTATTGTCCAACTATATATATATATATATATATATATATATATATATGTGTGTGTGTAAGTGTGTGTGCACACGTGTGTGCACGCGTGTGTGTATCTTTGCGAACATGTGTATGTGTGTATGTGTGTGTGTGAATATATTACGATAAAACAAATTGGGCGTTGAAAGGGGTCCACCGTTGTGGCTGGGGTAGTTCCAACCTTTCCACTTATGCCACGAATCGAGGTTCAAGCTCATGTAAGAGGTAGAAATGTTCTAATCAAACAGGTCCTCCCCACTCGAAATACTGGAATAACAGTTTTACTCCTCGTGCTTACCCAATTCGAGCCTTCCGCTGTACCAAGTGAAATATAGTAAATATGAAAATGTGAGCAGGAATACATGCATGAAGTGTTATCTAAAAGTTAGCGGAACGTAAAGCTCCACGCGGCTCCCTAAAAGAGAGAACTCGTACCTTCATTTCTGGTCGTCCGCAGCCGGACCAGTCAAGGGGCGTGGGTTGGGGGATTCAACTTGTGTTGCTGAGCGTAGTGTAGAGATTGGTATCATCCTATAAGGATTAACAGAGATCGATTCTGGCATGATCTCCAGCTTGCAGCATCTGGTATACCAAAACAGTTACCCATCCAAGTACTGACAAGGCTTAAAGTTGCTCAACTTCAGGAAACGTACGAAACCCGGCGTATCCAAATTGATTTGGTCATAACAAAGAGAGAAAAAATCGATAGAAAATAACGTTTATTATTTCCTGGCAGAAAGATTTCTATAGCTGTGTGCCATGTCCGGCGAGACGAAGGAAACTTGAAGGTGTACATAGTGATAAGTCTGTTCAAATTCCTCCGAAAAACGACTTCCTTACAGGGTGAAAGGGGCTCCAACTACACTACTGCTCACTTACAATCGAAGAAGTGAATTCATGCCTTTTCATGGATATTAGTTTGAAATTAATTCAAATTCAGTTCGCTGGTTCCATTTTCCGTGCCGTTAAATGTTACGCCACTTCACACCTCCAACATATTGTTATCATAGGGCAGATAATCTAGAAGGAATCTTGGACCTCAAAGACATCGTTCTAATAAACTAACCATTGGGCTATATCTGCTGCTGCTTTTTCCTTGGGTTTGCCTTTTTTTTTCTTGTACATTGTCTCATTGTATATATTCTTAAGGCTCCCTGTTTCCTGTACGACATGGCACGACCAAACATGTTAATTAGATTATTGGAAGACAATTGCAACGCTAAATTGGAGAAATCAAATTACAAACTTTAAAAACTTTGTTATTGCTTTTGAAGATCGAATTTATTATTCCTTCGTTTACTTGTCTAACTCATTATACATGCACATCACCTACAGTGATAGATTTCCATGTGTGTCGACATGGCCATATGCGTATGTGCGCATGCGTGCACGCATGTCAGGTGATGTAATGTGGACGTCCATGTTTATGTTAGTCTACAATATTGAAATTCTTTCCGGCAATCTTTTCTATTAAATCAAACACAGAAGAATCTTGATTAACATTTGAATTTTGTCTATGAATTTCCTCTCTAAGCTGATAGAATGTAGGTGATTGATAGAATAATAATAATAATAATAATAATAATAATAATAATAATAATAATAATAATAATAATAATAATAATAATAATAATAATGACAAGCAAAATTTTGTAAACTGTGTGACAGAATTATGAGTTGTTTAAATAAATTAGAAGGTGAGTAGAAAAAAAATTCCTATTCGAAGTGTTCACAAGACCCTAGCAGAGGGGTTCGATGAACAAAAAATCCGCGGAACGACTGCGACCATTTGGACGGCAGCTTGGCTAGAATACTGAGGAGAGTCCTTGGGTCTTGAGGAGACTTCCAGTCGCTTGAGTTCCCGTAAAACCACCACCAGTCACTGCTGGTGTAAAACTCAACGAATAGTAATATATAGTAGTAGTACTAGTAGATGATAATCTTGTGTATGTGTAAAAGCCCTGGTCCCTTTTGTTTTTATCTTAAACTGTCATAACTTACATAACAAGGTTGACAGCATTAGTACTCTGGTTGAGACTCGACTGTTGAGCCTATCAAACTGAAATCAAAGCAGACAACAACAACAACAACAACAAAATAATAATAATAATAATAATAATAATAATAATAATAATAATAATAATAATAATAATACAACAACGTAATGTTAATCCTATTTGCGCACTAATCTATTTGAACAAATCAATATTCTGTCATATAGTTTCCCAAATCTTGCTTAAAATATCCAGTCTAAATAAGAAAAGGAGAAGGTAGCAGCTGGTGAAAGAGGTGATCAGTGAAGGAGAAAAAAAGGGGAAAAATTAAAATGACCCAAACTAACAAACAAAAAAAAATTACATTCAGCTCCTATTTTGGCTATGGAAAGAAGATGATATTTACTAAGCTTGTGTTCGTACGGCGCAAGGCCAAATGAAAAGAATTTATTGGCTGAAAGATCGTGTTAGCCGATGTAACGGAGATGTACAGAGTAGAACTAACTCCCAGAGAATCCTTAGTCGAGGTTGATATAAAAAGAGGGATTTTTCAAGAAACCTTTTTTAGCGCACACTCTCTCAACATATATATTTGATATTTACGCGGTGAATGTCAACTTTTCGTGCCTAACACATCCTTCAGCAACCGGCAATATGCTTTGTTCTTGTTATTAGATGTCATCAACGGTGGAAAAATCTGTTTCTATTTTTTTGTTTTATTGTATTTCAAATTGGAAGAAAAATATTTTGAATTCCCTCTCTCTATGTGTGTGTGTCTGGAAGAATCTAGCCATTCAAAGTTAACGAAAAAAATCATCAAAGGCAGTAGTGCCTTAATCCCCTCCTCAGTATTCTCCTGGGGACCTACCACAAATATCTTGGCCTCCCTTCGATCTTTCAAAACAGTCTGCAAAGTTCTCTCTGGAGATTGTCATCAGCTGCTTTGTCGCGTTCTCCTTAGTTTTGTCCATGGTCTGAAATCTCTTCAGGGAAGTCAGATCTTGCAGGGAGCCAAATCTGGACTGTAGATCGAGATAAGAGATCTGACTGAAGCGATATTTTATCAAAAAGAAAAAAAGAAAAGAAAACACAGCTGTGGAAGATGACTGGCTCGGTCATTTCTTAGGCAATGGTCACTTAGTACACAAATTCGCTCCGTTGCGTTCCATTGCCGACTGAGTAACTCTGTGGGAGAGTGTCTTTTTGCACCAGTGCATTAATGCTTCCTGATTGCCAAGTTGCATCAACGCTGCGCAACCGGTTCTCAAGATATTCAGAATGTCTGGATACTTCCAGACTCTGTATATTTAAAACCAAATTATTGTAGACGAAAACACGATTTATAGCTAGATCGATTTACGTTGCTTACTATCTATATTCACTTTCATAACAATCAGAAGAGATGCTCTGCTCTCAATCAGTACCAAGTCTCATTCACGCTTCTTAAACTGATCAAATTTCTCATATTTGACAATTTGTTTCTATCTGTCATGTTGTTTTTGGCGTTGTCTTTTGACAAGCTGTTAACCACAGATTGGATCGTCACCAAGATTCGACAAGAGAATTTTCCTCTAATGGGATTTAAAGTCTTTATCTCGCTGGGCCCAAATAATAATCGACGACAGGACGCCATGCAAGATTAAAATTTGGCAGTTTCCAAAAAATGTTAAAGGGTTACTTTTGTTGAGAATTTCAATCTTTATTATACGTTTATTTTTCTTTATTTTCACTTCCTAAATTCGTCACTGAATTTTGAGAGACGCAGCCGACAATTTCGAAAATATTTCACACTTGCGCTCGGCGCTGAGTTTTATTGCAACTGACGATTTAGATTTGCCCGGGACATAAATTTGATGACAAGAAATGTATTTTGCCTGTAATTCTTTTCTTTTTGTGGAGTGTTCCTAAAAGAATCAATGAATAAATTATCATTTCGTCAGCGTTTCCGTCGTTTCTTCAATTGTCTACTGGTGATTACAATGTGCCTTTATATTTTACACCCTCCACTGCACGGGGCTTTAACTTCCCTCACCAACCACAGATCCGCGTTTTCCCTTACCGTAAACGTTCTCGATACAAGAGACGTTGTCGACTGACAGGAGCGATTACATCAATCCTGACAAATAATTGTATTTGGCGAAAGCAGGGAGTGGCCTATCAAAAACAAGAACCAAATGGACAGGGACTGAACATTTAAAATACAATTGCTAAAACGAAGTCTAAGCCAGGCTATAAAATCCTTTCAAGAGTCGGTGAATTGAAATTGATTGAAAAATTTTCTGTTCCGAGAAATAGAAATGAAAAAGAAAAAAATCCCTGATATGATTGAAATGAGCGATCGAATATGCTGAGCAAATTTTTTTAAAAGACTGGCAAACATGTCCATTCAGACCCGGGAGAGAGTCCCTAAATGAAGTAAAATACGCACATTGGAAACTATGAAAAGAATATTTAAAAAATTACAAAAAGAACAAAAAGTAAAGGACGAAAAAAAAGGGGGGGGGATTGAAGAAGAAGAAGAAGAAGAAGAAGAAGAAGAAGAAGAAGAAGAAGAAGAAGAAGAAGAAGAAGAAGAACGAAGAGAGGAAGGAAGGAAGGAAAGGAGAAGAAGAAAAAGAAGAAGAAGAAGAAGAAGAAGAAGAAGAAGAAGAAGAAGAAGAAGAAGAAGAAGAAGAAGAAGAACCGAGAAAGAAAGAACAAAAACGAAGACGAAGCGGAAATAAAGAAAAGCAAGAAAAAGAAAAAAACACTTTTAAAAATTGATAGAAAGGGACGGAAATGAAAGAAGGAAATGATGGAAAAGAAGAAAAAGTAAAAAGTAAAAGTATCCATACAAAAAGCCACGCATGAAAAAAAATTTCTTCTCTTTTTATTTGCGCTTCACCATCTCATTGTTTGATTTCCGTTCCTATTATGTCATAACAATGAAGATTACGTCATAGAAACTCCCAAGACTTTATGCCCAGTCACCCTTCAAAACAGTTTGAGTCAAGTTGAAACTTTAAAAAGAATTAGAATTAGGATTCTTGAATTATCAGAAATAAATTACCCAATGTAATACATTCTAGCTTCATTGAGCTGATTCATACATAAATAACCCCGTCATTTTTAGGGATTTATTATTTTCATTATCATTATTATTATAGTAATAATAATATTAATAATGATAATAATGATAATTAATAATGTGAAACTGTAAATCGCAGAATTACTACGACCTATGAGTACTAGGAGAGGAAGGCTGGAGACTTGAGGAGACTTGCTGTCACTCAAACTCCAGCGGTTACCACCAGGCAACTGGTGTGAGATTCCAAATAATAATAATAACAATAATAATAATAATAATAATAATAATAATAATAATAATAATGATAATAATAATAATAATATTTACAGCAACAACATAAAAAATGATGATAGTGATCGGATCTATGTATATATATATATATATATATATATATATATATATATATTGTAGAAAGTGGATTCGCTGCATAAACTAGCTCAAGTTTCTGTCCTCTCTGGGTCTGAGCTATTTTGTCTAGAGAATCCACAATCTACGATCTATTTCCAGCTCTACTCTAAAACAATTTAACTTCATGAGTAAAGAGTTGTATGTAACGAGCACTTGATGAAATAAATCCGTTACATATCAGAAGTAGATTTATATTATCAATGTGTTATTATATTATATTATTCTGCTAGCCTGATCTATGCCATACGTATATATATATATATATATATATATATATATATATATATATATATATATATATATATATATATTATATATAGTAGGGATACCAGGGGTTGCCCAGGAAAAAAACTTGAAATAGCAACATCGGAAAACAAATCATATTTTATAAAGTTTTCATACAATTAAATGTTATCGTCGATTATTTATGCATAGTCCGATGTTAAATTCAGCATTATAAATATGTGTGCATCCATCAAAAAACTTGAAAATTAAATGTTCTCAAAAGTCACAAATTATCAGCGAGAACAAAGGCCACATGGATTGAAAGCACAGAAACATTCATTGCAAAAAATATTTTACTTCATTTTTATACAAATATTTGACGAAAATGAATATCTGTGTATGATTCTGTCCGAGAGTGTGTGCGGGCCTGTCTTGTCTGTCCTAAATCTGACATGAGAAAAATATGCAAAAGTACTAAAATATCATCCAAAATGCTCAATTTTTGGCTCAGTGGTTTATGTTCTCTTAGAGAAAATATATTTTTCTACAGTATTGTCAAACTTGAAGTTTATTATTTCCCAGGCAATTCTCGTATTATAATAGTTCAAAGTAAAAAATATCTTTAAATATTCCTGAAAATACATCGAAAGATATTGAAATCATACTTTAAAGAAGTAAATATTAAAAGATTATCAAATAGAAATCTTAAGAATCATTTAAATACTTTTTGAGGTCTATACATTTTCATAAGTTAAAATCTTCTGAAAGATCATGCATGTGAAGACTTTTTCCAAATTTTACCAATTTTCTTTGTGAAATATTGGAGAAAATGATTTGTCTCGCATACAATATTTTGATAAAATTTGGGAATGATATCTGATGATCTTGAATGACTTCCGAAGTCAAATTCAACCTGCAACTTCACATGGCCTCCCTTGTCCGTAAAAATATGTGACTTTATGCCAAATTTCAGCTCTATAGGGACAAAATTATAGCCTAAAATTGCTTGAATTGGCTGGAAATGACCATAAATTACCTCTGACGACTTTAAATGATCTCTGGGGTTGATCTGTAAAAGGGTGTACCTTTATGCAAAATTTCAATTTCCTAGATATTAAATTAACTTCCGGTAATATCCGACTGAAAGTCAAAGTCCAGCTTATAATTATTTTAGTAAATAGAAATCAACTCTGAAACCTTCAATAAATAACCCATCATATGCCCCCCGCCGTGGGATAATATATAGCAATGCAACATTTCAGCCTCCTACGTGCAAAGTTATGGCCTACAAAGTAGAACAGATGGACAGAAAATCGACAGAATGATGGATTTTGAGTTGTATATATATATATATATATATATATATATATATATATATATATATATATATATATATATATATATGTAGTTTACAGTTTCACACCAGTTTCCCGGTTAGGTTGAGAGACAGCAAGTCTCCTCAGGTCTTCAGCTCTCCTCTCATATCTCACTCACCTATCACAGCAACACTGTGGTTAGTAGCTCCAGCACCGTTTGTATTACTATTATTATTATTATCATTATTTTGAATCTCACACCAGTTGCCTGGTGGTAACCGCTGGAGTTTGAGTGACAGCAAGTCTCCTCAAGTCTCCAGCCCTCCTCTCCTAGTACTCATAGGTCGCAGTAATTCTGCGATTTACAGTTTCACACCGGTTGCCCAGTGGTTATCGCTGAAGGCTGAGTGACAATAAGTCTCCTCAGGTCTTCAGCTAACGTCTCCTCTCTCTTTCGCATATCTTGACAGAGCTACAATTCTTTGCAGTCCTTATATCTCTAGCACCTTCCTCAGTATCCGTGCAGTTCCCAGTAGTGCTGTGGTCTATACGGTCTCTATCCTCCCCCTAATCCCGATCTCCTCCAGTCTCTCCCTCAGCGTTTGGGGGACAGTTCCTAGTGCTTCCACTATGACCAGTACTACCCTGGTTTTCATGTTCCACATTTTCCCTAACTCCCTTGCTAGGTCCTGGTATTTTTCCCTTTTTTCACCCTCCTTCTTTTTTACTCTATGGTCTGCAGGCACAGCAACGTCTACTATTTGGCAGGCCTTCCTTTTTTTGTCTACTATTACTAAGTCCGGCCTTCTTGCCTGGATGAGGTGGTCAGTTTGGATGTCAAAGTCCCACAGTAGTTTGTGGTTGTCATTCTCCAAAACTGCCTCTGGCTTGTGCTGATACCACTTTTCCCCATGGTTGAATCCCATTTGTTTACTTAGTTCCCAGTGTATCATCGTTGCTACTCTATCGTGTCTATGCTTATACTCCTTCTGGGCGAGCTGACTACATTCACTAGTTATGTGGTTTACTGTCTCATCTCTTTCACCGCACATGCGGCATTTGCTGTTTGTCTGTGTTCTGTCGATTTTTGTTTTTATGTAGTTTGTCCTTATGCTTTTGTTTTGGGCTGCCATGATGAGCGATTCCGTTTCTCTCTTAAGGTTTCCTTTTCGTAACCACGTCCATGATTTCTCGTCTGCTATATCTTTTATCTGTCTTTTAAACTCGCCGTACAATTTTTTCCCTTCCCACTTTTCTTTTCTAGTTTGCTGTACTGTTCCATTGTTTTCTACTTTATTGTTTGTTGCACTATCCCTCGCGCTCTTTATGATTTCTTCACTATTTGTTTGCACATATCTATCTAGGACTACTTTAGCTCTCTGGACACAATCTTCTATGCTGATGAGCCCCCTACCACCTTCTTTTCTCTTAACGTATAGTCTATCTGTATCATCCCTAGGGTGTAATGCTTTATGCATCGTCATAAGTTTCCTTGTTCGCCTATCCATTGATTGGAGCTCTTCCTTTGTCCATCCTAGGAATGGTCCTGTATACCTAACTACTGACACAGCCCAGGTGTTCATTCCTTTTATTAGGTTTCTGCTATTTAATTTGGTTTCTAATGTTTTCCTTATCCTTCTGAGGTATTCTCTCTTAATTATTATCATTAATAATAATAATAATGATAATGACGATAATAATGATAATAATAACTTATGAAAATATCATTTAACATCATCAAAATTAACTTATTTTAAACTTACTTTTTTTTAAAATTCACTCATATTCCCCCCTCAAAAACAAAAATACGTGCCATACACACAAATAAGGACAGCAATTTTTTTTATCCGAGCTACCCTCACAGCCACAAGATAATATGACTCCAGCATCTAGCTCGATAAAAAAAAACCCAATTCATTGTATGCACCACATTGAAATCAATTTAACACTGACCTGACACGAAAAACACTCCTAATCAAAACCCAAAAAAAGCAACGCTGGAAAAAAAAAAGAAAACTATCCATTTAAAAACTATAGTTGTTTTTAAAGACAAAAGGGAAAGAGACAAATTGATCACAATGGCATGAAACTGATCGGTTGCATAAAACTGCTAATCTCTCTTTGTCTCTCTTTATCTCTCTCTATCTATCTATCTATCTATCTATATATATATATATATATATATATATATATATATATATATATTATTGTGTCATCTGCAGACAGCTGTTTCGTTGTATTGCAGCTCTTCAGTGTGGCTATAGACTATCCATTATCCCATCCAGTACCACGAGGCAGGATTAAAACCTTCGCTTCAGACCCGGAGGCCAGTATCCTACCGCTATATATATATATATATATATATATATATATATATATATATATTGAGAGAGAGAGAGAGAGAGAGAGAGAGAAAGAGAGAGAGAGTGAGAGAGAGAGAGGGGATGAATAGTACAATCGACAAAGAGAGGAGAGTAAATATTTCATATAAATCCAACTGCTCATTTAACGATCGCTATTCAACAAAAAAATATTTTTCCAAACTCTTGAAAAAAACATCTTCTCTTTACTGAAATTCAACTCGGAACTGATAGAATCAGATAATTTGATCTGAATTGTTCCACGTTTCTTTTCTTTTGATCATTACGTGTCATCTCAAGCAATTTCAAGTGACACCTGTATCATTTTCCTAACACCTTCTGTTTGCACCTGCCGATCCTCGACCTCAGCAAAAGGTGGGCTTCAATTAACCTGAACGCTGCAGCTGATGAAGTTGACAATCAAAGAAAGAAATCCTGTCTCCGGTAATTGCAGCCATTGTAGAACTATCTTCAATGTTTCGCATAGCAGCCTGTTATTGCCTCATTCGTTTCGCCAATACTACCGATTAGTCCCCAAGAGATTATGCTTCTTATATACGACACCTGTTGCCATCAAGTTCGTCATTACACCTTTTAGATATCGAGGAATCGGGAAGCACAAGACTGACCGCACTATACTGGATGTTTTCCCTAGTTTGACAAAAATGTTGCGTTTAGATAGTATTGTATATCACCGAGATGTAACAATCTGGTCACTACTGGTTATAATAAATGTGTTTGAAAATAACACCCACTGTTTGTAACCATGATGGCCTTATTCAAATATGGCGTGCTATGGCAATTCTAATAATTGATGCTTCTGTTAGTTTGTTTGGTCGTACCCCTTTTCCACTAAAACTAGGTGGCCTATTGACCTAATATTCCGCTTATAGACTGGAGAGAGGTCAGTGTACTTCATAGATTATGAGAGGTTGCTTCAGGGGTCATTCGAAGTCACAAAGAGTCATTTATTGTTTGTTTTTTTGTAGCTTCAGAGCTGAGAGCCACGTTTTTGCAACAAGGATGCTGAAATTTAGCAAATGGGTATATTTTCCCGCGGCAAAAACTGCAGCTGTTGATTTCTGGGGTCATTCAGGGTCACCATGGATAATTTTTGGTTATTTTAAAACAATTTTTCGAGGTTTAGGACGCAGTGCAGCACCTTTGGAACTGAAGTTGGACATAGGATTACATCTTTTAATAGCAAAGGTTATATCGAATGCAGGGTTGACCTCTGAGGTCACCAGATAACAGCTTATGTTATTTCTAGATACAATTTTACAGCAAGGATGCTAAAATTTTATATATAGATAAATCTTCTCATGACGAAAATCGCAATACATGTGACGTTGATTACTGAAATCATTTAATGGCTCCAGAAGTCATTTCTAGTCAATTTTCAGAATTGTGGGTCACGATTCTGCACCAAGGATGCTAAAATTGAGTATATGAGTACACTTTCTCACGCGTAAGGTAACAGGCTAAGCGAAGTTGACCCTGTTTATTAAAGCAACTTCTGGCCATCTCCAGCCAATTTTCTATATTGTTAGCCATAAATCCACCCATGGAACTGGAATTTGCCATATAGGTAGTTTCTTTCACGGTCAAAGTATTTAGAAATGTGATTTTGACATCTGAGTCATTGAGGTCATCATATGCTTTTTCATTTAATGTCTTGGGTAAGAATGAATATAACATATGTCTCCTGTTTAGTTATATTTTGAGTTAACCCCCATGCTAATATATATATATATATATATATATATATATATATATATATATATATATATATATGTATATATATATATATATATATATATATTGTGTCATCTGCAGAGAGCTGTTTCGTTGTATTACAACTCTTCCATGTTCAGTACCACGAGGTAGGACCAAAACCTTCGCCTCAGATCCAGAGGCCGGTATCCTCCTCTGTGCCATAGAACTGGACGGTCAGTAAGAGCATTATATATATATATATATATATATATATATATATATATATATATATATATATATATATATATATATATATATTGTAAGAAATATTTCATAGGGTGCATCTTCACAGGCAACGGAATGCTGATGCTGAGGGTCACCAGAGGTCATCTGAGATGATTTTTGGAAATTGTAACAGGGCACAAGGACAATCTCTCAAGATTGCTAGCCCTTGCCTTACTTGTCCATACTTTTTTTTCCCATGGACAGATTTATATTGGTTATTCTAAAGTTGGGTCCTTAATCAACTTCTTTGTACTGGGACCTAATAGGAGAGACATTGTAGTGTTTCTAGAAGTCGTGTTAAACTAAGCAACAACATCATCCATTCCTTTTGGGCATCAGAGTATTTCTTCTATTACAACTACTTTTTCAAGTGTACGAAGTGTAAATAATTGTTTTTGTCATTTAATGTGTTGACTAAAAAGAAATTTTCCCCAAGGCAAAGTATGTATATACTTATACACACACACACACACACAACACACACACACACACACACACACACATATATATATATATATATATATATATATATATATAGCGCACCACCAAGCTGTAAACTCAAGTGATAATTTTGAATAATCTAATTACTGTCTGGTTTGATTAATTCACTCGGCAATTGCACATCGTAATAACCCCCGATTCTGAAGGTCAACGATCCTACCAGAACTTTGGTCTCTTTCCCATTCTGTGTAAACCTGACACCGTTTCTGACAGCAACAGAAACCGCTAAATTGAAATTTTAACGCTTTACATCAATTATCAATGAGTTCAAAGTTTAGTAGCCACAAAAACTTTCAATAATCATCCCAGATACTAATGGAATCATTTAAAACTTTCACTTGAGATTAACGTTTCGTGGTGCAATACATATATAAATAAATTCATGGATAATAGGTTTCCATACACTTTTACTCCTGAGTTTCAATTCCTATTGTTCACATTATACATATCCTACTGAGACATAGAGAAGGAACACATCCCTACAACAACCAGCAAACCAGTCAAGGACAACCCCCCAACACTACCATGGATTCCATCTCACCAGAAAATGAAGCAACGTGGTCGGTTAGACTCAACCGCAAATAAGACAAAATTACCCGTTTCAAGTCACACTTTGACTTTTTAAAGTCCTGAAAGGAGAACAGCCTCTCGCTCATAAATTTCAGGATCATCATACACCCCTCTGTAGGGAACTAAGATATAGAGTTCCTGAACACATGGAATGATAAGATACAAGCGCTATTTACGAATCTTATCAACGACACCCTTGAATTTTACCAAAAAAACTATTGCAGACACCTGAAAAGAAATCATCAGCCTGGAACAGACACTACGACTATACACAGACACAGACAAATACAAAGAATTTCAAAACATCATCAATATCAATATAGAGGAAAGAAAAAAACAACTCGACTTCATCAAAACCAAGCAATACAAAAAACTAACATACAACACTATACACAGAACTGAAAATATACAAAGCACAAAAACATTAGAGAAATAACCTAAGACCAAAACCATCAGAATCCTACTACCCACCCCCAATCAACTACCTATACAAAGACCTACGTCCCTACCAGGCATAGGATTAACACTAAGTATATAAATAATATTAATCCCACTAGAACCACCAATACTAACAAGAATAACGTTCATATCCACACTAACGCCAACACCAATAACAGAAACAGATACACACATATGAACAAACACAAGAATAATCACATAGATACTTATAACAAAAACACTAGACATCGCAAGGACAATACAGCCACAACTCTTCAAATTCCGCAGAACAAAGGCCCCAAGAAAAACAATTCACCTCATTCCAACACATCGACCCATCCAAGGCATTCAGAAGACTCAACCAAACACGCTGACCCGCAGGTAATCTTTCCATCATCTCTCTCTCTCTCTCTCTCTCTCTCTCTCTCTCTCTCTCTCTCACTCTCTCTCTCTCACACACACACACACACACACACACACACTACCAAAAAATGAGCAAACCTCCGAACCTCTAAACATGGAAGCGAGGGACAGAAAACATAATACCATCCCTAATAAGAATTTTAGAAGACTTAGTAAACAATCACCACTCATCATTAGAATCAAGGAAGACCCAGAAGGCAAAGTGATTAACCTGAGTAAATTTAGATTCACGAGAGATACCTTTAAACTCCTTAATAAGAGCCTAAGTTTCTGCCCCCACACACTTCAACAAGAACATCTTTAACAAGGACGTTAATGACTTCTTTAGAAGAATTAAACTTAGAGCCCATTTTGGCAAATCACACCATGATAGCGATATCCTAGATTTAAAGACCCCTGCAAATCTTTCATTCCAGAAGAACATAGACATTACTCTCTGAACATGTGAACTAGCTGTTAGAGAAGACATTAAAGCCTACATTAACAACTACAATAACCAATTCTTACCACACGATAAATAACTCCCTAACGATTCCTTCAACGAATGCTAAAACATATTAACCTAATCCCTAACAGAGTTATACAACAACGACACGATAGATAGAAGAACACAGAATATACTTAAAGCCACTTCCACAAAACCTGCTAGGTTCTACCAACTTCCTAAAATCCACAAACCAAATAACTCTGGTAGACCAGTCATCTCTTCCCACTAACTGCCACACTACCAAAATATCTAAATATGTAGATCAACATATTCAACCCTTAGCAACTCAAGTTAAATCCTACATACAAGACACTACAGACTCTTTTTAACCAAACCAAGCACATCACAACAATCCCAGACAAAGTACTTCTAGTCACTATGGACGTCAAATCTGTATACTCTAACATTAACACGACAAAGGCATTCTAGCCCTCAAAGAAGCCCTTAACAATAGAAGGACTAAATAATCTAGAACTGAAAGATTTACCACCTTTATGCAACGCATTTTAACGCTCAGTAGCTTTAAATTTGATGATAAACACTCCCTCCAGATGGAAAGCTACGTCATGGGCATAGTAGCAGCTCCCTCCTATGCTAACATCTTCATGGGCAAATTCGAAAAAAAACTACATATACCCAGAGATATACAATGATTGCATCCCCTATGTTAGATATATAGATGACATTTTTATATAAGCATGAGATAAAGCCAAACTAGATAATTACTTTGCACATGTAAACCCTGCACACGATTCAATTAGATTTGATTTTGTGATTTCCATTGACTCCATCGCCTTCCCTAGACATTTGCATATACATAGATAGTAATAGAGACCTCAAAACCACACTCTATACTAAAGTAACAGACATTAACAATTACCTCTACTCTAAATCGGCCCACTGCAACACCTGAAAAAAAAGCCTACCATTTTCACAAGTACTTAGAATTAAAAGAATTTGCTCTACAGAAATTGAGCTCAACAGACACAACCATAATCAACTACAACATTCCGCTGAACGAGAATATTCACTAGAGGATACAAATTACCAAATAAAAAAGGCAACTACAATACCCAGAGATGTAACCCTTATGCTCTCAAGCAATTATAAACCTGACTTATAACCACTTTGGAATATCATCACACTTAAAACAGATCTCAAAGAAATATTCCTAGAACCGTGTGTCATCGCCTACTGCAGACCCCAAAACATCAAAGATACAATTGGCAGCAACAATATAATTAACAATAAAGTCTCATATAACAACATCCCTAAAACCACTAAATTTTATCAACCATGCGATGAAAGAAATTGTCTATGTTGCAACCACCTTAAGTACACCAACACCTTCACTATCTCCACCACTAACAAGAATTTCAACATATACCATAACACTAACTGTCGTAGCAAAAACATTATATGGAATTAATCACAAAACCAGCCCAGTCCACTTCCCATAAATCAGCACTTTCGCACCCCCGGACACAATTTTTCTGCCGACGCTACATCCACAATCATTGAAAAAAAAACAGAGAAAATACAACCACTGACATAAATGAAATTCTAGAAAGACATGAAGATATGTGGATCAACAAACTCAGAACTTTCCCCCCTAATGGACTCAACACCAAACTTAAGAACCCTAACCACACAGATCTCTAAATTATAAACCTCCCACTAATAACAACCTCACATCCACACTCTAACCTCCCTCAGGTATATCTAATAATGGGAACTTCACAGTCACTCAGACCCATGATAACTAAAACCTTTGTATGGTACCCCACATGTACAAATCAGAGCTCAACAAACTTTTAATGACCCACAAGGATAATACATATGAAGTTCCTCGACCTCATCACCCCACCATCTATACTATCCCTAACCTACCCAAACAATCCAATATCAAACCACTTCCTTTCTACCCTGATACCCCATGGCCTCTCCAAGACCCACGACTGCTGCCAACACCACATCTTACCAATGACAAGCATAGACTTCATCACAGATTACACTAAGTCCCACACATCAGGATGACCCTAAAAGATTGGATTCGAATTTTCGCTTCCAAGCAAAGTATCTGATGGTAAATTTATTTTCCATAGAAAACTTTTGACTACTAAACGGTACACACACACAGCACACGCTACTTAAGATGGGAATACCTCCCAAAACATGTTTAGCTCACCAATTAATACATTTATGGATAGATAAACCAAGTTCCCGTACATTTTTACTCCTGAGTCTATCTCACTTCCTATTCATTACATTATATATATATATAATAATGTTGTTCTTATGGTGAGGGTTTCTGGGTTCAATTACGGTAGTCGTTATTGGAGCACATCACTCCCACCAAAGGCAAGTGATATGTCTAGGCCTTGAAAGACCGATGATCCAACTGGAACAGATATTTTCTTGGTGTTCTGTTCGGGTAGTCACCCTCGAAGCACATCACTCCCAGCCAGAGTAAGTGATGTGGCTGGGCCTTTTGGGACTGATGACCAAGCAGGAACGACCAGTCTAATTTTAATTGTGTGAAACATGGGAAGTGTTTGACCATGCCCTACCATGCTGGCCCATGACGCATTAGTAAGGGGACCTGTTGTACTGGTCAGCTGATATCACTTGAAAGGTAGGTATGCGTGTTTGCAGCGCTCTAGGACATAAATATCAGATATGAAATATGGGATAGCAGATTTTTTTTTTCGTGTGATATAACTATGTATTCCACGCCTGTCGAGTTGTATGTATTGGGAAAAGAGGTAAGCTAGGAATGTCCTAGATTGCATATTTGAAATCACATCGAGATATATATATATATATATATATATATATATATATAT
Source organism: Thysanoteuthis rhombus (assembly GCA_963457665.1). Classification (NCBI taxonomy): domain Eukaryota; kingdom Metazoa; phylum Mollusca; class Cephalopoda; order Oegopsida; family Thysanoteuthidae; genus Thysanoteuthis; species Thysanoteuthis major. The sequence continues at coordinate 35,810,920 of OY735218.1, forward strand.
ATACTTTTTATAAATATTTGAAGAAACACAAATTTGCTTATAATCACCTAGTTTTGGAAGTTAAAAATATACCATAAAACAAGAGGAAAGAGGTTAAATTGCAAACAATATAACAAGGTCGGCATTTAATTCAATTGTTGTCTGCCGGTGGTCATATATATATATATATATATATATATATATATATATATATATATATATATATATATATATATATATATATATATATATATAATGTTGTTTTCTTGGTGAGGGTTTTGGTGTTCTGTTACAGTAATTGCTGTTGGAGCACATCACTCCCACCCAAGGCAAGTAATATATCTAGGCCTTATGGGACCGATAATCCAGCTGGAACAGATGTTTTCTTGTTTTAATGTTTGGGTAGTCTCCCTCGGGGCACATCACCCCCATTTGAGTTTCTTGGTGGGTTCTATCATATCTCTGACTTCTGTCTTTTCTCTTATATACTTGTGATCTCTCCATATGATGTTATTAAGCATGATCTTCTCTTATATGAACACCAATAGGTGTCTATCGGTCGATTGCATTGGTTATAGACCTCCCTTTTCAAGACTAATGGCAGTTATATACTTAGCTTAAGTTTGAGATCAGAAGTGTATGGCACTCAGTGAGGTCGGAACTAATTACCAAAGTAAAAGTCTGGGAGAGTAATTTGGTAATATTTACTCTGTCAAAAGAAGTTTGCTAATTATCGATATGCAATAGATTTGATAACATTTCTCTGAATTTTTTGGATGAGGTATTATTATTATTTCTATCATTATTCAGACAATCCTCATCTTGGTTTTTCATACAACCAAGATGAGGATAGTCCGAATAATAATAGAAATAAGATTTGATAATAGTTTGAAACTGTCACTGTAACTGACAACATAGATTTTTTTCAGTTTTCAGTTGGTCTAGCTGGCTATGTATGTATGTGCAGCGTGTTTATGCCACCCCAACGGAGCTAGAGGGCTGACAATTTAAATATTCACCTCTCATTATCTGTCGAAAAATTTTTGTTAGGGAGGTACAATTTACAATGTTGGTTTGTGCTTAATCAGCCCCTTAATTTGTGTGCAGTAGGGTTTATTTTCTTGAAAATTCGGACTTAGTGATCACTGTCGAGAGAAATACCTTATTCATTGATCACCTCTCTCCCTGATTTATTAATTGACCACCCCCATTACACCTTGCTGCCAAAAGATGTTGATCGTGTGACGGTCTTTATCAATCGACAAACCAGACCTGTTTGATAAATGGTCGTCTGAAATGAGATCCCTAGGAGAGGATTGCTAGCTATGGCCTACAAAAGTAGCTCGTCGGCTTTGGCTTTACGGTAAGCACTCTTCGAGAGGATTTCGTAACTTTCTGTCGATAACTTATTATCAGGATTAAAAGTGCCTTTTGTCGACCTTAATGCGAAAGTTATGTCGTGTGCAAATGAAATTGACGCTTAAGTCAAGTTTATCGTCTGAGCGGATCAGCGAAAAATGTTCTCAATTCGCGAGAAGGAAGTTCAAGCGGTCCACTTAGGAATAAACATGAACAGAGCTTAGTGCATTCACCTGTTGTTCACCCGATTATCTTCCGCTGCGATCAAATGTCGATAACCAGAATTCAAGAAAGAACCCACTCAAATGTGTCGTATACAAGATTCAATTGATCAGCCATTTGTCGCGCTTAATTGGTATTGGGGCCTTTGCGTTAGTCTTAACCAAAATCTAACGTTCATAATCTCGAAGTACAGAAGCCTGAAAAGAAAAGAAATAAGTTGTATTCTCTTTTTCTTGTACCAATCTTCTAAGTGTTTTTCCAACGTTCAAAATATCACCTTTTTACTCGTTCTC
>OY735218.1:35817772-35860272 GCA_963457665.1 Thysanoteuthis rhombus
TCGGCTGGTTGGCTATGTACGTATGTATGTGCCACGCGTACAGGCAGTACTAGTTGAGCTTATAGGTGAAAATTTCAACGTCTACTTCTTATCATGTCCAAAAAAAAACATTTTTTTTTAATTTCCCCCTATATAGGTTTTCCGAGGGGATTTAATTTACAATACAAGTTTATGCTAAACTGAACCCTTACGTTGTGCCTGCTTGTTTTGTTTTTTATTTCAGTTCAGACTTTATTTTGATCACTGCACAAACAGAAGGCGAGAGAAGTTATTATTTTTGTGTGACTTTGTCTAATTTTGATCACCCCAAACAAGGCATTCTGCCAAAAGTTGTTAGTGACGTGGCGATTTCCATTGAGTGACTAACCAGACCTGTTATTTTCTCCTTCTTTTCCTTTTATTAGTCGATTCTATGCCGGATTCCTCGCAGAAACCAAGTTAAGACCTGCACTTCCTCGTTTCTGGAAAATCTATTAAATATTACTTGCAATATCGTAAGAACTTTTTTTTACAAAAAATGAATCAATAAGATATAATTCAAATATGAATGGAAATACCACGTTCATGCCCACACCACTATATAAAGTGCTTTTAAAGATGCAATAATATTAAATTTAAATTATATTGAACAATCGTAGCCATCAAAGATGGCAAAGAGTTCTGTTGGGTTTTCTTTTTTTAAGTGCTCGTGTTTGTTTGTGTTTTAGTGCTCTTAGCCGAATTGACTTTTGTACACACTCTAGAATTGGCACCAGTACTACACTAGACCCCTTTCAAAGAAATATTATTTTAGAAAAAATCCCTTTTATGACCTCGTTTCTTTGTTGGGGGCTTATTTTAACAGGTTTATCAATAACATCTAGATTCTCAAGATCGTTCCTAAATCTTTTTCCCCAATATTAGGTATTTTCCAGTGGAATTAACACTCTCCAGAATTTCGATGTTTCAATTATATTTTAGATGTTTTCCACTGAAAAACGCCAGTGATGTCATAAATAGAATTTATTCTGATCATATTTATTCTTTGATGAATTTTTTACACTACGGTTGCTCAATTTTTAACTGAAAGAGCGAGCTAAACTATTAAATTGTAACTTGTACCCGTCCAACTTTCTATATATAGTAGATATGAAATATAGCTAAATACGCACCAATGACTAAAAAAATCTGTCAAAGTGTATTTTTAGAGTTAAATCTATTTTCCGCTCATAACAAGCAAAAACAATCCTCACCAAATTTGAGAGAGTGAACACTTTATTGTTTGACTATCGCGTCAGGTAAAGCCAATGTGATTAACATCTCCCTACATTGATTTGAAAATATATAGATATATATAGATGGGCTGTCAGAAAGACGGACAGACCATCTTGAAAATTCAAGAAGCATTTGTAGACAGATTTGATGACAGTTTTGGTTGACATTTTCTAATATTAAGAAAGCAATCAAGACTTACGTCGAAATATGGACAATGATGAAAATACTTCATCACGGAATCCCAGAGGAACTGAAAAGTATCAATCTCAGTTCAACACCTGAAGAATAGGAGAATAAAAACCTTCGACTAAAAAGCAATCTTTTTTTACCAATTGTATTTTTTTGCATATATATATATATATATATATTTATATATGGGGGGGTGTATGTGTGTGTGTGTAGCTACAGTAAAATGAATTGATTGAAAAACAGTTTTCTAATCTCAAAATGAATTTGGTTACTTATTCTAGTTCATACATACATACATATATATATGTATACATATATATATATATATATATATATATATATATATATATATATATATATATATATATATATATATATAAATAAATATATATATGTATATTCACACATACACATACATAATGAACAAAGATCAAAAATGCGATAAGCACCATTTAGAAATTAAATGTGTTTAATTAGAATATAAATGAAATTCTTATTTGATTCCTCTATCTTATTACAACTTATATATATATATGTGTGTGTATGTGTGTGTGTGTGTGTGTGCAGTCTACAAGGTTTGATAAGATGAGAAGGTCGAATCAAGAATTTGATCTCTGATTTTGTCACAAACGCATTTTTTTAATTGGCACACACACAAACATGCTTATATATATATGTATATATATATATATATATATATATATATATATATATATATATATATATATATATATATATATATATATATAGTTCATAAAGCTTTTTGCAATTTGTAAGAATACAAAAAAGAGAACAGCTTTTTGCTTGCATAATTACAAGAACAAAACATATTTCCGGTTGCCGAAGTGTTCAATACATATCTTTGTGGATTTTCAATATATATATATATATATATATATATATATATATATATATATATATATATATATATATATATATATATATATAAGAAATACGTTTCCAAGTCGGTGTAAAATGTGAAATTCAGTAACATATCTACTACATTTCGAATGAAGCAAACAAATTGTTACTCACCCGTTTCTCTATCTCTTTTCCTCTCTGTATCTATGTATTTATCTATCTATATATTTATCAATCTATCTATCTCTCTCCCTCTCTGTCTGTCTGTCTGTCTGTCAGCTCGTCCCTCCCTCTCTATCTCTTTCTCTCTCTCTATATATATATATATGTATATATATATATATATATATATATATATATGTGTGTGTGTGTGTGTGTGTGTTTTTGTGTGTGCATATATATATACATATCTATATCTATATCTATATATATATATATATATATAGATATATATATATATAGATATAGATATGTACATATATGTTTATAAATCATCCCTTCTCTTTTCTGTCATCACTTAGCTGTTGACCTACTCTCTACTCTTGTCTCTGCCTCCATGCGCATGCTCAATGCGTCTCCCAAGAGATTGCATCAGGATCAATTAATATATCTTGGCTCCGATTGTATTTGCTGTTGATTAAATCTCGCAGTAATCGCCCAAAGTATATTAGAGCTGACAGTTGACTCCCCTGACCACCGCGGTTCGATCCCTTCGCAATTAGCACTCTCTTTAAAAGTTTATTATCCGATGACTGCGGCGTTTATATGATCATATTTTGATCTCGGACGCTTCGCTTAATGCTGGATAATATAATCAAGAAATCTAAGCCTTTATCGTAAGATATTCATCTTTCATCTGAAGAGTGGGAAAAGGGATTGTATTACTGCTTTTTAATCACAACGTTCTCGGTAAAATATCCTCCAATCGTTAAAGTAGCCTGAAGGAAGAAAGAAGATCTCATCATCATTAGCCAATAAAAAAACTACTGGACAAAAGCTTTGCCCATCTTCTCCCATAACGACCACGACTACTCCTACCTCCGCTTTGTCTTACCGATAAACCTTTTCGTCTTATCTTGTGTCTGTATTTTCCCACTGTGTTTACTGTTCCATGGTAAACACTCGGTTAATCTTTCGCTCCATCAGTTGTCATTTCTTCAGTCCAGATTTGACCTCTGTTGAATCATTTCAATTCTGAGATGAAGTATTTCCACTGTTAATTTTTGGCTTGGTCTGCCTTCATCTTACTGTAGCTTTTTGTCACAACTTTCTGGGGTGAATGCCTTTTGATCTTTGAAGTATCATGGAGTGACAATAAAGGAATGGCTTCCATCAAATCATTTGAAAAGTACTTTTTTACGCTACTTTACACCTCCATTCAATTCATATGTAGGATGCAAGGAGAGCTGTATTCATTCTTTTCCCAAGAGCATTACTGTTAAGTGAATATAAGTGGCTCATAGGAACGGGATTTGAACGGAATTTGCCGATTTCGTTTTACATGACGATAATCGTTGACATCGTCCTTTTCGCAGAGAACCTACACGACCTCCAATTAATGCTTGATGATCCAAACGAAGAAAGCCAAAAAGTCGGCCTACACATGAACTTCAGTAAAACGAAAATCATGCGCAATAATCATGTTGAGAATAAGAACATAACTGTCAAGATAGAAAATGCAAAACATCTACCTAGGACAACGAATCTCCATGTGATCCTCAAAAGAGAAGGAGATCGAGCGAAGAATCACTTTGGGATGGCAAGCCTTCGGCAGAACAGACTCAACTTTCAAAAAACAGATGATTCCAATAATCCTAAAAAGATGACTATACAACCAATGCATTCTCCCGATAGTCACTTATGGAGCTGAAACATGGAACCTAACCAAGAGACAAACCTGCAAACTGAGAAGTATGCAACGTGCGCATGAAAGAATCCTGCTCAGCCTCACATGGAGAGATCATAAGACAGCACAGTATATGAGGAAGAAAACAGGAGTCTGTGATATCATAGAATCCATTTAAAAAATTCAAATGGCAAAGGGCAGGCCATGTTGCAAGAATGAAAGACAACCGATGGACATCACGTCTCACCAACATAGATACCCAGAGATCACATAAGAAATTGAGGCCGACAGAATACATGATGGAGAGATTAACTGGACAGATTCAGGTAATACTGGCCCCACGACGCCCATGATAGAGAATTGTGACGATTTCCTGGGGAAGGTCTATGTCCAACGACGGACGTTAAAAGGATGATGATGATGATGATGATGATGATGATGATGATGATGATGAACCGTTACGCTCTATCGTCTACTCACGAAAATGTATGTATGTATATATGTATGTATAAGCGGATGGCCCAACTCAGTATGTCACCCTAACGATCTATTAGTTCATGGGTTGAACTCGAACTTGAACTGATATGCTTTCAAAGGTCTGTTTTGTTCATATATATATATATATATATATATACTTTCATTAATTAGATATATAAGATTCCATTTTTCAGCGGCCAGTGAACAGTCTCAGTCGAATCCCATTTCAAAAGAAAGACTACGCCGTAGGGAGTTATCAAAAATATGAGGAAGTGCCCGGGGGCCACCACTGCTCTTGTTACAAATTAGCAAGCGTTTTCTGTTTTGTTTTTTGTTGTTTCTTTTTTTGTTTTTTTCTGAACGCAACCAACATTGTCGACAGCAGGCTCGAGAAAAGCTAAACAGTAATGAATAGTACGGGGAAGAAAAGGAAGAAGAAGAGAAAGAAAGAAAGAAAGAAAGAAAGAAAGAAAGAAAGAAAGAAAGAAAGAAAGAAACGAAGAAAGGAAGGAAGGAAGGAAGCAGAAAAGCATGGAAGTAATTAATCAATCAGGAAAGAAAGACAGAAAATGATGAATAGAGCAGGGGAGAAAGAAAGAGAAAGAAAGAAATAAAGAAAGAAAGTAATGAATTGAACAGGAAAGGAAGAAAGTAATGGATAAAACTGGAAAGAAGGAAGAATAAAACGAAGAAAGAAAGAAAGCAGAAAAGAGAGGAAGTAATTAATAGAACTGGTAAGAAAGATAGGATTAAAGAAAGTAATGAATAGAGCAGGGGAGAAAGAAAGAAAGAAGAAATGGATTAAAAAAGAAAGAAAGAAAGTAATTAATAGAACAAGAAAAAACGTAGATGATCTATAGTGTAGGAACGAAAGAAAGAAGAAAGGAAAGCAGAGAAGAGAGGAAGTAATCAATAGAACAGGAAAGAAAGATAGAAAGGAAAAGAAGAAAGACAAAAAGAAAAAAAGAAATCGAGGGAAAGAAACAAGGAAGAAAGATCAAAGGAAAGAAAGAATGAAAGTAATGAAGAGCTTAACGAAGTAAAAACCAAACAAATAAAGAAAAGACAAATAGATAAGCTGAAAAGAAAGTAAAAAAAAAATACATAGAAAAGAAAGGAGTAAGTTACTAGTACGTAATTTCAAAAAGCCGACGTGGTGTTAATTAGCTTCTGCCAAACTTGCTTGGCATCAGAACAGATCGCCCGGAACGTGGATAATTAAGATAAACAGTTTTACGAGGTTGTTTTTCGGCGGTCGTTCGTTGAAAGTTTCGTCGATTAAGAAATTCACGTCGAAGAGGAGAAGTAAGATGCAGTATAAAGGAAGGCAGGAAAGGGTGGAAAGGGAAAAGTGAAGATAGAGAGGGAAGGGATTGGGTGAGGATGAAAGGGAGATTGTCAATAAGAAAGAAAAAAAAGAAAAAAGAGATAAACATCAAAGGAGAGTAAGATGGAAAGTAGAAAAGAAAGAAAGAAAGAAAGAAAGAAAGAAAGAAAGAAAGAAAGAAAGAAAGAAAGAAAGACAGAAAAAAAGAAAGAAAGAAAGACAGAAGGAAAGAAAGGATGAAAAGGGGGAAAGCTCGAGAGGAGAAAGAAAGCCTGTGGGAAAGAAAGAAGAAAGAAAGAATGATCAGGGGGAAAGGGGTAAAGAAAGCAGAAAAGAAAGAAGAAAATAAGGAAAGTAATGAATAAAGCAGAAAAAAGAGAGAAAAATGAAAAAAAGGAAGGAGAAAGAGTCCAAGAAGAAACAAGGTTTTCATGTTCTTTAAACATCCCGAAATATATACAGAGATCTATGAAGCCAGACTCAAAACAGTTCAGATAGTATCATTGAACAGTCAACGTTAATGGCCCATTCGCTTCCTCATATCCCTAAATGATTCTTTTGATCAACAAATATTTATTGAGAAGTTCAATCAAAATGTGCCTAATCAAATTGAAGAATACGATTGCAGTTTGAAACCCGACGGTAACCCCAGAAGGATATAAGATCAAAATCGTATGGGAAGCATCCAGTCATTTTGAATATCTTGAGAACTGATTGCGTAGTCTTGATGTAATTCGGCAACCAATTAGATCAGACCTCACTTCTGTGGGGTGACTCAGTTGGCAATGAGACACCATCGAGTGTGTCTGTATGCTATTTGCCAGCTGCACTCACCGTGAGCGAGCTAGTCATTCTTTATGTCTCATGCAGGGTTTCGTGGAGGGTAAAAAATACATTGCACCATCTAGATCTGTCGACCCTCGTATTCTCAAAATTTGACCGCCAACTTTTCCAAAAGGGATTGAATACGGTGAACGAGATCAAGGAGAACATGACAAGACAGTCGATGGTGACCCCAAAAGAAAATTTTGCAGACGATTTTGAAAAGTGGATAAGACGCTGGTACAAGTGAGTGAGATCTCGATGGAAACATTATGTTTTTCGTTATTATCAAGTGGCTGGATACTTTTCGGACAGTCATCGTAGAATTAAATGCTTAATTATGCTATTTACTGCATACAGGTGTATGTTTTCTATAATCATCCTATAGGTACTTGCTAAGCACATTTTAATTTAGCACAAGGCCATATGTATGGGGCATCTGAATGTGACCAAACTCACCACAACAGTAATGATTTGCGAGACTCATTCGCTAAACAGTAGTCCACGGTGTGGCGCCCAAACACAACGCTTAGCTTATCCACGAGGCCAAATTTATGAGAATCGAACTGATTATTAATTTAACTAACAAAACCATTACTCCACTACCAAGCATCCATTTGCAAAGCTTAGCTTGGTCTGGCACTTGGTCATAAGTGAGACGCGCTCAGTGATGATCAAACTCTCTACGATATCATCATCATCATCATCATCATCATCATCATCAGTCTTTAAACGTCCGTTGTTGGACATAGACCTTCCCCAGGATTCGCCACACTTCTCTATAATGGATATCGCGGGGTCAGCATTTCCTGAATCTGTCCAATTCATCTCTCCATCTTGTGTTTCCGTCAACCTCGGTTTCGCATGATATCTCTGGGGATCAATGTTGTTGAGACGTGATGTCCATCGGTTATCTTTCATTCTTGCAACATGGCCTGCTCATTGCCATTTGAATTTTTCAATGGATTCTATGATGTCATGGACTCCCATTTTCTTCCTTATATACTGTGTCGTCTTGTGATCTCTCCATGTGAGGTTGAGCATGATTCTCTCATGTGTGCGCTACATGGTTCTCTGTTTGTAGGTCTGTTCCTTGGTTAGGTCCCATGTTTTAGCTCCATACGTGACTATCGGGAGAATGCATTGGTCGTATACTTTTCTTTATTGGATTAATGGGATCATCTGGTTTTTGAAAGTTGAGCTTGTTCTGTCGAAAAGTGATTCTTCACTTGATTTCTTCCACTTTTGAGGATCTCATGGAGATTCGTAGTCCTAGGTAGATGTAGTTGTCTACCTTGTCGAGTTTTGCATCTTCTATATTGACAGTTATGTTCTTATTGTCAACATGATTATTGCACATGATTACTCCACTACCAATCATCCATTTGCAAAGCTTAGCTTAGTCTGGCACCTGGTCATAAGTGAGACGCACTCAGTGATGATGAAACTCTCCACAATATAATGGTCTACAAGCCTTGATTACTAACTTTCTCCATGGCAAGGTACACTTGTGTATTTTTATATCAATATTTATTAACTTTAGCTTAGTCAGTCACAAGTCACAAGTGCAGAGTACCCAGAGACGTTACGATAAAACTCACTACAGTAGTAATGGTCTGCCAGACTATTGTAATAAAAACAACGCTACAGAACGGTCAGTCACAGTGTCAATTTTCATATAATACATTTGATAACATAACAGATGTAGAAAAAAAGAGCTCACCGAACAACATTAATGTAACACAAAATAATTGTAATGAAATACTTCATTCTTCGGGAGCCAATAATCTTCTTTGTCTACGACCGTCCAAACACAATTCAGTCTTGAGAGTTCTTGCTCTATACCGAAATTAGCTGACAATCCTCCTTATCATGGGGTAGATACAATAGTTGGTTGGATGCTATTTGGACATGGCCATCTCCCAAAAAAACGGAGACAAACACTCTATTTTTCAAAATACTGATTGATTGCACTGAACAGACTGTTGACTCTATACATTGTGGACGCAAAATAACACAAAAAAGTGAAAGATTCCACTTATATGTGCTATATATATACATAAACTGAGATGTGCTAAATTCGATTATGGTTTCATTTTTTGTCTTGCATGTGTAGTTCTCGAGTTATAAGAGTACATACATGCATGGATACATACACACGTTATGATTTTATATATATATATATATATATATATATATATATATATATATATATATATATATATATATGTTTAATGGAGAGAGAGAGAAAGAATAAGGTTTCAACAATGGATAAAACAATCTACTTCAGTTATCTGACCACCTCCGATTGCACGAAACAAAAGATGTTAAAACAGAGCGAAATCAGTCCCTGACTTGTTCCTGCACTGCTTCCCCAGACTTGCCGCTCTCTTTTTATGTGTATTTATACTCCAATGCATGTAATCATACATATACATAAATCAGGTGACCTGATCACGTGTTTGGCTTTCATTGGACAACGTTTAAAGTGATGTTCTACATTTTGGAGTAAAACTATATCCTTTTGAGGTCAAACAACGCTGTTCAAGTATCACACTTACTTGCTCAGCACTATTTCAGGACGGTGCACCGATATATAAAGCTTATTTTCGTCTGGCACAAGCTAAAAATTGATGAACTCTTTACTGTTGCAATGATATGCAGGACTAGTTCCCTGGACATTACTTCACGGCTAGGGACCCTAAGCATTGCTAAATGTGCGTTTGAAATTTTGTATTGGTGCCCCCTGCTTTTTAAAGTGTCACTTTTACGAAAGATCTGCATTAGGGCAGGTTTTCCCCACTATCTCGAAAAATTATTACCATTGATATGTATCGGGAAGATTTTCAATCTTTCCCAAACACCAAAATGCCTTTTTCATGTGCGCCCGCTCAATGTCGAAGTTCAAGATTTGTCGTCAGCTAATTTGGAAGGTAGAAAATATGACAGTTTGAATCACCGTTTAGCCTCACGCATTTTTCTAACGTAGTTCTCTGTCAACACTGAAAACATTCTGAACACCTCTACTGGACCTACGTATCCATTTGAAATTCATTGTTATACTTATCAGCGATCATGTCAGAAATTTCAATTGTCTGTATTTGGTAACAAATGAACAAATATACAAAACTTAGATCTTTAGGTAAATTAAAACTATACAAAAGTTGATGAGGAGAAGCAGAATCCATGACAGTTTTAATATTCATGCTTCAGTTTTTGTGCTATTAGTTTCTAAGCGATGAGATGATGAAATATATCGCTGATTTTTAACTGTAAAACGAGGGGATCAAATCATATTCTAAGTCGCATTATACTCGAGTAAAAACGGTAACAAATGTTAAATCAATTAAATTGAATACTCCCTTTTAATTTTTCTAGTTATACAGTACAACTCGGTATTGATAAAATTTTACACTCATTTTGGCTATGCAAGTATCGCATCAGGTAAGCAGTGTATCAAGGGACAATGTAGTACTGAGAGAACACTCAGTTTTAGCCGGAGTTTACACCCAGAGTTCATTCAAATATCAATGGTCGAAAACGACAATGATGTCGCTTTACCGCGGAGTTAAAGGAGACAAAAATGTCTTTTGACCAGTAAAAGGGTTAATAAATATATTTTTGTGATTGTAGCCCACTGGATGATTTTTCAAATCCATTTTTAATCTTTTTGTAAAAGTGGTCTACGATTCCCAGTGATATATTTTTCGCTTTTTCTTTGGTTGTCTGTTAAGTGTCTTTTGCTGTTTTGATATCCGCTAACTTCTACTCAATCTGACTGACTGACAATACTTGAAGTTTGAAATTCTGCAGATTTAGCTTGTTTGCATGTTATCAGATAATTAATATCTACGCCACTCGATCGAATCTCGGTCTAAGTAGTGTTTCTAAATTCCAATAAATCGGGTTGAGATTCTGTGAAAGACGAAGAGACATCAGCACAAAGAAAACGTCATTTATATAGTTAAATCGGCTAATTTTATCCTCCTTTAAATAAACTCTTTTTACTATTATACTTTTCTCAACTTAGTACTAAAATAGGTATTTATTAAACGTAACACAGTCTTTGCTTGTGACGTCAAGTATGGAGCATCCAGTTAGAATCGAACCCATTACTCATTAGAAGTGTTCTGCTGGATTCGTTCACTAACAATTATTCGGCGTGTTCTTGTTTTTGTAATGCAAATAAAAATAGTTGCTATTTAAACATGAAAATATAATTTGAGTCTTCGTAGAATTTTTTTTTTCTTTTCTCTTTTTTTAGTAATAATTTCCTGATCTTATACTCAAATATCGAGAAAACTTTGAAATTATTGGTTCAAATTTAGATTTCCTTTTTAAAGAACGTCGGCTTTTTCATGTTCATCTTTAATTTGAAAAATAGTCTACTTCCGATTGCTATTTTGTTTCCTGCCAACCTTTGATTTTATTTCTTGACTCTAACTCTTTTTTCTTCTCCTTTCTTCTCTTCTCTTTCTTTTTTCTTTTTCTGTTTTTCTTTTTCTTTCTTTCTTCTTTTCTCTTACTTTTTTCCTTTTCCTTTTTCCTTTCCTCTCTTTTCTCTTTTCTTTTTTCTATAATCTTTATTTCTTCTTTTCTCTTACTTTCATATTTTCCTCTTCTTCCGTTTTTTTCTTTTTTATTCTTCTTTTTTTCTATTTGCTTCTTTTCTCTCTTCTTTTTTTCTTTCTTTTTTCTCTTTTCCCCAAACTCCACCCCTACTCCGACCAACTCCAACCAACTTAGCTAGAACAAAACATAGTTTTCTCTCCAAAAATTAATCATCTTTAATGGACCATTTGGAACGCATACGTTTTTGTCATTCAAAATTGGTTTTAATAAGCTTAGTCGTTCCGCCGAAGATAAACATCGTTTCTCCGTTTACCTATTGGTACTAGCAACTAAAAATCAACCATAAACATCAGAGAGGAGAATAGAGTGTGCGTTGCCTCTATATCAGGGCTCACTGCAAAACCAACACTGAATGCTGTTTTCACTTCTTGCAGCTTTTCGTAAAAGTAAAAAGGTAGCCCAAAGAGAACATTCGGAAAATGAGGGATACATTGTCAAGAAATCAACCATCTCATAATCCAGTTGATATTTGAGGCAGTGTGTCTAGTCCTGGTTGGCATTTCTGGGGGCAAGAAGGGTTTGATTTGGCGGTATCCATCTCCTATCCTTGAAAGACTGGCTTCTTAGGTGTGTAATGCAAGTTCAAGACTCCTTAAAAGCTACGTCTCTATTTTCTATTTGAGCTGATCGCCCCCAACCAACGTTCAAAGAGTCAATCGATCAAGATTATTTTTTATGAAATAGAAATATCATCAGAATCAGTCAACCAAAACTGTCAACATAGATTCCTCTCAGTTTTATGCTGGTGCAGCTGGCTGACCATGTATCACGCAGCAACGGAGCTAGAAGACTGAAAATTTCGACATTTACTGCTCATTAGGTCAACAACAAAGTTTTTTTTTTCAAATTTCACCCTAAATAGGTTTTTGTGAGCGAGGAGTTCAATTTGCAATGAAAGTTTATGCTAAATTGGTCTGTATTTTTAATACTACCTAACAAAAGGCGAGAGAAGTAATTCATCGATCACACCTTCTTCTTACGTATTTATTGATCACACCTTACCAAAAGTCATCAGTCATGTGACGGTTTCTATGAGTGACTAACCAGACCTGTTTCAATATTTTATTAGATGAAAAAGCGTCGTCGACCGAGTAAGTTTTGATTGAAAACAACTGAATTTATTCTTACTATTGGATGGAGTATTGTATCACAATATTCTTATTATTAACTTTGGAAATAAAAATGCATTTCTGATTACGCTGTTTACTTGCAGTCGTAGAATGACGGTCAAGTCAAAGTTGTGATTAAAAGATAACTAAAAATTAATATGAAGGTAGAAACAAGTCGAAAAACTAATATAAAACCGTACCTCGCAAAAATGAATTACCGTAGCCCTTCCGTGTATCGGAACCAATCATTGAATAGAAATTATCTAAAACTATCTGAAAAGAATATCTAAAAAATGGATCGTTTATCTAAAATTATCTTGAAAAAATATATACCAGCACTAGATTTGGACATTATTGGTCCCAAAAGACCATAGCGACCTTTGAAAAGCACTTTTTTGAGCACCTGGACATTCACACACACACACATACACACACACACTCACACACAGACGATCAGACAAACAAATAGAGAAGAATGTGTAGCCCTCGAAGATTCACTTAATGGTTGACAATGCATCATCTTATATAGAAAAAAAAATGAAGATAATATTGCAGCTGCTAATACTAGTAGTGTGAAAATAGATATGGCGACAGGAAAGATCAGAGAAGAAGAGATTTGATCTCCTGTCATCTGCACGGTTTCCGTTGCTCAGTGAGAAAGACTGGTAAGGTTAACCAGGTTTTCCTGTGCGCGTGTGTTTTGAATATAAGCGTATCCTTTATTTCAGTTACACATTATCCACCAACTGCCGTAGACCGACAGCTCGAGTTCCGATAAAAATCAACTAAAAAATTACAACAAAAGAAAAAGACTCGTGAACAATCAATAATAATAGCGATTGTTTCTTCTCTAGTTTTCCCTTTTTTTTTTTATAAGAGTGGATAAGAAAAATGCTTTGATCTTTTGATGTAATTTGATCTCTTGAATTCCCGAAGAATTCAAGTTTGGGGTTTGTAATTAATAAATCTTGTTCACCTATTCGCAAGATTAAGAAACCGTTCAATAGAGGATCTCCAAGCGCCATCACTGAGATTGCTCACTTTCTATCGGCGCCGTATTTGCCAAATAAGAAAAGAAACCAAACTAAGTTCAACCGTCATCAAGATAGAGGCAGCATAGAATCTGCGCCCTTGATCTTTGAATCGTTAATTTATTAAAAATTTCGTTAGCAATCTCTGCTGTGCAGAGCTTTTCTCGGGGTGTGAGAAAAGGAGTAAATTTTATTTATCGGAGCAGCAGAAGACATCTTGGTTCCGAGGGCAGACGTTCTGACGAGCAAAAGAAAAAAATAAAAAAATTGGAAAACCGTATCCACTTCTTCGATTATTTGCACTGACTAAAATGTTTTTATTGGGATTTATCAGAAGTATATCATTTCCTATTTTACAGACCTTTCTCTCAAAGCTAGTTTCATGTACACATCTGAAGACTATTTGTGACTCTACCAAGTTGTTGTTGTTATTATTATCATCATCATCATCATCATCATCATTATCATTATTATTATTATTATCATCATCATCATCATACAAATTATATCACATCATTATGGATACTAATCAGTTATAATGGCGGAATGATGGAACCCAACCAAGAGACAGACCCGCAAATTGAGAATTATGCAACCTGCACATGAAAGAATTATGCTGGGGCTTACATAGAGAGACCACAAGACAGCACAGTACATCTGGGAAAAGACAAGAGTCAGAGACATCATAGAATCGATTAAAAAGCTCAAATGGCAGGGGGCTGGCCATGTTGCAAGAATGGCGGACAACCGATGGACATGGCGACTCACGACATGGATCCCAGAGATCACATGCGCCACTAAGGCCGGCAGAATATTAGATGGAGGGACGAGCTCTACAAATTCAGAAAGTACTGGCTCCGCGATACCCATGATAGAGAAGTGTGGCAAATCCTGGGGAAGGTCCATGTCCTGCGACGGACGTTGAAAGACTGATGATGAAGTATTGAGACTGGCAATTTTGAAGAATTATTTTAAAGCCACTGAAGCTGCCAACGGTATTAGAGGCTAGGAAGGATGTAAAACAATTCCTAAACCTACTACCCAGAACTGGTCGAATCGTTTTAAGGATAGTGACTTGTCCCTTGAAATAAAGCCAAGAATTGGGCGACCATTTACAGACTATTATGATAGTTTACAATGCAAGGTACAGGAAAATCGATCCTTGCTGGAAACTTTCAGTAGACCTAGGATCATTGAAATATACCATGTGTGTTCTTATTAAATTTGACTAGTTTTCAGTTTCATCTTAATTGTTTTTCTACAATTTTCATCTCAGGACATTGTTTCTATGGCACCGAATAACAGTGCGATCAGAAACTCAAATCCCTCATTACCAGAGGAAGTCTAATCTACTCATGGCCGCTTCTACCAATCAGCCATAGACACTCTTCATTGTTTTGGCAGAAGCTGATTATTACTTTTAAACTTGCTATTATCATAATTAGGTTATGCTCGTTCATGGAGTGTATGTTTGGAAGGAGCCATACTTCATGTTTCGTGGAGAAGCTTACCATAATTGTCATGTAAAATGATCTTCCGTCTGTCGTACGAAACGTCGGCTTCGGAGTATTTGGGTCACTTCTCTTCACTTTTGTCATTTAAGATACTCTATGTTTAACTGTAGATCTACAAATAAGTAAGGAATGAGAAAATATACTATTAAGAAAAGAGTATTCGAATTTGAAGGAAAATTATTGCTCGTATCGATGAAAAACATATCAATGAAGATCTTGTTTACGACGTTTTTAATTGCAGTAATCGAAACTGAAATATCGTGGTTTATAGTAGTAACAATCAAAACAAATTTCTTAATGCCGTTACGACACTGTAATTTAATTTGATATCGTTCTATATACGAATTTGACAAAAAATTGATTCTCTCTTTCTCTCCCCCCCTCTCTCTCTCTCTCTCTCTCTCTCTCTCTCTCTCTCTCTCTCTCTCTTTCTCTCCCTCAAAACAGAATTTTATAAGACAAAGGATAATATAAGTACAAAAGCAGTCAATATGATTTTTGAGACTAGCTTGCTAACCGCTGCTCGAGGGCGAGGTAGCGTATTGATATTCCCACTGTTTAGTTTAGTTTAGTCCAACACAAAACTACGAGAGTGGAGCATCCAGTAATAATCGAACTCACTATAATGATAATTAACTATGAAACCAACTTTCTGATCAATACTCCATAAGACAGTCCACAGAAGAGTCATTTTTATTTGTATGAATTCACCATACTCGAAAAGTTTAGTGATCGGTGGAATATTTTTTCGTCCTGGATCTTAAAGCTGCATCCGTCGATTGCATCACCAACAACTTAATCCACACACACACACACACACACACACACACACACATATACATATATATATATATATATATATATATATATTGGCTCTGCGGATAGAAATTCGGTGGGAGAAGTCCATGTCTTATCAAGTCTCAAGCTAGCAGTGCCTGTACTTGAATAGCCTGCTCAATGGAGTTTTGGGATGAAATGCGACGTTTCCACGGCCGACCTTTAAACCAAGGGTCTGCATGCTTGGTCGTAAGTTTGACACGACTTTCTATCTCCTGGAATATATATGTATATATAAAGAGAGAGGGGGAAAAAGAGAGAGAGATAGGGAGAGAGAGTGAGGGGGGTTTGCACTAGACGTATTGTTGTGATGCGATAATTCGCCTAAAATCCCTGCATAAGACGTCGCTCAGTGTGATTACAACGGTCTCACACTAGATAAGTTGACTCAATGGCCCCTAACTGCCAACTGAGTAATCGCACAGAAGAGCCTCTATGCATGCATATCCAGTAAGGTCTCTTCTGATCGATTACCAACTTATATCGAGGCTGCGCAAACTGTTCTCGAGATATCCAAAGTAGCTTGATAACTCCGGGAAAGTCCTCGAATTTAAATGCCTGTTGCTAAATACGACCATAATTTTTGGTCAATACTCATTTGAATATCGCCAAAATTTGCTGCGTAACTATACTTGTTATCACCATTGTGAATGGAATTTGGAAGTATTTGCTTGATGAATCCCATCTGCGATACTCTGTGTTACATGAATAGCGATGTTTCGAATAAAGTGCTCTGATTAGTCACTCAATAGAAACCATCACGTGACCAAAGTCTTTTGACCGCATACCTTGTTTGGGGTGATCAATTAAAAAATTTTGAAAAAAGGATGATCAATGAATGAGTTACTTCTCTCGCCTTTTATTGGACAGTGATCACAAAAAAGTCTTAATTTGACAGACAAAAAAGAATACTGCCGAACTGAAGGAATAATTTAGCATGGGCTTTCATCGTGGATTGCCCCCCCCCCCTAAAAACCTATTAATGGGGAATTTGAAAGAAAAACGTTTAAATTAATGTTTTTCCACCCTCCGGTTCTGTTGGGTGCGGCCTGTACGCGATATACTTTGATGTATACATTCATAGATAGCCAACTTAAAAACTGAAAAAACTTATGTGGATATTTTTGACTGAGGTTTTTTTAATGCATCTGTATTCACAATGTTAAGACGATGATTTGCTGTTTCATTGTCTGATAATTCTCCTCTATAGACAATGTGGTCAGCAAAATGGTGGCTTGACATGTCACGTGCCCTGTAAACTAGGATTTAGTGAATAATCATATTCTATTATTAAAATTATCTGCTCCGTGTGTGCGTTGTCCACTAAAATGCCAGTCGGACATAAAGTTGAGACAATATATTGGTCCATCCACTGAGTTGTAGTTAATTTGGTAGTATCAGATAATAAAGTCTGATTTTCGGCGACGTTCAAAACAAGTCTGGGTGCTTCAGGGTCAAACTCCATTTCGTCTGAGGATGATTACAGCAACTTTTGTCGTTTTGTATCTGTTTGATAAATATTCGACTTCGCAATTTGTAAGGAGGCATCTTTACAATGAGTTGTCCGTAAGTTCAAATCACGGTAGGGAATGTGACTTTTAAGTATCAGTTTACATCCCCAGTTTTGATGAGGATTGTTCTTGTTATTCATGTTCATGTTACGGTAGAAAAATGAAGTTTTTAGTTTTAGAGTTTGACAATAAAAGGAAAAATGAGGGGAAGGAGTAGTAGGATGAGAAGGAGGAAATGATAAAATACCTCATAACTATAGGACAAACAAATAAAAACATTGTCCCATGAGATACCCCCGCCTTAATTTTCAAACGTGAAAATAATTCATTTCACGCCTAATCTTCATTCCAAACAAAGATGATAAGATATTATTAAGAACATAGATTTGAATATTTTTTCTCTCTTAAATCTATCAATTTTCTTACTCAGGTATTGATATACCAAGGCATCGTATCGAAGAAATCTGACAATGTAATTTTTGTTATTGTTTGACATCGAGTAACTGATCTAAGTCACATGTTTTTGTATACATCATCACTTTAGGTGTATGACTCATCAGGTTTTGATGAGGGTATCTTTTTATGCAACGAAAACGAAGTCAACTCTAAACGAAGCTTGACAACATTACGTTGTACGATTATTTACTTTGACCATTTCTTTCTGGTCCAGTCCCGTAATTCAGCTCATGGTTTTGTGCTCCCCTGTACCGTGTCGTTGGGGCTCCTATCACGGTTGTATCCATTCTTCTCCAGGCTTCCACAATCCAATTCTGTATGCTTGTTACTTAGCAGGGAGGCACTGAGTTTTATATCAAATTCTTTGATATGACATGAATTGAACCCACGACCAACCGAACCGGTGACAAGCACTTTACCACTGAACCACTTTGATCACTTAGCTTCTAGTACAATCAACCTATTCTCTCCTATTGTCCGAACTTTTTCAATCTGACCAATACTTGATCAAAATCTCTCATACAAACGATTATTGGAGTTTCTATTAATATATTCCACGATTATTACATCTGTAATCCTACCTTGTTTTAATCCAACAAACATTTGATGAAAGCGTTTTATACACATTGACTATTTGTCTTTAATCCAGTCTATAAGAACAAATCTTGTAATCCGAACCCCTCTTAGTCACACCAATATTGACTATTTCTCAGCGTTTATACATATCTATCATACAAGTTCTACTCCTGTTGTTCGACCTTTTAAACTGAGGAAACACAGGATTAAGGCAGGTGACTTTTTAGCAGTTGCAGAGAGATTTAATCTACCTTAAACTGAATCTATAAATGTAATGTTTATGACTTCGCGTTCTCAGAATGAGACAAGAAAAGACGGGAAATCCTCGCTTCGATCGCCCACAATCGAAGCCATCCAAGTTTGTTTCGATCTATCGATGAATCATCGCGCTGTGCCCTGCTTTGATTCCCGTTCTCATCCCCACCAAAACCCGGATATTATTTTTTTTCTTCTTTCTGCTTCTTCCCTGGAGCGGTACGAACTCAAATGCGCTCAATACAAAAAATCGACAGAAAAAAAGGTTTCTTTCGAAAAGAGTTGCAACAAAAAGGTTGAGAGGAATACAATGAAAACCAGTCAGACTATTCGAAGTATTACGCGCTTGCACCACAGGATGGAAGGGTTCTATTTAATTTTTTTATTGATTCATCCCCCACCCTACATTCTCTGGGAGTGAATTGTGTAGGAACTATGCTTTCTGACGCAAAATTTCCTCAAGGTTCTTTAGTTCAGCTCTGGTGTGCCGAATATTTTTTTAAGTACATTAAAGCACCAATATGTAGCAGAATTTTCAACGTTAAGCAACGTCCTCACATTCAGAATTTACTTGAGTTTAGTTCAGCACAGCATATGGGTGGATTCCAGCCTGAAAACACGATGAAACGCCAGTCTCGTAAGGATGCTAGATCCTAGCTGCCTAGAAAAATCTTAGCATTCCTTACACGTTCCAAAACAGTTAGCAAAGTCCGCTTTCGGGGTCAGTATTGGACCCCTCATCACTTTCCCCTTGATCTCGTCCATGGCCAGAAATCTCTATGGGAAAAGCAAGAAATTACAGTGCGCAGAATCTGGAAGGTGAGGGGACTGACGCAGGTGGGTGATACGATGTTTTGCGACGACAAGCCTTCTCGAAACGTGGAGAATGACTTCCCATTCATTATGAATGCGACGCTTACAAAGTATACAAGCTCATTCAAACGCGTCATCCAACCAACCGAGCAACCCACAGGAGGGTTTTTGTTCATGCGTGCGCAGTAAGGTCTCCAATGATTAGTTGCCCACTTACATCAAGACAGAGCGACCAGTTCTCGAGATATTCGAAATGGCTGGATACATTCCGGACACTGTGTATATCGAATAAGTTCCTACGTTCTACCTTTCCCATTTCAGAAACTTAAGAGCAGCCTCTCCTTCAATATTGAAGTCTTGATTGAACTCTTGACGCCATTTTTCTGCTCGATGTTTAGGCAAGTTGTGTGCTTCTTTAATCGGATCAACAAGTCACGAACGAAAAACTAAGAATCTTTGAGTAAACGACAATGTTTCAGCTTTATTGACAGGATAAACCAAACAGGAAAAAAATATACGATGGAATTAAGAGTAGAAGAATCTCGTCTGGACGTGCTCGCCCACAATATCTTCGTCTTTAATACAAAAATCCAGATGTTAACCAAGATCGTCGCCGTCGTCGTCGTCGTGACGTCTGTTCTTCGAGGTCAAGGATGATATTCTACATTACCCACAGTGGAGACGCCTGTGAATTCGTTGTCAAACTCCTACTGAGTTTGACTTTATTTTAGTTACCTAATAACAATGACAATTTCAGACTTACGATTAAAACTAAAAAGAAAAAAAATTAAAATGATGGACGGAGAAGAGAAAAGAGAGGCAAATTCTTACATCTAGAATTTTCTAGAATTTCATGTCATTTATCTAGAAGCATATCTAGATACTATTTTATAAAGTCCCATTCCATGGCTATATTTTGAGGATCTTTTTTCAGTTAAAGGAAAATTGATTTGACTAGAGCCAAATTATTTTTTGCGAACCAACAAGCTTTATAAAAAAATAGTTTCATAATTTGGTACATACGTACAGTAAAACAAAGTTTTGGTATTTCTAACTTATCAAAAAAATTTTCCATTGATTAACAAAAAAAATATATTTTAAATATGACAACGTGATAAGTATCGAGTAGAAACACTGGATGAATGTACGAGAAAGAAAAAAGGGAACAAATAAATGAATGTGCCTTTCTTAAGCAACCTTCTGAGCTGGCCATCTTTTAAATATAATCTGAATTTGACCATGAACCAGCCAAGCTTGTTTGACATGTCCTCGTTGTTCAACTCCAAAAAGCAGAAGATGCATCACAGATTAACTGATTCCAATGACAAGGAAATTGAGACCTTTGGAGCTGATGGGTCGGTTATATTGACTGTAAAAAGCCGCTATCTTTCTATTACATCTGTGTTATTTTTAGAGCATATTTCTTTGGTTATCAGAATACGTCTCCAGACTACCCAAAAAAATTATAGATAAATAAACAAGTAATCACTCACCGTTAAAAACTGTTTTTGTCTATTCTTTCAGACTCGAAAGATATGGTGTCTGTAAAAGCAAAGAGATAAGAATGGTCTCTGTAAAAGCAAAGAGATAAGAGCTGAACGAAAGAGGATGCTACTATAACATGTCTATCTGGGACTATCACTAGTCCTAGCAGACAACAGATTCTCGGCCTCATCGGGCAGGGAAAAAACTAGTCCCCCAAAGAGAAATTGACATGATAATTTGACTAGAAAGAAATAAATTGATCAGGAACGAGACTAAATTAGAATACGAAGACCACCAACAACTAGTTCTGCAAATTTACTTTTTGCAAATTCCAATTTCTGTATTTGTAATTTCAACTTCTGTATTTCTTTCATTTTCTTACTGTGTCTTTGAATGTTTAATTTTTGCAATCTTTCCAGTTTTTATCTATCATCATCATCGCCATCATCAGTCTTTCATCGTCCATCGTCGGACATAGACCCTCCTCAGGATTCGCCACACTGCTCTATCGTGAACGTCGTGGAGCCAATAATTCCTGAACCAGTCCAGTTTTTTCTCGCCATCTCATATTTTGCCAGCCTCAGTTTCGCATTTAATCTGTGGAGATCCATTCTGTGAGTTTATTATTGCAGCATGACTAGCCCGTTCCCATTTGAGTTTTTAATGGATACTGTGAGGTCTCAGACTATTGTTTTTTCCCAACTTTACTGTGCTGTCTTGAGATCTCTTCGTGTGCGGTTATGTATGGTTCTTCCATGTGCAAGTTGCATGGTTCTCAGCTTGAGGGCCAATCTCTTGTTTAGGTTCTATATTTTAACACTATAGTTGACTGTCGGGAAGATCCGCATTGATTATGAACTCTTCTTTTCAGGACTACCAAACTCGGCCTTTTGATTGAGATCAAAGTGTATTATCTGTTCTAATTTTCTCACCTGACATGTCCTCGATGTTTAATGACTTGAACCACAATTGCTGTGTTTAGGGTTTAAGGTTAGGCTTTAAGATCAACGATGAAAGTGGTTAGGATTAGAGACAAGTCAATGTATTAGTGTCAATCAGTTCAATATCAAAGTCCCCACATTGAGGACGTATCAGCAATAGATATTTTAGCCAACGGATGGTATCTTCTATACCACACGCTATAGGAGTACCCAAAAAGAGCTCAAGTGCAACTTAGTTGACAAAAGGGAATAGTGTTAAAGAAGGTAAGAATAAAGAAAATTGATCGTTTGGATCTTCTTGAAATGACCGCAAACATTAAATATATGGATACGAATTGCATTTCAGTTACGTATTTAGTAGAGATTTGCGTTGCAGTAAGCTTGGGAAAGATTTTTATTATTCTTCAAATTTAGCATTTTTATTACGTCATTAAAACATGTATGAAATTCTATTTTATTACGTCAGTTGTGTCCCTCAGCGCCAGAGAAAATATCTGCGCGTTGCTATTTATTCTACGTATGGGTTGATTGAAAGTGTTTGTGTCAGTGCGCATGCGCATAACGATCGTTGACAATGTTTCAATTATTTGAGCCAAACTGTTAATCTCAATCTACATTTCCAGAGATGTTTTTTCTCTGTTTTATTTGGCATTTTTTGATGATGTTGTTGTTGTTGCTGCTGCTTGAGGGGACGATTGTACTTTCATAATTTTTCGGGTCTTTCCATTACCTCAGTTTAAGGTTTCTTGTAATATTCCCATTCATACAAACCATTTCTTATTCCTTGATATATATATATATATATATATATATATATATATATATATATAGAGAGAGAGAGAGAGAGAGAGAGAGAGAGGGAGAGAGATCACATCAATAGACACATCAATAATTCCATAATCATTACGAAGGCATTTATGCTACATGATGAATATTATTTTATTCAATATATGCTCCTTCGTTGCAAAGGCTTTGAATAGTTATGAATATAAATCACATTAATCAAATAATTTACAGAGAGTTATAGATTAAAATGTAGCTTATAACTGTGTCAGGCAACAGCATTCTTGATGCAGCCACATTATATATATATATATATATATATATATATATATATATATATACATGTGTGTGTGTGTGTGTATCGACTAAATTCATAAATTTTGTCCAGTGCACCCCCCTTTCAATATATTCAGCTCATCTTATAAGCTGAAAATAGCGAAAACGAGGATATACCATTTTCATAGACAAAAAT
This sequence comes from Thysanoteuthis rhombus, assembly GCA_963457665.1. Classification (NCBI taxonomy): domain Eukaryota; kingdom Metazoa; phylum Mollusca; class Cephalopoda; order Oegopsida; family Thysanoteuthidae; genus Thysanoteuthis; species Thysanoteuthis major. The sequence goes on from OY735218.1 coordinate 35,840,964, forward strand.
ATTTATTCAATCGATACATTGTCTCACAGTTTGGATAGAGATTTTTCGAACTAATATGTACGACTTATGGTATATATTTCACACCCATCCACACACACACACACATACACACACACACATACATGTATATATATATATATATATATATATATATATATATATATATATATATATATACGTATGTGTTTATGTGTGTGTATAGGAAACCGAATCTAGTTGGCACATTTTCACTTTATCATCATTGTCAGCAGTCTGTTATCGTCTGATTGGTACATAAACCTTCTCTATCGTGGCGTCGGGGAGCAAACATTTTCTGAACCCGTCCAGTTCGTCTCACCATCTCATATTCTGCTGATCTTGATTCCACATATCTCTGGGGATCCATGTTGTGAGTCATGATGTCAATCAGTTGTCAGCCATTCTTGCAATGTGACCAGGCTATTGAGTTTTCCAATGGATTCTGTGATGTCTCGAACCTGGTTTTTTTTTCCTGATATAGTGTGCTGTCTTTTGGTCTCTTCAGCATGATTCTTTCAGGTGCACATTACATTGTTTTCAGTTTGTAGGTCAATCTCTTGGTTAGGTTGTTGCAGCTCCATAGGTGATTATTGGGAGAGTGCAATGGTGGTATACTCTTCAACTGGGGACTAATGGGATTTTCTTGTTCTTGAGGGTTGAGCTTGCTCCACCAGAGGCTTGCTATCCTAGAGTGGTTCTTCGCTTGATTTCTTTTTCTTTTGAGGAATCTTGTCCTATGTCCTATGTAAATGCAATGGTCTACTTTGTTCAGCTTTGTGTTTTCGATTTTGATTATTGTGCATTTATATTCGACATGTTTGTTGTATATGACATTAGTTCTGCTGAAGTTCATGAGAAAGCCAACTTTCTTGTTTTTTTTCGTTCAATTCGCATTACTAACTAGCATTAGTTAAAGGTTGTGGAGTTTCTCTGCGAAAAAGGACGACGTTGTCTGCAAATCTGAGGTTTCCTTAATCATTCGACGCCTTCTTTGATTCCTTTGTTTTGCCAGTCTAGGTTTCTGGAGATCATCTTGAGGCAGTCTATAAGGAGTCTGGTAAAGCTGGTATAACCTTGTCCTACCCCTTTTTGGAGCTGAAAGGGCTCCGAGTCTTTATGCAGCCTTATAAAGGAACTGTTGTGGCGGTATATATGTTGCAATACTCTGACATTAACAGGATCTACACCTTCTATATTGATAGTATTAATGACCTAGGGAATTTCAACTGAGTCGAAAGCCTTTTTGAAATCTACAAAAGCTACCACAAGTAGCATTTTATATTCTATTGCTTTCTTCTAGTCGACTTATCGAATGAAGATGGCCTATGGTTGAGTAGCTTCTTCTAAAGCAAGTTTGTAGATACAATCGAGTTGTCATTGGTCTGTAGTTGTATAGGTCTTTCAGGTTTCTCTTGACTTTAACTCCCTAAAAAATTGATTCATTAAAATGCAAGTATGACCAAAAGTTACTATGGAAGAGAAACTCTCTTTGAATGGTCTGTTTGAGTTTAAAATATTACTTTATTATATCATCATTTAAACGTTCGGAAAAAGCGTACCCCACTTACACAAAGAGTGTAAATAAATGGTTCAATCTGGTTGGACAAGATAGTTCTCTTGTCAGTAGGTATAGATGTGATGAATATATCGTTATGAAAACGTGAAATTTTGAACCAGACAGAAGTATCAACAGCAGTAGAAAATGTGCTCAACCAAAAAGAAAGATGTTAAGAATATAGTAACCACATGTATTCATCAGTGTTATTAATCTTCTCTTTTGTTTTTGGCCGATTTCTTCTTTTTCATCTCTGAATACTTTCAGACTAGTTTGAAGTTAGTTTTATTATATTGCAGGCTTTTTTATTTTTCCTCTGCATTAATTGCATTCAATTACAGCGGACCAAGCGGCCAAACTTACAATTTACCAATCAGTCTCAAACACTCGATTTATTTTACATTTTATTTCAACGGAAAATTGTGACAGAGACGTACATCATCAACCACACAATACACCATGAACTGAGCACTCGTTTATCGAAAGGAAAAAGTTACTTAGGAGGATGAAAAAAAAATGTTTTCCAGGCAAATCTTCTCGTGTTTACATTACCTAAGACTCAAATTGAGTTACAAAATGGCCGAAAAATCACAGCCTCTTCTTTGTATATCTATCGAAATATGCTTTATCCCCGATATCGAGCACACTTCACGCATAGATAATCCAACCCTCAAAAATAATAAATACATAGAGAGATAGATCGATACTTTTATATATATATATATATATATATATATATTATGCAGTTAATTAGGCAACAAAAATAGAGGTGGGCTGGACACCTAGCAAGAAGAGATAACCACAGATTGAGCAAAAGACTTGGTGCCCATGGAACAGTGAAGACAATAAGAAAAGATGAGGGATGATATAGAAAGGCTTGCAGATACGACAAGGCAAAGGTTAACACAATTGCAGTCGTCATGGAAGGAGATTTTGAAGCTCTTTGTCCCAGTAGACTTATAATGGCTGCTCCTATTCAGGGTTGAACACTCTTTAAGTGAGGTAACTCGTTCATTGTAACCTTATGCAATGCTCTTCCAACATGGAATGGAGCACTCTGGTGGACGGGGAATATACATGCGTAAATAACTATATCACTTAAATTCGACCTTACTGACCGTCCAGTTCCATGGAGTAGAGTGAGGATACCAGCCTCTGGGTCTGAAGCTAAGGTTTTGATCCTACCTCGTGATACTGAATGGTATAATGGATAGTCTATAGCTACAGTGAAGAGTTGTAATATGGATGACACAATATATATATATATATATATATATATATATATATATATATATATATATATGATAGGAGGTGGATTCGCGACTCAAACAAGTTTATGTTTCTGCCCTCTTTGAGCCTCTTCAATCACAATACAAATCAGGAATACAATATTATATAATATAATGTAATGCCATATCCGATCTATGTTGAGTTTATTTCATGAAACCCTCGATACATTCAACATTAAAGATTAAGTTGACTTATAGTCGAGCTTATAATATGATAAAAAGAAGGATTCGCGACTACACAAACATGTTTATTTCTGCCCTGCTTGGGTTATCATTCAAGGTTTGGCATATGTCTATATATCCAAGATAATTATGAAAGGGTTTTGGGGTTGATCTTAAAGCTGTAGGTATAGATATAAACTAGGCAAACATACAACCCCCACCCCCCACCAAACGAAACAATATTCAAAAATATTAGAAATCAATGTACTAAAGCCTTGAAGGACAGCAGTTTTACCGAAGCTAGCTTTAAATATGATGAAGTGAAATCCAATAGAGTAAAACATAACAACTACAATATAAGTAGAGGTTGGGAAACCTTTTGATATACACAGCCATTCAATCTATAAGTAAAAACCAACAAAGGGAAAGTATTCCTCCAATTGATAAAAAAACACACAGTCCACTCCGAGTAACCCACTATTTAAAATATTTAAGAAGAACACACTAAAAATTAGCTGTAGTAGTACGGATACAATGTGAATGGATAATTTTAATAAGTTCATAACAAAATATAATAACAAACTTATTAGAAATAATATTAATGGAGAAAGCATAAATAAACCAGATTGCAATTAAACAAACAGAAACGGATGCCTTCCGCAAAAAAATGTCTCAAATCGAATATTGCTTATCAAACTGAAATATCACCCCAAGAGAATCCCTTCGAAGTGCAATTCGGTATTGGAATATTTAGAATACCCTTTAAACTAACGGTATCCAACTATATATAATCATTTACAAGCGAAAAATACGGAAACAGTACATCACTGTCAATACATATTTGGAGATTGACCAATAGCAACTTAACACCCTCAGTAAGATGGAAAATACTTTTTTTCTAAAACACACATGTATGCCAGAACATTGAAACCCCGTGTTACCTATGCCTGAATGCGAAATTTGAAATCTCACCTTTGCCAATAGAACAAAAAGCAAAAAGCAGAATTATTGAATAGAAAAAATGAAGTAGCATTAAAGTGCTAGCGCCGCTCTAAATTTCTATTAAAAAACAGACTTTAAAATAGGTATATATAGATTAACCATAGCTATCCTGTCCCTTTGTTATTATTAACAATAGTAGTAGCAGTATGACAACGTTAACATTATTACAATTTTATACTTCCAGCCATTTTGAGAACATCACAATCACCTTTTCATTGTTATCTTAGATGTAAAAAAAATATACCAAACCTAAATTAATTAAACTACCAACTGAGGTCGTTTAAAAGTGAACCTTAACACGGGGAAACAGATTCAAATGAGAATAAAATCCATCAAGTGAGGAAACGTATCATAAAGAGCTGATGTTATAACAACATACTGATAAAAAGACGTGCTTACAATACCTCCTGCTGATTTCTAATTTGTAACCACCAACAAGCAAAGTATCTGTATTATAAAAAACAGAAAACCATAACAAACTGAGACCAACAACTAAACAAGGAAAACGAAAGAGAGGAAAGATCTCCGCCCTTGAAAAATAGACACCCCAACAAAAAGAGAAAGTCCTATATACGGATCTAAAATGAACTGAATCATCCGCCTGAATACGGAGCAGAAACAAACGTATACTTCATTATATATATATATATATATGACAAATTACATGTATTACATAAACTATATATTAAAATCTTAGCTGAAAGGGTGTTTGTGTTTGATCAACACTGAGTCTCATGTTAATATTACTGTTTTCATTTCTAAAATATCCGAATCAGTTATATGGTTAACTACAGATGATCCTAACAAGAAAAAATTTACGCATAGTACCATAATGAAAAAAAAAAACATCGGAGAAAATCACATTAACAGATATTGGGAAAAAGGTGACACATTTTTCTAATGTTCAGTGTTTGAACCTGTAAATATTAGTAGGTTGAATATATATATATATATATATATATATATATATATATATATATATATATATATATATATAAAAACTGTAGAAATGTTCACAGTTTTCTTATATCTAATTACATAATAAATATTTATATATATTTATAAATACAGTCTAGAAAGTTTTACAGCCTAAAACTATATATATATATATATATATATATATATATATATATATTACCAAGTTTGGTTATTTTTGTTGCACTTTCCTCATCTAAAGACTTCTGTGTTTTTTTCTAAATAGCACCTCTTTGTTCTTTGCGACTCAATTTTCCTTCCATCCTTTTTCCTCTTTTTCGCTTCTCTGACATTTTTTCCGGGATTTCGTTTGGCATATCCTTTTTTTATTCATTTCATTAACCGAACAATTCCTCATCTTTCATTCGTGGCTTTTTTTTTTCATTTCTTTAACAGCAAATTCTTTTTCCTTCCTTAGTATTTCCTTCTTTTACTTTTTTTTCAATAATTACACGTTATTCTCCTTCAGGCTTCATATTTCTTCTCAATTCATTTCACGTTCAAGGTTTTCCCTTTCATTTGTTGCTCTTTGAACTTCCGTCTCCCGAAATTTCTTTCTGAAGGCTTTGTTATAAGATTATTACGTCAGTAGTGCCGGTGGGAATGCGTAACTCTCTCAGCCACGAGTCAGGCCACGGGTTAGTTGTTTATTATTTGTACTCTTTGTTTGTACACATTACTAATGACTAGGGGCTTTCTCTAGAGATATAGTGACAGTAAGTCTCCTCAATATTCCAGGTCTCTCCTAATTATTCTAGTTGATTATCTCAGGGAGAAATTTTTTTTTAAATATGAACTATTCCAATGAGGGAACTCACATACCTATCTTGAGGTCCAACTGTTCATCATCATTACTATTATTATTAACATAAGCCTCAACCAAAATATTCTGCCGGTGAACATGGGTTTCTTCAGTTTTTAAGTGGTTCTGTATGGCTAGCTAGCTATGTACGTGTCAAGTGTACAGGCTGCACCAATGGACTTCGAGGGCTGACCATATTAACATTCACTCCTTGATATATCTAGAAAAAAAACTTTTTTTTGAAAATTCGGACTTTTTAGTGATCGCAACCGAAAAGGTCCAGTGCCGAACACATTCTATTCCTACATCACCGCCTAAAAAGTGCAGCACCCAAAACATGCCATTCTTTCGTGCACAGCTTCTGAACACCCAGCACCAATGGAGCGAGATGGCTGAAAAATTTTACCTTTTTTCTTTTTTTACTTTTTTCTTTTCTTACTTTTTTCTTTTTAGAATTAAGTGATTATCAAGCAACACACGACGGTTTTTATTGAATGAATAACAAGACCTATTTCTAGTATCAGTAGTAGTAGTAGTAGTAGGGCATTTAGTGAGAGCAATTCTACCCAACTTTCCTGAGCTTTTCTCAGTATCTTCACCGACTGCAGTTACACCGTGATCTAGACAAATCCACAAATCCTCCTTGAATTCATAGTTCTTCCAATCTTGTCACTATTTTCTTTTTGGCAATGTTCCAAGTGCACCTGCTATTATGAGTATGACCGTAACCTCAACATTTCATACATTTCGTAGCTTCTAGACGAGATCCTACTTTATCTTTATTTCGTCACCTTTTTCAGTGAAACCCTGAGATCTGCTGGCGCAGCTGCATCCACATTCTGGAAAAAATCATATATATATATATATATATATATATATATATATATATATATATATTTCTGCTATTTGTCTCTTTTCCAATGCCTTTTTCTCTCTTTCTCTTTCTCTTTCTCTTTCTCTGTCTCTTTAAATATATATATATATATATATATATATATATATATATATATATATATATATATATATATATATATATATATATATAATGATAATAATATGATATAATAAGTTATATTAATCTATTTCATTACTATGATTTCTTAGGAAGGCTAAAAACAGTCTGCATTCATCTGGTGAAAATTATTTCTGTACAGAAAGTAATGCAAAAACGTAATGAAAGCACAAAAATATTGAGCACTGTACGTGTATAATTTGTAATATATATATATATATATGTATATATATGTGTGTGTGTGTGTGTAGTAGTAGTAGTAGTAGTAGTAGTAGTAGTAGAAGAATGTGGATTCGCTACACAAACTAGCTCATGTTTCTGCCCTCTTCGGGCCTTATCCAAGCATTATCAAAGGCCTGAGGAGGGCAGAAACATGAGCTGGTTTGTATAGCAAATCCACATTCTACTATTTATTTCCAGCTCTACTCTAAAACAACCTAACTTCAATAGTAAAAAGTTGTATGTATCGAGCATTCTATAAAATAAATCCATTGCATTTCAGAAGTTGCTTTATATTATTGATATATTATTATATTATGTTATACTGCTAGCCTGATTTGTACTGCACATATATATATACGTGTGTGTGTGTGTAATGAAGATAAAGATAAAGTGAGAGTAGCCTTGTATTTAGAGCGAATCAATCGATCTGGGTGAATGATTACTTGAGTCACGTGACAATCAATCTAATCTCTTCCGTACAAAATGTCGGCCATCTTTCCATCTTTCTCTCGCCTGTCTCTTCTCATTCTGTTTCTTACTATCATTATTATTCTACATTTTTTTCGTCTCCTTCTACGACTTTGTCTTCATTTCACTTCTCCATTTACCATTCTATGAATCATGCACTGTCCAATGATTGGGAAACACTGCGATGTCTTCAAGAGCCGAAACGATGCGTCGGCAGCAGTTTGGCTCCGTTTCCTCCTCCCAACCCCACTTTTAGAATTGATTGCTTTCTTGATGTTATGTAATCTTCTCATGAACTGGACTGGCTCTCTTGATAAAGATTAAACCTTAGAAAATATTAATTTGCTTCCCTTTCCCTTATTTAAAGGTCTCAGAATATGAAGGACGTTGTACAGGTCCTCGTCAGAATAAATTTTAGAGTAATCACTTGGGCTTGCATTTCCTGAAGGGACAGCAAGTGTGATTGTGCTGCAACATAGCTTTCTCAATAAAGAAAAAAAAGTAGTGAAAGCACAAAAAAATGTTGGCGAAAAAAAATTTAATGTATTCACATGGGAAGTAAGTGGACACTTCAAAATTGTACGAATTGTGGAAAGTGAGTGTGAAGTTTAGCCTCATAGTTACATTGCAAGTAGAACCCTCTTCCGAAAACCTTTTTTAAAAAATCTTTGAGACTGTATGTTGAGGCAATACATGGCATTGACACGCGCCAGTTAAGATTAAACATCAGAATTGCGTTGATATCTCGAAAACTGTGAGAGGAGAAGCGGCGCAAAAAATGAGTGGAATAATGAATAATAAAAATACACAGGAGAGTATTGATCTGCTTGCGCATGCGCAACCACACTGATCAATCATCGCTTGAAGTCACCCCTTCAATATTAGCATTTAACATTTGTGACCTATCACACATGAAGTCTGTTGTAGAACTACGTCTTCTTCTTCCTCTTCTTCTTCTTCTTACTAATATTATTATTATTATTATTATTATTATCATTATTATTATTATTAAACACAGACCGTCAATATATGGACGTTTTAAAGCCTTTCAAATTGGGTTTGGAAGAAAATGATTTCGGCATTCATCTTTTAGTTTCCTTCCTCTCCGACAAAGTCTGTTCCTTCCTTTTGTTCCTCACTTCAACTTTTCCTTACGTTTCTTTGGATTCTACTTCTAAAATCACTTCTCTCTTTTTCCCCTCCCCCTTTCCATCCTCCTTTTCTTTGTTTCTCTCTTTCTTGTTTTCTCCCCACCCCTTTTGACTTTCTATCTATAGCTCTCTCACTGTCACGAATTTTTTTTCTCGACTTTTTTTTCTTCAAACCTTAATCTCTTCCATCTCCTTCTTTTTCTTTCTCTTCTTCTTTCTTTTTCTCTTTTCTTCCATCCTTTCTTTTAATTTTCCTCATTTCCGATGGAGCCTCTCCCTTCCTCACTTCCTTCCTTCTTGCCTTCCTACTTTCCTTCCTTGCCTTCCTTCCTTTCTTCAACTTCCTCTCTTTCTCAGCTTTCTTCATTTTTTTTGCCAACCTTAATCACTTCATCATTTTTTTAACTGTTATTGGAAATTTCTCATTCGAAATTCTGATCCAGGCTCCATGTCTGCGATGTTTACTAATCAATTCCAGGTTTCACAATCTTATGCGTTTTTTTTTTTTTTCATTTTATTCATATCAGTTTAATTCATTTCATTCTTATTTTATTTTCTATTCGGTTATTTCTTTTTTAATCCCATATTTCTCCTACTCATTTAGAAAGGAACATCATCCAGAACCCTAATACGGAACAGTCACCAGATGTCAACGTTCGAAATTGTCAACCAAAACTGTCAACAAAATTATCGACATAGGCTTCTCTAATTCTTTAGTTGGTATGTCTGGCTGGCTGGCTGACTGACTGGCTGACTGGCTGGCTGGCTGGCTGGCTGGTCGGCTGGCCAGCTGGCAGATTGGCTACCTATTTATCATGCAGAGAGAACCATGCAATGTGCACATGAGAGAATCATGCTCAACCTGACATGGAGAGATCATAAGACAGTACAGTATATTAGAGAAAAGACAAGGGTCCAGGACATCATATAAACTGTTTCAAAACTCAAATGGCAATGGGTTGGACATGTTGCAAGAATGATGGACATCTCGACTCACAACATGAATCCCTAGATATATGCGAAATTGCTGCCGATAGAAAGTAAGATGGGTTTATGAGCTAGACAAATCCAGAAAGTACTGGATCGGCGACGATAGAGAGGTTTGGCAAATCCTAGGGAAGGTCTATGTCCAACGACGAAGGTTGATAATGATAACGAGAGGCAGCGCCCAATGGAGCAAGAGGACGATATCAGTTATTTGTTTTTTGATCCCCCCCCCCAATTTATTTTTACATTTTAAAACGTAAATTCATGCTAAATTTGGTTTCGTACTTCATTCCCCGCAGCATTAACGCTTGTTTTTTGTTGGTTGGTTTTTCTTGAAAATTCAGACTTTTTTAGTGAACACTGCCCGACCCCTGCAAAAGACGAGGAAAATAAAGTATACATTGGTTAATCCTCTTTTCGATTTTTTTAATTGATCATCCCCAACCGGTTTGCAGTCAGAAGATGTTGGTTACTTGACAGTTTCTATTGAGTGACTAACCAGATCTGTTTTATTTTTCTTTCTTTTTATCTTCACTAATTTCTTTTTTCCTGATTTCTCCTATTCATCTCAACTCGTATGCAGAACAGCCGGCGTTGAACTTGTGTTCTTTTTAAGGTCAGTCAATTTACAAACTGAACACCTTAACAAAGTTGATAAAAGTTCAAAAATAAGAGTTTACACACCAATGCATCCTCCCGATAGCCACCTGTGGGGGCTGAAACATGGAACCTAACCAAAATATAGTCCCTCGAACTGAGAACCATGCAACATGCACAGGAGAGAATCATGCTCAACATCACATGGTGGGAACATAAGGTAGCACAGTATATTAGGGAAAAGAGGGAGAGATCATGGGCGAAGCGGTGGCCCGCAAAAAGATAAGATGGCGTGACAAACAAGACAAATTCAGGAAGTGTTGGATCTGCGACGCTCATGATAGAGACGACTGGTGAATCTTGGGATTATTTGTGTCCAACGATGGGCGCTTTGGTCTAAAGTAGGAGTGGACAAAGTAGGATCTTCTCCTTTTATTGTTCCCAGATTTAACAATTGTCAATTGTCTCGGGAAATCATTACTGGTAGAATTCTAATATGGTGTAACGCGATTTATGATCATTTCAGTTGGATCACAAATCTATTTCTCAATAATATAATTGTACACGTTCAAAGGAACTAATAAAGCAGATAATTATCGTGAATAAACAATGTATATATTTATGCATATGTATATGTTGGTAAAATAACAACCAGAAAGCGAAGGAAGATTTCAAGAATATAAAAACAGGTGTTACATCTTGCAAATTTCTATTATCACCTGGACATGTTCTGATGCATTTCGGTGGTTGCCAGTCATCCTTTTTTTAGATAAGTTGAAACAGTTGGAGAAAACTGAGTGTTTTTTTTTTTTTTTACATGTTAAAGTTCCGAGGAATGAAGTTGGGATATTTCTGTATTATGGGTTGTTTTGTAGTAGTTCGGGAGTAGTATTTTATCTGTACATGCGAGAGTCAGGTTTGGTCTGAAGCGATACAAACACTTCCCATTGTTGCAATTTGCTGTCATCTTACCAACATTCTGTCGGATCACCTCACATCTACACAATAAACATACATATGGAAAGAGAGACTAACAGACAGACGGACAGACAGACAGACTGAGAGAGATGGGGAGAGTGAGGGATAGTGTGGGTCAGACGGACAGACAGATGTAGAAAAAGATGAAAGAAATACCAGTCAAAATTATTAATGGTTCAAAGGAATTTGGATTATACCATACTTAAGTTCTCTGTATTTATCGACTAAAACCGTTCCAGGGCCTCTGGTAAAACGACTTTTGTTGTACAGGGGTGCTCAGTGGATAAGTTGCGCGACAAAAAATTATAAATAATAGAATACAGTGGTTAGTGCAGAAAAGTGACGGAATGTTCTGCATAAACAGAAAAATGTACTGATATCCGTACCTCGTATGAAGGAATCACCATGACCCACGCATGTACCAGAGATAATTATCTAAAAAATAATCTTCCATAATATGAAAAATAGATCCTTAACTTCAATTATCTGAAGAAATCATCAAAAATTATCCAAACAAATTATCTAAAATCATCTAAAAAAGATAGATCTTTTATCTAATGATGACTTAAAAAATGGTTCAAAATGTCAATTATCATCATCATCACCATCAGTCTGTTAGTGACCATTGTTGGGCATAGACCTTCCCCAAGATCCGCTAAACCTCCCTATCATGGGCATCGCAGAGCCGGTACTTTCTAAATCTATCTAGCTCGTCACGCTATCTCACTGTCTATCGGCCACAGCCTAACACCCGATCTCTGGGGATCCACGTCGTGAGTCGTGATGTCCATCAGTTATTTGCCATTCTTGCAACATGTTCAGCCCATTACCATTTGATTTTTTTTAACAGTTTCTCTAATGTCCCGGACTTCCGTCTTTTCTTTAACACACTGTGCTGTCTTATGATCTCTCGACGTTGCATGGTTCTCAGTTTGAGGGTCAATCTTTTGGTCTGACCCTAAAAAGTACTTTATACAAAAAAAGGCTAAAGACACGTTTTTAGATGGTGCCTAGTGGTGTACTCATGCAACTTTCTAATGTTGTGACCTCAAAATGTGACATGGAGTGTCCGGAGATACCTACAGGCACACGGACACTCAAGAGAGAAAAATACATTGCTCATTTAGCTGGTTGGTTGGCCATTTGTAGGGCTACAGTGATTCGGTAGAAAAACTGCAAGTCACAGAAATTTGGGGGACAAAATATTACTTTCGTTATTAATTGGAAAACTTCCAGAATTAATGATTCTAAAAGAAAAGAGCACTAAAATAAAATGGAAAGTTATGCATTGAAAAAATCTAAACAAATTAGGTAATTTTTTATAAATCAAATATTCAAAATGGTTGCTACATAAAAAAGTAGAATTTCCAACTTTTTGAACCGCCTCATTTTCATTGATTTAGAGATAAAATAATCAACTAACAGGAAATGCGCCCTATGATAAAGTTAAAAACAAACTCTGACGAATCAGAATTTTTCTCTGGATTTTCGGAGTCGTTCATCTTTATATAAAATAAGTTCAACATTATAGTAACATTGTAAATAGAACCCCTGCTAAAACCCTTTCATAATCATCTGGGGAAAAAAGGTCCGAATTCTTCCCCTAAGCTAACAAAGTATGCATACCAACGTTAGTTGAGCTACGCTAAAGCCGTGCCAATGAACGGAAAGTAATTGTTCTCTTTCATATCATAGTTATGTTGTAAATAGAACCAACCCTAAATCTCTTTGAAGCATTGAAAAAAAACGAATAGTCTGAGTTTTTACCCTAGGTCCACTAAGTATGCATTCTAAATTTGATTGAATTTCGCCGATGTTTCAGTGGGACACAGTGACAGAGAGACAGGCAGAGAGAAACTGTTGTATTATATGAATAGATTTCTCTAGATTTGATAACAGACATTCCCAACTAGAGAATGGAGCGCGATGAAGCATATTAACCCGTCAACAAATACTGTCACCTATACTGTCAACATAGATTTCTTCAGTCTTTAGATTGGTATCACGCATACATGCCTCACCGATGGAGCAAGAGGGCTGAAAATGTAAACATCTAGTCCTTATTATGTCTGGGGAAAACTTTTTTCGTATTTTCTGAAAATCCCTCCTAAATAGGTTGTTAGTGTGGGGTTTGATTTGCAATGTATGTTTATGCTAAATTGTTCCCTGTCCAACGAATGACACGATAGATTGATCACCCATTTTTTCCGATTATATAATTGATCACCCCCATCATGGCTAGCTGCCAAAAGATGTTAGTCAAGCAAGGGTTTCGACTGAGTGTTTAATCAGACCTGATTCCTTTAATCTTGAAACATTTCATTCAAATTTAACAAAAGCAATGAACGCTGGTTTTGCCAGAAAATAATTCAATTACCCAACGGAAAATGCATTCATGGAGATTTCTATTTACGTTTTGATTCAGTTCATTGTTGTCTTCTTCGCAGTTCGTTGTACATAATGTGATCCATAGACCATGCTCTTCATTAAAAACAAAAATTATCTTTACGCAAAACAGGGTTCATCCAGTACTATCTATTCCCATTCGTCAGTAACCGAATGAAATTGTTCGATCTTGTAAAGAGTATATTCGGAGGATTTCATCAAGCATTAGGGAAATCAATGATCATTCGCATTTTAGTGAGTTTAATCCAAATATTCGAGGTTATAAATTATATATATATATATATATATATATATATATATATGAAAATCAGAATTACAAGGATATATATCCGGTGAATCTTAACATTTTGTGCTTAACGCACTCATCAGCATCCGGCACTGTGTTAGACATTGAGCATTGTGATTAAACATCAACAATGGATAAAATCTGTTCTTATTTCTTTCTTCATATATATATATATATATATATATATATATATATATATATATATATATTGCCATATTATCAAAATATACGTAAAACATGAAAAAACATTCAAGGAAATTACATAAATTACATCAACAGATATTGGGAAATAACTGAATGTAGTGACACAAAAAATGTTTTTAAATGTTAAAAGTTTAAAGAAGTGAAGCTTTTCTAGACTATATATATATATATATATATATATATATATATATATTTTAGAAAATTTTACATCCAACCACCTCTAAAACGTTTTACAATGTTTGGGGCTTTTTCTCAGAACTTTTGATTTAATTTTGACTTAGAAAAGACTATTATTCGCTTTCGAGCCCTGGAAGGGTGGATATTCTTTCACTCCACACCCCTAAGAGAATTATTTGTAAACATATACAATAAGAAGATGTATACATGGGCAGAAAGTAATTTCCACTTTGGCATTATAGTTACAATTTAAATAGAACCAAATCCCCTCTAAAACCCTTTGAAAATATTTTTCTCGGAGTATTTTGTTTTAAAACCTCCACCAAAGACCATTGAGTAAGTATGTTTAGGTACTTTTTATCGTGTGGCAGAAAACACACACATGCATGAACACTCATTTATATCTACATATATTTATATAAAATGCAATGAAGGATTCGCTACACGAACACGTTAATATTTCTGCCCCGTTAGGACTTCTTCAGGTGAATGATTCGATTTATTTTAGATCCCTATTTAGGGCTTTTTTGTGAGTGTGTCTATTTTTCTAGGACCGAGAACCTTTCTTTTATTCTATTTACATTTATTTTTTTCTTTTCCTTGTTCAGTTGTTGGTTACTTGTCAGTCTTGTCTCCTTTCACAAATATGTTCTTTGAACAGATCAAGAAATCAAACAACATATCCGGGAAAGGAGACAAGACAAATAATATATATCGAATGAATTACCTAACCCATAACTCTCAACCAACAACAAGACAAAAAATAACAAAAAAATTAAACACCAAAAAGAACAACTATGAAGCCACTTTAAATGAGGAAAACAAAAACATCGCTGAAAAACTAAACATTAGTAATAGCGTAGCAACATCACAAAAATAAAATGCTTACATATTCATAAAGGGCCACAAACCGACTTCATAAACAACACCTCCGCTAGAATAATTAACCCAACAATGTCCCCACCAGGAAAAATTGTCATGAAGATACTAGAAAATGTACACTACAGCATCGAACAACAACTATACGAACCGATAAACACAAATAAGACCATTACCTGGTTTAGTAACATTAAGCAAAAAGATACCTGTGTATTTGTACAGTTCGACGTTATGGAGTTCTACCCTTCTAAATCCAAAGTAATCTCCGAGGAAGCCATAGAATTTGCGAATATCTACACCAATAATAAAGATAAAGAACTAATCGAACGCTGTAGACGGACGGTACTTTTAAATAACTAAGGACAATGGACTGAAAATTCGACGTCCGTGGTTTTGATGTCTCTCTGGGTTGTCTCGATTCAGCTGAGATGTCAGACCTGATAGGTTAGTTTATTTTCAATAACCCCACCTGAAAACCGAAGTCTAAAAATATAAGACTCCACCGGAATGATGGCCTGCTAATTGTAGAAAATAGCAACGTGCAAAAATGCGAAAAAAATAAGAAATAAAAAACATTCCATAAGAAATGAAAAAATTGAACGTTAAAGTTGAAATTAGGACCAACTTGAGAATTCTACATTTTCTGGATGTTAGTTTTAATTTGAATAATAACACCAATAATCCACTTTGAAAAGGAAGTTCTAAAATTACATACATCAACACAAGATCTAACCACCCAAACAAGGTCATGAAAATGATCCCCAAATCAAAAAAAAACTAGATTAATATGCAACTCCTCAAACGAAACAATATTTAACCACGTAAGCAATAAATATACTAAAGGCTTGAAAGAAAACTGCTTTAGCGGAATTAGCTTCAGATATAATGAAAAAGCAAATCCAATACATGGCAACAACAAAAAAGTAGAGGTTGGAAATTATCTGTTTCATACCACCATTCAACCAAAAAGTACAAACAAGTAAAAAAAAGGGAAAATATTCCTCCAATTAATAAAAAAATACTCCATCCCAAGCAACCCATTGTGTAAAATATTTGAGAAGAGCAAACTGAAAATTATCTATATTTGTACGGATAATTTTGATAGGTTCAGAATAAAACATCATTATCAAGTAATTAAAAATAATACTAATGGAGAGAACGTAGATGAACCGGATTGCATTTGTACTAACAGAAACAGATGCCCTTTGCACAAAAATATCTCAAATCAAATATTGTATATCAGGTTGAGATATCAACCCAACAGAAACCCTTAGAAGTGAAATACTATGTACGAATATCTAAAACACCATTTAAAATAAGATTAACCAACCATATATCATCATTCACAAACGAAAATATAAAAACAGTACATCACTGTCAATATATTATTGGAGACTGACCGATAGCAACCTCACACCTATAGTAAAATGGAAAATATAAAAACAAATACACAAATGCTAGACCACTGAAACCCCATGTTACCAATTCCAAAATGAGAAATTTAAAATCCTCACCCTTGCCAATGCAACAAAAAAAGCATAATTATTAAATATAAGCACCACTCAAACGTAGAATGATTAAACCAAACAACAAAGATCGCGTGAGCCCCAACACTGGGAAACAAATTCAAGTAAGAATAAAATACTCTCAGAGAGGAAACATGCCACAAACTTACTGATTAGGAAAGTGCGTACAATACCTCCTGCTGATCTATCATTTAAAACTATCAGCAAGCAAAGAATCTCTACTGCATAAAACAGAAAAACATAACAGGCTGCAAACAACAAATAAACAAGGAAAAGAGACAAAAGAAATAGAAAAGATGTAAAATATATGTATAATAAGAGAAGGGTTCTCCATCCTAGAAAAATAAACGTACATCCCCAAAACGTTCTAAATAGGGATCTAAAATAAAATGAATCATTCGCCTGAAGAAGCCAAAGCAGGACAGAAACATAAACGTCTTTGTGTAGCGAATCCCTTACTTCATCATATTTCGATCTCTACTAAGTCAGCTTAACGTTTGATGTTGAATGTATCATACATTGGATATTACATTATCTTATTTTGTATTCCTGATTTGTATTATATATATATATATATGTGTGTGTGTGTGTGTGTGTGAGTGCATTTATAGTACTTTTCTATCAGTAACGTAAAATTGATTATGATTATTGATAATCCCTATCTATTCATTTACAACGCACTTTTAGAGTAAATGGTTATCTATTGAATATATAATCACTCTGCTCGGTCAGTAATGATTGCAATAATTCCTGACCGCTGACAACTACTTTCCTCTTCATTTGCAATTCATTTCTTTAAAAAATGTTCATCTAAAATATATATAATAGGACTATTCTGTCAGTAACACTTGTCTCAGTTTCCTAACTGCTGGCAATCCATTTTCCTCATTTGTGATCCATTTCTATAGTAAACGCTTATCCTTTATAAATATACTAGTCCCATTCTGTCAGTCATGCTTACATTACCACGGAAAATCCCTTTATCCCTCATTAGCGATGAATTTCTATGATAAATGCATTTCTTTTATCCAAATGAATGTTGAATGATATATGGAACTGAGAGTTGAGATAAAACTACCAATAATATAGATAAAAGAAAGCCTAGTGAAAATTTATTATGAAAATACTCAATTCAGAAACTCAAGACTATTACATCTACTACTAAGTATGAGTTATGTCTGGAAGGTATCTCAAGGATCCTACGGGTGGCCTTGATGTAACTTGGTAACAAATCATTTCATACCTGAATAGATACTCCCCTGTGCGGTTACTCAGTCGGTTGTGAATCATCTTCAATTGAGCTTGCGTAATTTGTAACCATTGCATTCGTAATAACCGAGTAAGTCCATTCTTCAAGACTTGTGCAGGGTTTTCTCGATAAAACATCGCACCTAAGTCTTTCACACAACCCCTTCAAAGTCTAATTAGGCTCCCCATCAGAGATTTCAAGCTCTGGGTGATATTAAATTGAACTTGACGTGGCTGTAGATGGTGATCTCGAAAAGGGGACTTTGCAAACTGTTTGTCCAAAAATTGGAATGATCGCTTGAACAAGTGCATGAGGTCCCTGGGAGAGTCTTTTGTAAGGAATTAAGGCACCATTGTCCTTGGTAGGCTTTTTTCTCGTATATTTAGAATGACTGGATTCGTTCCGAACAGACTTCGTGAATAATGAGCAAAAATATAGAGACAATAATCAGATGAAGATAATGGTACCTTTATACCAATACTACTTTATGTACAATTCATGCTGCTTTCTTAAAAGGTATAATGTCTTCGAGTATTGTTAAGACAGAGGCAGAATAGACATTTATAATCAAAGTATTTCATCAAAGAAATCTGATGATTTAAGACTTTGACTTGTATCGTTTAATGTCATTATCGGCTACATCTTTATTTTCGATCCACGCAGGTAAATTTAAAGGCCGTAAAATGCGTCAATCTGGGCATTGTGGTGAAGAAAAAGCAACAATGAAGATGAAGAGAACGATTCAAAAAATAAGTAATGAAAATGTTTCATCTAAAAAATTTAACCATCATCATTTTATGTCGTGAGAGGCTCTTCCACTCCCAATTCACGGTGCTTATTTTGAGGATATTCGCACAATCTAAAAATTAATCATAATACCCCGATTTATCTATTCATTTTATCAGATGAAGCATTGTTCACCATCATTAATTTTGGTTCAGTATTTTCTTTCATCTGAATTTTGATTGCTTTCCACCGCAAATATTCAGAAGTCAGCCTGTATATTAGTATTAGTAGTAAGATTATCGTGATTTTTTTCATTCGATGAAACATTGTCAACTGTTGAATAGTTTCGACGAGTATTTTCTTTCATTTTAATTTTAGATATTTATCGTCGCAACCGTCAGCCAACGGCACTGAGTAAAGATTGCACTTCTTCCATGGCTTCATCCTCTGTTCTTATGGTTTTTTTCGGGACTTCATTACTATTGTCTTTGTATTGTTTATCCTTAACCCTATTTTTGGCTAATTAGATAACTTGAAATAGTTTATGCACCAAAACCTCTGTCTAGGAATAGTGACTGCACTGCACAAGAAAGGGGGCCATGGCTACAAGCGCCCGATTACTTTACTACCCAATATTT
>OY735218.1:35865272-35872772 GCA_963457665.1 Thysanoteuthis rhombus
TGTTTGAAGAATATTTTCAAAGGTTTAGAAATTGTTGCTTTTCACTAGGAATGATGTAATCGATAGAGTAAGAACGGAGCGATAAAAATGTCAAAATGATATTTATCTTTCGTAAATAAAGGAATACATATATATATACGTACGTAGGCACGTATATATTAGGATATATTACCGATGAATTTATTTAAAATATACGTTTGTTCAAATATATCTGTATATGAAAATATATATATATATATATATATATATATATATATAATGCTAAATACATTTATAAGGGAGACCATTCATTCATCTGCACACGCAAATACACACACACACACACACACACACATATATATATATATATATATATGTATATATATATATATATATATCATTCAGATTTTTAACGTTATATTTTGATAAATTCTACACTGGGCAGAATGATTCTTTGTCTATGGCCTTCAATAATTAATATGATAATTGCGAACTGCTGTCCAAACACACACACACACACACACACACACACACACATACATATATATATATATATATATATACATACATATATATATATATATATATATATAAACATATATATATATATATATATATATATATATATATATATATATATATATATATATATATATATATATATATATGGTGGCGCTGTGCAGTTTATGTGTGAATATACAGCTATACACGCTCGCTCACATTCATATTTATATGGGTACTACCTGCGCTAATAACACAGGAAAGCAGATGATATTCTTTAGAGATTCCATGAAATTAGATAAGTGCAATGGAGTTGTACTCACTCACAGACCCCTTTCTCAATGGTTAGGAAAGCACACATTCCTGGGCAGACCCACGCAAGCCAGCGCACAACATCAGACAGGCTTAGGTATTCCCTCTTCAAACCATAAAAATTAAATTTTCTCCAGACTGAGAATTCATGTACTCACCTTTGACGTAAGTACTTTGCACATCAAATTGATTTAAATTATGCCCGCGTGTTATATTGCATTTGGGTTTGAATTAAGGTTAGTGGTGAGGTTATGGTTTTTCTACTTATTTCATTGTCAGGTTAGGGTTAGATTCCTAGAAGTAAAATACAGCCAAACTGATTTTAGCACTGAGAGAAAGTGATATTCACGTCCATGATCACCAGTAAAAAAGAGTAAAATTTTCTCCATCAGATTTTGAACTCTGTCTGTCGATTGTATTTACCTCCTTTATGAAAACTGGTCTATTGTTGCTCAAACCGATTTCCTCAGAGATGAGATTTTTCCACTTGAGTGAGAACGCAGACAGCATAAAAAAATCGACAAAATTTTATTTTGTAAATTTCAACCTTGAAATGTCAATCATGACCAGCTAATTTCGGGTATGATTTCCCTATGTAACGCGTAATTCTCGCTTTTTTACAACACGGACACATAAACACTTTAATACTTTATGAAATACAGATGCAACCAAAATTAAATGTTGTTTCATAGATCTAACTTTTTTTGAGAAATTCCCAGATGAAAATAACGAAAAAATAGATAGACTTTTTCCAGTGAGTGCAAACGGTGATTACAGAGAAATTGATAAACTTAAATATATGTGATGTAGGTTATTTGAGACTGGTTCTCCTGATAGTCACTTATGGAGCTGAAACATGGAACCTAATCAAGAGACAGACCTACAAACTGAGAAGTATGTAACGCGCACATGAGAGAATCATGCTCAAACTTAAATGGAGAGATCACAAGACAGCACAGTATATAAGGAAGAAAACAGGTGTCCGTGGCATCATAGAAACTATCAAAAAACTTAAATGGCAATGGACAGGCTATGTTGAAAGACAACCGATGGATATCATGTCTCACAACACGGATCCCTAGAGATCACATAAGAAACCAAGGCCGACAGAACACAAGATGGAAAGATGAACTAGACGAATTCAGGAAATACTGGCTCAGCGACGCCCATGATAGAGAATTGTGACGAGTCCTGGGGAAGGTCTATGTCCAAAGAAGAACATTAAAAGACTGATGATGATGATGATGATGATGATGATCCGATGGGGATCTAACTCTAATAGTTTTTGAGAAAGAATCCATTATTCGTCACATGTCACGATGCGATCAAGAAATGAATAGCTTTTATTGTATAAAAGAAGCCCAGAGCAGATTTCGAAATTGTGGTTTCTTTTGTTTCCGTTCAGCTTATGTGGCACCCATTTGTTAAGCTTTTTTTTGCTTCTCCAATTTGATTCAAATGTCGAACAACTGTTGAATGATCAACGATTACTTCCCCTGTTCCTTCCCCTGTAACCACCTCTCGAGTTGTTTTGCACGGGTCCGCCCAAATAATGGCCTACAATTGGTTGCCATCAATCACAGGAGGACGTAAATGGCCCTCATCATTTTGAAGGCTCTCGTCTCTGTTTTGAAATTTTTGGAACCAATATTGAGTTGAACATTCGTTGCCAGACCCCAGGCCAAATACTTGGTCGATATTGCGAATGGTTTTCGCTGCTTTACGTCCCCATTTTGAACTCATGCAACAAAATTGCTTGAATATTCCTTTTTCCCCATATTTGATTTGACAGCTTCAAATAAATCAGAATAAATAGAGAAGAGGAAACGTCCAGCACAAATAAATAGAGCGAAATTCACGTCATTAAAATAGTATACACCATGAACATAGTTGAATAATAGATTATTCCAAAATAAGCATCGAAGTTATATATATATATATATATATATATATATATATATATATATATATATATATATATATATATATATATACATATTACTGATTTCGTTATGATTCACTGACAATTAAAACTAGAGGAAATCTTTGAGACTTTGGTTCACGCTTCTTTGCACATTTCATAGCAAAACTTATCTTTGATAAAAGAGAAAAAGAAATTTCAATACTATCCAATAGTTATAACCAATTCCATTTTTTTTCATTAAGTTTATTCTTATTTACTTCTGCATTTGTCATTGGAACATGTTTTACTACAAAAAGAAGTAGGGAAAAACATAATTTTGATAACAAAATAAATATATATATATATATATATATATATATATATATATATATATATATATATATATATATATATATATATGTGTGTGTGTGTGTGTGTGTGTGTACAATATACATTAATTTTTATATGTTTATATGTTTATATCCATAGATAAACTTATATATATATATATATATATATATATATATATATATATATATATATATATATATACTCATATGATTGCATGCATACACACTCGTATGAAGAGTCCATGTACATGATTTATTGCTGCTATTAATATGAAAGATAGTTTCGTGACAGACTAAATGTCGACAATTTCATAAAAGATTCCAGAGATAACAACTGTAACCTCTGAAAAACGTTTGCATGTATTTCTTCGTGCGTATGTATTTATATATTCGAACTAACATTATTTCATTTTGGTTCTACCTTTATTATTGGGAATGAGCAACCTGCGGCTATTCCACCACATGCAACCCTTCATGACTTTATCTACGGCAAGCTTAATTTCATACCAGCATAAATTTTTATTAAAATCTCAGATAGCTCTAAATATAGAAAACTTTGTAAAAAAAAATGTCTAACACCACGTTTTTCACTAAATTCGTTCGTAATTTCTTTGTCTTTTGTCATATAAAACTTATATGTATTTTATTTTTAATCAGTTCTGTTTTGGTCTGCTTTGTATTGAAAACGATGTTTCTCACATCTCCTCTGGCGGTACGGCCTGGTTTATGATGGGCAAGGTCTCATAATGTCTTGAGCTGGAAAAGAGTTACCCATACCTGATTCAGAAGGGATGGTCATGCAAACAGTTGCCATAAGGATCGATCTTCGGACTGTTCATTAGTAGCGTGGCAAAATCTGACGTCACGACAAACTTCCGTTTCCACAAGGGATAGAATTCATAGTGGATTAGAACAAATACTAATACTGTTTGAAATCTATACCAGATGGAACGGGAAGTCTGTTCATGGCGTCACAACTTCAAGCCACTCTATTTTCCGTTTGATTAAATTAATTTTGATCAAGTCTGCAATAGCAGCAGCCCTTTCACAGATCTCTCGATCATGGGCATTGCGCTACCAATATCTTCTGTACTCATCAAAATCGTCAGGTCATTTTATCCTTTGCCGGCAACAATCTCGCATATGATTTCTGGAGATGCACGTTGTGAGGCCAACTGTTGTCTGGCATGGCCTGTTCGTTGCCATTTGTGATTTCTAATGGATTTTTTGTTTCTGACTCCTGTTTTTTCCTCTGATGAACTGTGCTGTTTTGTGGTCTCTCCGCGTTATCTTTTCAAGTGCACGTTGCATGGTTCTTCGTTCGAGAGCAAGTCTTTTAGTTAGGCTCCATGTTTCAATCCCACAGTTGACAATTGAGAAGGGGTAAGCATTGGTTCTAGACTCTTCTTTTCAAAACTGATGATATCTTTCTGTCTTTGACTGATACGATTCAATAGAGATTCTCTGCCCCAAGTGGTTGTAGTGGTCTATTTTCTTTAGCTCAGCATTTTCACTGATTTTGATCACCATGTCTTCTCCATCCTCTGTTGTACATCTATGCACACTGCTCTCCCCTGCGCATAAGAAAAGAAGAGCCAGTCTTATGTACACGCCTTCATGCAATTGGCAAAATCTTTTATTTCACTGTGGGCGGAATCAACTGCTTTGTATTTCTGATATTAAATATTGTTCGCTAAAATCTATTTTCAGATTTTTTCTTTTATTATTATCATTATTAAAAATCGTTGGTTGACGTAAAGAAGCATCCGTGGCTTCTTTTTTTTCTTCAGCAATCCCAATGTTAAATCAATAAGCGCACGTGTATCGTAATAATGTTTAAAGATTTTTTTTTCAAAAGAAACTAAAAATAACAACCAAAAATCTTAAATTAAAGAAAAAGAGTTTCCTTCGAAATAAACATACATTTCTATTTTTCTTCATAATCCTGAACTTGGAAAAAAAAGCCAAAAAAAAAAAAACAGGTCTGTTTAGTGACTCGATAGAAACCATCACGAGACCAATGTATTTTGGCAGCATGGCATGTTGAGGGCGATCAATTAAAAAAATTGGTATAAGAGTGATCTCGAAATAAGTTAATTTTCTCGCCTTTTGTTGGGCAGTGATCACCAAAAAAGACACAATTTTAAAAAGAAACCTGCGAATGCTGCCGGGTGCAGTCTTAGGGACCAATTTAGCATAAACTTACATTGCAACTTGAACCTCACACTAGAATCTTACTAATGGAGGGGATCGTCAAGAAAGAAAAAACAGAATAAAACATTTTCGCTAAACATATTAATTAGTAAATTTTTAAATTTTCATCCCCCTAGTTCCATTGGTGCTACCCGAGGGAGCAATACATAAATACATAGCTAGACAGCCAGACCAATCTAAAAACTGAAAAACCTATTTTGATAGTTTTGATGGCAGTTTTGGTTGGTGGTTCCAAACAGATTATTATGTCTTCATTTCCATTCCTGCGAACAGAAGGCAAAAAAACAATAACAAAAAAGCAACAAAAAAAGCAACAGATCATTTTGAAATGGAAGTTAGATAATTATTTCGATTGCATCATCCCTACCCCCATCCATCCCCCCAACCTAATTCATTTCCCCCACCCACCTGCCGACCGCTGAGTGTTTACATGATGTTTTGTGTGATCTTTTCAGCCATTTCATTTCTTCGAACCAAAAAAAAAAAAGATCCAATTACGCGAAAGTCTTTGTTGCAATATTTATAAATGAAAAAGAGAGAAATTCCTTTATTTTCACTGATATCAAGATTTAATGAATGAAAACTCAATACAAATGAATATAAACAGAGAGAGATTATCAAACTTCATTCTTCACACTCAATCTGTCTTTAGCCGTTGGTGTGCCGTTAGTGTCGACACTGTCATTATTATTACCATCTAGAATATTAGTCTTCGTCTTACTTCATTAATCTGTTCATACCTACGTCAGTTACGCTTTCATTGTATCTTTCATAATCAAATCTTCGAAAGCATTAAAGAAGATTTTATATCTAAATTATTTTACATTCAAGCGACGGTAATCTATGATATTGTATGTAATAGTATGTATGTTACGCTTCCTTTGTATCTTTCAATGTCTAATCGACTGAATGGTAGTCACGACACTACAATATTCAGTGCATTATTTTATATTCAAATGATGATAATCTATAACGTTGTCTCCTTCCTTAATTAATCTGTTCCTTGGGGTGTCCGTTATGCTTTCAGGCAAGCCATAGGCGTGCCCACTGCACTAACGAGGTAGACTCAGAGGTAGGCTTGCGGCAAAGGCCGATGGGACTAACAATTTTTGACATTACCCAAACGTACCCGTGTTGGTGCCCACATCTGCAACAAATATATTGAGGACAACGACACAATGATCAAAGGAAATAGACGACCATATCTACATAGGACTTCTGATGTGATTACTAATCTCCATAAAATCATCAAAAGAATAAAAACGCAAGCAGAAATCGTCCCAAGTTGGAAAGCGATTGGCAGAGTAAACTCTACATTCAAGAACAAAAAAATCTACAACGTGTGCGTTCTCCCGAGTGTCACCTATTTGCGTTTCAATGTTGAGGATTGGTTTTACTTTCTCCTTCCTTCATTTGTTCGTCGCAAGGTATATTCGCTGTGATCTCATTTTACAGGGGAAGTCGTTCATCATAATCACGGATAATATTATGAAACGATTATTGTTAACAAAATCAGTCGGGCCTACACACTTTATTTAAAATCATCAGTTTACTGTAATCGAAGTTCTGCCTATTGTTATCAAATTCTTCTGATAAACCATATTTAAAAGTGGCTATAGGCGGTTATTGGTGCAGATTTAAACAATAATTGAAAACTGTTTTGAATTTTATATTCTTTGCTTTTTGTTATCAGATGGATATTATCATCTATAAGACCCTGTGCAAAAGTGATTCTGATAATGGGTATCCCCTGTACCTTCTGATTTATAATCTACAAAGTGTTTAAAATAGTATGATGACATTGCTTTAATTATTTAAGGCCTGAAAAATATACCAAATAATTAAAACATCTCATCTTAGAAATTTTGACTGTGTGGGTAAGTTGAAGAATATATTGGTAGAAGCGTTGAGTTGGAAATATGGTACTTTTTTATATTTAGTCTACAAAGTACACGGCAATAGAGCAAACATGATTAGAAAACTGTCAACATTTTTTAAGTGGGTCTGGCTGGCTGGGTATGTATGAGTTACGTACGCAAGTCACATCAATGGAGACAAAAGGCTGCAAATCTAAGCATTTACTCCTTGTTGTACCAAGAAAGGTACTTTTTTGTTCTTTGAAACCCCCCCTCCGAAATAAGCTTATAGCAGGGGGTTAATTTGCATACAATGTAACTTTATGTTAAATTGGTCTTCTATTTTGCGTCCGGTAACCTGTTTTTTTTTTTTTGTTTTTTTGTT
>OY735218.1:35877772-35922772 GCA_963457665.1 Thysanoteuthis rhombus
TCTCTCAGATTTTTAATTGATCATCCCCAATAAAAGCATGCTGCCGAAAAAGATATAGGTCACATTATAATTTCTATCGAGTGACTTACCAGACCTGTTCCTTCTTATTCTTGTTGATCTCTTATAGTTAATAATTCATAGACTAAACTTTACCGTTGTCCGTATAAGAACATGGTATTCATAGGGTCCCGACAATCGGCAGTTTCTGACATCCACAAGGGATGATGAAATGCATCCTCTGCCGATAAGGAGGACAGCTGCATATGTAGGGTTCGGTTCTACCTGCGAGCCCAGACATCCGTTGGGAGTTTTGGAACATATACTTCGCAGATAAAAGGGGGTCTATGGTAGTTTTGCGTTTGAATTGATAATATATATATATATATATATATATATATATATATATATATATATATGTGTGTGTGTGTGTATGTATGTATTAAGTGGAGTTAGAGTAGAGCTAGAAATACAATTGAGTAAATAAATACAATTCGCCACAGTGACACGTTTATATTTCTACCCTGTGAGCTTCTTCTTTCGACTGAAGTAGCTTAAACAGGGCAGAAACATAAACGTGTCTGAGTAGCAAATACTTACTCCACTATATAAATAAATATATGTGTGTGTGTGTGTGTGTGTGTGTGTGTGTGTGTGATAAAAAAAACAACAGAAGTTAAACGAAATGCCAGTCCAAAATGAGTGATTATTGATTCTTCAATGTTTTGTTATAAATAAAGATGGCGATAGCTCCTTTGATGAAAGTGTATCAGGAGGAGAAAAAGCAGTTAGAAATGTGCAAATTGAAAAAAAAAAACACCTGCTAATGATGAGATGGATACTCCGATGTTTAATACTAAAAAGTTTCCTCCGATTTTTGAATGTTCGCTTTACGCCACTCATTCGATTTTACGAAAACAGGGCAAAAAGTGAAAATAGACTTCAGTCTTGTTTTGTAATAAGTCGTTATAAAATCACCCCGTACCATCTTCCTCCACCTCCTACAGCTAACTCTTCTGTAGTTCCCACCATTCCAACTGACTCAACCTAACATACCATTGTTGGGGTCTGGGAACGCTAAAAAAATGTTCACAAATAAATAAATGGTAATTGCTTCTACATTTTACGCTATTCCAGTCCACGGGAGGTTTTTATAGAAGTGCTCTAATTTCGGATTGTAGGGGAAATAGAATTAATCCATCCACTTGATATTTCAAAACTTAATCTCACCTACTCTCGATTAGGATTAATTGTCGAACTGGAGTTAACTTTACCCCACCGTTGTAACAAGAACAACAACAAAATAATCCCCAACAAATTTAGGGAAATTATCTGTTCATTGCTTGTCTTCCACATCATGTTAAACCAAACCTGTACATAAAATTTCCTTACAATGATTTGAAATCACTTTCTTATCAACTGAAATAAAATAAGTCTTATATATCTATAATTTACTTGTTATGTAGAAAAAATGGAAAATGGAAAAGTTACGATAATTATCTTCTGTCAGAATAGAAGTAGGAGGGAGATAGACCCTGCAGCAGTCGGGCTTGTTCTTATTAAATTCTTTGCAAATAGAACTATTTCGTAGACAATTATTTACGGAACTCAGGAAATGAAAGTTTGTTCGTTGTTTTGTTTTTTTTAGATAAAAGACTCTGTGTACTTCGGTGGCCTTGCAGGGAGGTTTGTTAACAAAGAACCTAATGAGCATTGAAACAATTTTTTTTTTCTAAATTGCTCAACAAACAGATATATACGCTCTTCACATTATATTCATGTCAATAAATCCAATCCAAAGAACTTTAACCTCCGCCAACCCACCTTATTCTGACCCTATCGTCAGATTTCGTTGCCAGCTTTGATCTTCGAAATTTCTTTGGCATCGATAAGACACCGGCTGCGATCTCGGAAATTTCGTCTATAAACGAAATGAACTCACTACAAGAGGCTGGAGAGTATTGGCAGACGATTACGGTTACTCTTCGTCTTTGAATTACGAATCGTTTTGGACAGTGTCCATCTACGTGTGTGCGCTCTGATATTGTATCATCGTCTTCTGAGATACGATTTCACAGTATTCCGATTTTTGATAATACCAGCGGCATCTCTCTAATCCGACACTTTATGGTTTGGCAACTCTCATGGCCCAGACTTTTTTTTTAATTGCAACCATTCGTTTGTGGATGAGGGTTCACCGGATTCTCGGGTGATCACCGAAGTTAAGCAACGTTGAGCCTGGTCAGTACTTGGACTGGTATGCCAGCTGTCGTAAGCAACTAGGAGCCATGCAGAAAAAACTTCCATAGCGATCCTGTTAATCATCTTTAGGAGAAGACCGATCTGTGCACTACGTTCAATAAGGCATGCTGAATGGTCCACCTCCCCTATCCCCATTATGAACCTTCTGACTGACCTTGGCTGTGCGTGACAAGATATGAGATCGGTTATATTCGGTTTCAAACAATGGTTTGAACTGTCAGTTACCGACTTATGAACCGGTTTTTTCCAAAACTGAATGCGTCAACCCTACTTTGAAACCAAATCGGAGAACTAAATCCAACAACTTTTGATGTTTTTTTTTTCAGCAGAGAATTAAGCATATATTCATCGATTTCATTCTAAATCTCCTCAATCATTTTTGATGGACACTCATGGGCAAACATATAATTTCTACTTCTGACAATATAATTTATATTATATTAATTACATTAAAATATATTGTTTCATTTTACACACAACTAGAAAAATAGATAAAAATCGATAGCATTCTGAAAATTATTACACAGTCATATGAAAAATATAATCGCATTTTTCAGCATTTTCTGTGGTCTGACTTGGGCCAGGTCCCAAATTTGCCTGGTTGAAGAGGTACATTTCTGGCTTGCAAAGGTCGTGTTTAGGAAGCTTCATGTCTCTCTGTGATGGTATCAGGAATCAGTTTTATACCTTCATTCATAATTCTATTTCCTTGTGTGATTTTGAGAATTCTCCTGAGGCACTTTTGCAGGAAAACATTAAGCTTTTTCATGAGCTTTGTAGTCATTTGGAGTGTTTCATTCGTATAGATGACCGTGGGAATGACAGTGCTATTGAAAAATTGCTTTCAGATAGTGAATGAAATGTTTCTGGCTGACCAAGTATGTTTTAGGCTCTAGAAAATTCCATAGGTTTTTCAACGTCTGTAGCTGACATCTAATTCAGCGAATCCCTCATCGGACATTATTCTTACCATGTATGTAAAGTGACTTCTTTGACTGGCTCTGCTGCAATATTTACTGATGGTTCTGCCTGCTTCGCTGTGCAATGGTTGGAATCAGTTCATGGGAGATTTATTCGTTGGTTCAGCAGCAATTGTGGCCTTTTGTACGAGGCTGGAGCGTAGGTCCCATGGGTCAATCCTCCTCATTTCTAAGCTGGGCATGGGACCGGCTACAAGGGTCGTAAAAAGAAGCCTTTCTTTTCTTATACCTTCGGGAATGAATAAACAAATTATCATATTTTGATTATATCAGTTAAAAACCGGTGTTTCTATAGAGCTTTGAAATTAATGTCCGTTTTCTTTGACAGTCAGATAATAAATAACCGGTGGATGAACGAATCATGACATTTTGATTATATTCTTCAAAAACTGTTGTTTTGTAAGCGCTTCAAAAATGACTGTTCTCCGTTTTCTTTGATTTTAAGGTTCCAATAGAGAACATTTATAATGTCAAGAGACAGGACGGTTACGATATGTTAGTGAGAAAAGCAAAAAAGACAGAAACAAAATGGTGTATTGATCGTTCATTAACAACGAAATATTTTGTTTGTATATGAAGGAAAAAGAAACGTACATAGACAGGAAAAGTCGAAATGTAAACGATAGGAAGAGAATAAATCGGAAGCACTTAGAGAACATATATATCTGCCAAGTTCACTCTAAGAACTGAATGAAAATGATTTTCTTAAGTCAAGGGAGAGAATGCAATTTTCTCAATTTGTACCATTTGAGAAGTATGCAACGTGCGCATGAGAGAATAATGCTCAACCATACATGGAGATATCACAAGACAGCACAGTATATGAGGAAGAAAACAGGTGTCCGTGACATCATAGAAACTATTTAAAAAACTCAAATGGCAAAGCGCAGGCCATGTCGCAAAAATGAAAGACAACCGATGGACATCACATCTTACAACATGGATCCCCAGAGATCACATAAGAAACCGAGGCCGACAGAACACAAGATAGAGAGATGAACTAGAAAGATTCAGGAAATACTGGCTCTGCGACGCCTATGACAGAGAATTGTGGCGAATCCTGGGGAAGGTCTATGTCCAACGACGGACGTTAAAAGACTGATGATGATGACTTACCTCCCTCGGAATTTGGATCCAGCATTTCAATTCACCATTCATTTTAGCCACTTTTTTATTTTGAATAATAAAAAGTATCCATCAATCGATTTCTGCATCCTCCCGAAATATCAATCACTTTTCCCTTAGATATTCGGAAAGACATGAGCGAATACATAGATATATGAAAAAATGGGAGAATAACTCTTTATCTGAAAATATTCCTGGATCCGCCTCAAAATCTAATGAATTCTTCCATAGATAGTTGGATGGACATGAGCAAATACACAAATTATTGAAAAAATAGAATCTCACTCAATCGAAGAAATATTCCTGGATTCACCCCGGAATGTTATCAGTCCTTCCTGAGCCCATTGTCCAACCCGAATTTCATCGGAATTCATGGAGAACTTTCCGAGATATCATGTAAACAGGCAGAAAGACACGGGGTAGTATATATACATATACCTCTCCAACTTCATTGCTAGTGGAAAATAAAGCAAAAGCCATTACAGAGTTATCGATTTATGAATGAGAAAAGAAAGCATCTTAGTAAAGAAACAGAAAGAAAATGTCAGTTGTATAGAGAAAAAGAATGGGAAATTACAAAAACCGCGAGAGTGAGAACCATAGAAGACATATTTGTACTTTGTTCGTAATGAATTATTTTCCAGTGACTTAACCATTTCTGGCGACTCGGAATCTCCATTAAATCAGGATGATTAAGTGCAAATAACGAAACAGCTAATTATTTCAGTAATGAAAACTACATTCAGTGGTGGTAATTATGCTTCTGATTCGTTGATATTACCCAATGGTGTCTGAACGGCGTAAGATCTAAAATGTACTCGATTTTTAAGATACGCAGGTGTCTAAGAAACGGTAACTAAATTCTGTTACGACCCAATCTATTATGTATACTTATGAATACTCAATGACTAATGATAAGGTTTAATTACTATATTGTGATACAAATTCACGCACACACACATTATACATAATGCACTTCCATAGGAATAGAGCACTCTGGTGGATGAGGAATTTCTGCGTAAATGAATACATCGCTTAAATTCACTGACTACCCAGTTCCATAGTCCAGAGGTAGGATATCGGCCTCTGGATCCGATTTGAGGGTTTCAATTCTGCCTCGCAGCACTGGATAGGATAATGTCTATAGCCACACTGAAGAGATGTAATACATCGAAACAGCTGTCTGTGGATGATACAATAATTAAATATATATATATGTGTGTGTGTGTGTGTGTGTGTGTGTGCAAATCAGGAATATAATATTATACAATATTCAGTGTGTGAAGGGTCTATTCCATAAATTTCTCGATACATTCAACATTAAACATTAAGTTGAGTAAAAGTAGAGCTTACAATATGATGAAGCAAGAATTCGCTATACAAACACGCTTATTTTTCTGCCCTGTTTAGGCTACTTCAGACGAACAATTTGGTTTATTTTAGATTCCTAATCAAGACATTGAGAGGAGTTCTACTTTTGTAGGTTGTAGAATCTTCCTTTTACTTCATTTATATATATCTTTTCTTTTTTCTCTTTCTTTTTGTTTAGAGGTTGGTCATTGCTGATGTTTTCCTGTTTTATTTAGTGAGTATTCTGTGTTAGTTGATAATTACGAATTAAATTAGGAGAATTTTCGTTATCAGTATGTTGTTAAACCATCAATTCTTTGTGGTATGTTTCCTCTCTAAGGGTATTTTATTCTCACTAAAATATGTTTCCTAGTGTTAGGATTCACTTTTATATAACCTGTTAGTCTAATTATTGTGGGTTTGATGTTTTTTACATGTTTAAGATAATTATGGTGATTAGGGTGTTCTTTAAAGTGGCTTGAGGTATAAAATAATGATAATGTTCATAGTAATAACGAGGGGAATAAGATTGCTATGATGGTTGATTTTAGTTTACCTATACGTGGGGTATTGAATTATGTTATAAATAGGAATTTTGCGTGATACCAGCATTTTAACGCTACTTCATTTTTTCTGTTAAATAATTCTGTTCATGTTTTCGTTTTGTTTTTTGTTCCATAAGCAAAAGTAAGGATTATAATTGTTCCATCAAAATCAGAGTCAAATGACAATTCCAAAGACCATGTTGTGTATAAATGAAATTCCTTCCTTCATTTTAACGTTTCGCCGGTACATACTAGTTTCTTCAGAAAAAATGATAGAAGGGATGGTATGTTATATAGGGTCCATATCTGTCAAGGCAGGATTTAGTGATTAACGATTAAGTGGATATTATCATTCGTATATCTATCATTTTGAAAAATTATCATCCACGTAGTGTAATTATAAATCGCTAATCGGTTTCAAAATACACTTCTAAATGTATCAGATACCTTCTGTACTCATTGTATATTATGTGTGTGATTGTGTATATATGTATATATGTGTACATATTTGAATATATATGAATGTAATGAGTATATATGAATATACATGTATATTTATATGTGTACATATGTATAAATGTATGCATATATATGTATACACGTATGTATGTATATATATATATATATATATGTGTGTGTGTGTGTGTGTGCATATAAATATACACGCACATCTATATATGCATATACAAATACATTTTTGTATATTCATTTCTCTAGTGAGTTACTAGAGTTTTCTGGTGTTGTTTTTTTAACATTGTATGTATTAATTTCTTCCGGGTACTCTTGGTCATCACTGGTTCAGTGAAATATTCCACATACAGGTATACTAAAATCAATCACCTTAATTACTATATTATTATACCCCTAACCACTATAAGCACAATTCAATCCTCTAAAACGAATCACTAAATCTTTTCATAATTATCTTGGATATATAGAAGTTCACCCACAAAGAACTGAAGGAAATTAAACACATTCAACAAATACCATGAACCGTGAACCTGTAACTAAGACCATCCCACTTAACGGATGTATTGCAAACGCGACATAAAAAGTGTTGGAACACAACAAACGACCAGCCGTGAGCACAGAGATTAAAACCTTACATCTCCTACGAGAGATAGATAAACAAACAGGTAAAAAAAAGAATTAGCATTAAAAGAATCCAAAAAGTACCAACCAATGGATTAGCCTGTATAATGTCTAAAACAATTTTAAAACTCACGAGCCAACAGAATAACGAAAAAAAAAAGAATTATAAGAACTAAAATTTTTTAAAAAGCAATAATTTGAACAAATCAAACGAAGTTAACAAAACCAAAAACGTAAGATACTAAGAATGAGAGAACCCTGAACACGAGAAACGGAAAAGGGAAGTATGAATATGATAGGGTGGGGCTTTCCAACCAGGACGAAGAACGGTAAAATAAGCACCTCCCAATTACGTTTCTAAATAGGAATCCAAATAAAACGAATGAAGAAGCCCAAAGAAGCCCGAGAAAGCCCGAAGAAGCCCGAGGAAGCCCGAAGGGTAGAAACGTAAATGTGCGTGTAGCGAATCTATTATTTCACCATATGTAAAGTCCTACTTCGACAAAATGTTTTTGTATCGGACACTTTTATGAAATAAACCCATCATTCATCGTATATGGAATTACAGATTTGTACTTTGGTGTGTATATATATGTATATATATATATATATATATATGTGTGTGTGTGTGTGTGTGTGTGTATGTGTGTGTGTGTGTATGTGTGTGTGTGTGTGTGTGTGTGTACTTTGTCAGAAGCTTGGGAAATTTTAAAGCGTAGCATTTCATTTGATAATACTGGTTCCAAAACGATCATTCGTCTCCCAATTTTCGAGATACGAATCAAGTAAAAAATACGTGATAAAAATAGTTAATCGTTTTATTGAACGTCTATAAAACTGTTTTTAATTTCGAATACTGCACAAGACGGGGAAGAAAGAGAATTAATACAATAAGGCCGGACACGAGATTGCAACAAGTCAGGGAGAAGGAGACTAAAGGTTTCAAAACTAAAACAGAAAACAGAAGGTGACAAAGACGGCAATATAGAGGCAAACGGAATGGGAAAAGGAATGTTTTAATTTCTGACAAAGACCAATTTCAAACATTACAATAAAAGCAACAAAAAAGACGAATTAACTAGTCAAAAACTGATATTGAATTATGTTTGATAATGAGAATATTACCTGTTTTCAAAAGTTCCCAGCTCCCCGTTCTTTGAAAACTAAAGATTAATACACAGTTTTAAATGCTGAAAACTTCGGCATACATCTAATTGTTCATCCCTAAATATTTAAACAACACAAGTGTGTTTATATGAATTTGACAGTTAAAGAAGAATGGATTGGCTAAAATGTTATGATGCAATGTAACAAACAAGATTAATGAACTAGTCAAAAACTAATATCAAAATGTGTGTAATAAAAAAAT
Source organism: Thysanoteuthis rhombus (assembly GCA_963457665.1). NCBI lineage: Eukaryota > Metazoa > Mollusca > Cephalopoda > Oegopsida > Thysanoteuthidae > Thysanoteuthis > Thysanoteuthis major. The sequence continues at coordinate 35,886,493 of OY735218.1, forward strand.
ATTAGGCGTGTGCAAAAGTACCCAGCGTCCTGTTTTTCGAAGACGTGAGACTGAATACACAGTTGAAAGATGGTTTTTTCAATTGAAAAGTATTTATAAACGAAAACGCTGAAAACATTTGCATGAAGCAAAATTGAAGAAATCGGCGTGTGAGTATATGTATGCACCGAGATAACCTAACATCTGGCCACTGTACAAAGTTGATATTCACCATGTCTATTTATCAGTACACCAGACATTGTAGCGTCGAGTTTGAAGTTGTTTGGATCAGCAGCTCTAGAGAAATCTAATTAAAATGAATAAGAAAAATCATAGATCTTTTATCTGAAGTCACGGATATAAAACATTTAAATTGGCAATAGATCTAAATTTAGTTATAAAGCATCAGAGATTAAATAACTGAAATACTTCGAAACCATAGCTTCGTACGACAGACGGAAATTTATTTTACACGACTATTATGACAGGCTGCTCCAAAAACATTAAGTCTCGTCTCTCTATCATGCACTTTTGTAGCAGACTCAGCCCTTGTACATAAAATGCAGCAGCTGAAAATCTTGAAACAACACAAGCGTGTTTCAACGAATTTGCCAGTTGGCTAAAAATGTTGTGATATAAAGCGGCAAAAAGCTGAAGGGGAGAGTGAAAAACTAAGATTAATACGTATTTAATACTGGAAATACTTCATCTGAAAATCTCAGTCTCAAAATAACCCAAGTGTGCTTCAACTAATCTGCCAACCGAAGCGGAATAGATCGTCTGAAAACTTTATGCTAAAAAGCAACAAAACTAATATTAAGATATGCGTAAAAATGAAAAGATTCTATGAAAGACATTGCAAAAATTGAGGGAAAAAAAGGCATCCATTCAAATAAAACATGTTTGAAAGCAATAATTCATCTCAGAATCCCCCAAAGCTCGTGTATTCCTACGAACTTAACAGCTGAAGAGGTATATATCGGATAAAAAACGTTATGATTAAAATCAGCAAAAAAAGGCAAAGATACCAGTCTGAACTAATAACTAAATGAGAAGTGACTGGAAGAAGAATATATTCTCTATTAGAGTCCGATGCCTGTGTTGGGTTGTTAACTTGATCTCGATATACCTGACAGACTCACAGAAAGGAAAATAGATCGGGCGGTGGCTTCATCTGCGTGAATCTGGCACTATCGAAGCACTAAGACTGGTGATATTGTAAGATACCACTGGAGCACCCTGTGTTTGTGGTAATGATGCTTCGTCCCCAAAACTATGTCTGACATCATCTAATGAAGGATTTGTTGGATGCGCTGCAGCTGTTTTCGCAGCAGCATTTGTATAATCCTGAAGAGAAGGGTGTATAACCAATGCATCCTCCCAATAGTCACTTATGGAGCTGAAACATGGAACCTAACCAAGAGACAGATCCGCAAATTGAGAACCATGCAACGTACACACGAAAGGATAATGCTGGGCCTCAGATGGAGAGTCCACAAGACAGCACAATACATCCGAGAAAAGACAATAGTCAGGGACATCATAGAATCCATTAAAAATCTCAAATGGCGGTGGGCTGGCCGTGTTGCAAGAATGGCAGACGACCGATGGACATGGCGACTCACGACATGGATCCCAGAGATCACATGCGCCACTAAGGCCGGCAGAATATTTGATGGAGGGACGAGCTAGATAAGTTCAGGAAGTACTGGCTCCGTGACGCCAATGATAGAGAAGTGTGGCAAATCCTGGGGAAGGTCTATGTCCAACGACGGAAGTTAAAAGACTACTGATGATGGTGGTGATGATGATGATGATGATGATGATGATGATTGTTCTTAATAATAAAAGTATTTAATAAAGAAATCTCAAAACAACTATTTCTATCAATTAATTACGGATTAATCACTTTGTTAAAATTCTCTAAACGTTTGGGTAACAGCTCAAATATATCTAAATATAATACAAAGAAAAGTGAATAGAGAGATACTGGTGGCGTTTTCTCAGACTTTAAGAATTACTTTGCTTAATGTCCATGGACGTTGCGATCAGAGGAGGTCAGAGAAGACGTTTGTTCGTAACATTTTAGGTGTGTCAATATTTTTTTTTTTTTTTTGCTGCGTCTAAAAGACTGATTTTTTTTTTTCAATTTAAAAAAAGTTTTTTCATATAGAACCTTTCAAATCAAATGCAAATCCAACCTGAAATATCAATAAAAGTAATGCAAAATATGAACCGGCTCTTCACCAGATATTAATTCAACCGTTATAAAAAGAAAAGAAAGAAATATTTTTGGAATGTTGACATAAGAAGCACTTAACGCGAGGAAAATGGTGGTCGAAGTTGACGTTTGGACCTTTGTCAATCATTTAAATTTACAATGTATGACAAAATTGTTTTAAAGGAAGGATATTGAATTGGAGATGACAAATTTGGGGATAATGTTGTTATCATTACTTTCTAAAGTTGATGGCAAGGAAGATTTCCAGCCTAAAACTCTCAGTAAGAGATGTATTTGTGAAATCTGCGATGAAATTTGCTCGAAAAAAATTGTCTGAACCAAAATAAAGTATTCTTATTAAGCCAAACGTTTCTTCAACTTCCCTGGCTTTGAACAAAGTATATATATATATATATATATATATATATATATATATATATGCATATATATATGTGTGTGTGTGTGTGTGTGTGTTTGTGTGTGTATATATGTATATAGTGAGTGCAAAAAGTATACGAAATATTTCAATAAGTTCACTTTAACATTCTTATGTAGCTTTACAATTGGACGAATCTGGACAAAAGATCAAAAAATACAAAAATCAGAAAGTAATGAAACGAGATTGTCGTATTTATTACCAGACCACTGAATGCAACATACTATTCAGTCGGCAGTGAGATGCCATTGAATGAGATGGTGTACTCTGTCACCATCGCATTCACACCTGACCCTTCTTCAAGTCTAGTGCACGTTTTGCGACAAAATGATATCACCACCCGAATCTCTCAGCCACCCCACCGTCCAGATTTGATTTCCTGCGAATTCTGGATTTCCCCCCAAAAAAATTCAGATCGAGGACATGGCGATCCTGAAAGAGGACTTTGCAGACTACTTTGAAATGTGAATAGGACGCTGAGATAAGTGCGTGAAGTCTTAAGACAAGTATTTTGAAGGAAAATAAGAGTTTGTGTTCACGCAGGCACAGAAAGTGATCGCTTGCTAAATCACATCAAAGCCGCACAACCAGTTCTCGAGATATTCAAAATGGTTTGATACATTCCTGGATAAATTTGTTCCTTTTTATTATTATTATTATTATTATTATTATTATTATTATTATTATTATTATTATTCAAAACATAAATCACCGCTGTGAATAATCCGTCGCTGCTCCACTCTCCATCAATTTGTATCTAGCTTTAACGAAAGTTAGAAATGCAGAGGTCGCTCGACGCAGACGGTTTAGCATCTGCCAGTGGCGCCTCTTTACGAAGGCGGATTAACGTATCGGCAAAAGATGACGTTAAATCGATCATTAATTATCTGCCCTTGTCGGAAACAATCCTCGCCATTCCTAGGAGTGGCGAAGCGTCGAAGAGAAAAGAGCTTAGGAGAAGCTGGCGAATAGGGCCGGTGCAGAGATGTCATGGGTTGTGGTCAGTCCTAAGTCCGGCCTACGTTGCAAGCTGCAATAGATGGTCAAGTGAGGTTGGTCTGGTTACGGCACCGGGGTATGAAGCTCTTTATCACGACTGTTTTTAGTTGATGACCAATTGTAACGAAAAATTCTATCGCAGAAAAAGGAGACGCTATATATAGAGCACGTTGCATTGAGTGGAGAGTGGAAATAGTTGACTTGGGTCAAATTTGATTTATTTCCTTCAAGGGGCGATTTGGGACCGTGTGGTTTTTGTGAGCCGGTTCATACACGTGCATATCGTCAGAGATTTGATCCTGAGAGTGAATGGGAGGGAGAGATGAAAGAGAGGAGATTGATACGAGTGATACGAAAGAGAAGAGAGAGATACGAAAGAGAAAGAGAGAAAAGAGAGAAAAGAGAGAAGAGAGAGACGAGAGAAAGAGAGGGGGGATACGACAGATTGGGAGATAAATGAGAGAGAGAGAGAGGAGAAGGATATGGCAGAGAGACAAAGAGGGAAGAGAGAACCTGAGAGAGAGAGATAAACAGAGACTTGGAGTGGGGGGAAGGGGGAAGGGGGTATGAGGAGAAAAATGGGGGGAAAGAGAAGGATAGAGTAAGCAGAAGGAGAAATAAGAAGGAGGAGGGAGAAGGGGAATACGGAGAAGAGAGAGGCTGAAAAGGACTGAGAGGAAGAGACAGAAAGACAAAGAGACAAGAGAGAGGCGAGGGAGGGAGAGAGAAAGAGAGAGAGCCTGGTCGATATCGAGAGACCAGAAGCAGGAGGATTGTTAAAGGTTTGAAAGTTCACTCCGGCCAATCGATTAAAAAGACGGTCCCATTGGGAAAACTGGTCGTAAAGCGTGCATTACACAAAAGACATCTTTGGGTGATTATTGATCTTACACTGATGGACTTCGACTCAGCCAGTTCGATCAGAAGACGTTTTTTAATGCTCTTAACACAAAGAAATAGATTCAGTAAAAAAAATCTGTTAATCAATTTCGGTCTGGTGAGAAGAACACTATTTCCCAACCTGAGGTACTCGCACGTCCAAGGGGTGCTAAAATTCATTTCAGGGGGTACTGTGAATTGTTTCAGGAACTATGTGAAGATTGTGATTTCAACGGAGTTGGCTGCTAAACGGCTACGAATCTTTTAGTAATCGTGTTTTCTTTCCCTTTTTTCACAATTTCAAGTACTAGCGCAGTGCCCGTTCGAGAGGTGCGAGTTTGGAAAGGGCCAGACTTTATGGTGCGTGGAGCAGCCTGTCATAATTATCATGAGAAACAATTTCCTGCCAGTCGTGCGAAACTACAGCTTTGAATTGTTTCAGTCACTTCTTTCAGGATCGCCAATTTATATTTCTTATATCTAAATTTAGATCTATAATTCTAGATAAAAGATCTATAATCTATATTTTTTTTAATTTATTTTCATATGGTTTCTCGAGATCAGCTGATTAAAAAACAAGTTCAAACTCGACACTGTACTGCCTTGTGCGTTGACTAATCTTTCTGGCGCCTGCCAACCTCATACGATGGCCAGTTGTCGAATTATCGCTGTGCATTATATTTTTTGAGAATCACTGATCCAAACAACTTCGGACTTGGTCCTGTAGGATGTCTACTGTAATATATATATATATATATATATATATATATATATATATATATATATATATATATATATATGGCGAATATCAACTTCGTTCGTTGTCGAGTTATCTCGATGCAGACACACACACACACACACACACAAATATATTTCTTCAATCATTGATAGATAGCAAAAAAATGCATGGGGAACCATTTCAAATTAAACTTTACCTGTCGTTGAATACCATAACAGAAGATTGAAGAAGACTGTCATCAAAGGAGTGCTAGACTAACAAAAGGTCGGGAAACACTGCTCTGCAATCTCCTCTTAGCATTGAGATCAATCAACTTGATTTAACCCTTTCAAGACTAACCTATTCATTCATTCCTTGTCGCTCACAGTCAGATGGTCCAGTGGGAGTGGAGGGAGTCTAGATTGCGTTATTGAGATCAGTCGCTCCCGGTAAAGATCGGACACTCCTTCAAGGTGATTAATGGAGTCGCCACGGGAGGCTCTCTAAACATGGTCTACAGCTGCTTACGCGAGGCTATACTACACATCATATCTAACGGCTTACGGCTTTAATATCACCCTTTTTGTTTTCATCTTCAAATGGTATTCCGGGACGGTCATCTATCTACTAACCAGGCCGGACGTTGCTTAACTTTGAGTGATCGTGCAAGAACTGAACGTGTCCGAAGCGATTTGGCGCAACTAACCTTTTGGGGTGTCGTTGTTTAAATTTTGATGGCATCTTTGAAGTGTTTGTATCTTTTTGGTGGATCGTTTTCAATACCACCTTTTTATCTCCAAATATTTAGGAGCACTGACGTTCATATTCTATCCCACTGTTTCGTTTATTACTCAAGCTGATCAATAAATGTTGGAGTGGTTCAAAGAGGAATAAAAAGGAGTGTGCTTCAGGAAGATAAAGGTTTTTAATAACTGAATTTTTTTAAAGGTTTTCCCAGGTTATGAAATGAAACATGAATTGAAATAAAAAGTTGTTTTTCTCACTTTATAAACTTTTGCATAACAATCAATCATAAATCTTTCACATATAAATATATATATATATTTATATATATATATATATATATATATATTACGATGAAAAACACGGACTTTGCAGTTCGAAAACGTCTTTCTTGTTCAGCCATGTGATGTGAACTGATTCATGTTTGGATTTCTTACCATTATGGTGTCATCGTCTGCAGTTGCAAAAGCCGGCAACTTCTCATTTCCTTCATTTGTCGTGACACATACGTCCCAGTACAATTCTAAAAGGAATTTTGGGGAGAGATATCCCCGCATAGAAATCCAGGATGCATATATCCCACGATTCTCAAAGGGTTAAATAATCTTTCTTGTCACTATTTACGGAACTGTGCTTCATATAACACAAGGGAAAAATTGTGGGGCATCCAGTGAGGATCGAATTCATTACAATAGTAATATTCGGTGGAAGGAGTTTATTAACCATTACACGTTTTATTTTATGTAGCGTTTATTTTTACTTTCGTTACGGATGGATGTGTCGATGGCCGATAGGTTCGCAACGCAGAAAAATGACTGTGTGAGCTGTGCACAAACTCTAAGTGATAATAGCATTAATGCCCTTGGGAAAGGTATGAATCCGACCTGTTTATCCCAGCTATGGGTTAAATAGTGTAAGGTGAAGTGAGTGACGCCACTTCGGGTGCTTGTCACCTCTACGTCTGTTTTACCTATCGCATACCTCGAAGAACTAGCCGAAACACAGAAGCTTGTGAGATGTGAATCCCAGCAGCAAACTACGGCACCACTTGACTAAGAAGAGCACAAGGAAAGATCAAGCTGACTTCAGTAGCAGTTGGCTGCGAATCTAACTCGTTAACCATCACGCCATGGTGGAGTTTCTGATGTCTGCTAAGCTTAGCTTAGTACGACACAAGGATGCAAGTGTATGCTCACTCCAGTAGAAATGATTTGCGAGACCAACTACCCAACCACTACTGCACGATTGAGCATTTGTGTTCTAAGCTTCTCATGTCACAAGACCACAAGCGTGAAGCACTTAATGAAAAATGAACTCACTACAGTAGTAATGTTCTACGAGACTAGCTTGTTAACCATTACCCCCACAACTGCTTTGTAACAAAGTAGTAGTTCTTAACCTTTATCGCTCCGTATTCTTCCTCAACTTGTCAAAAATAATGATTTTGTTTATATATCATATGGCAGAATAATTACATCTTCATATACTTAGCTCACAGCCTCAGTACTTCACAAAGTTAACGAGTTAAGCATTAGTTAACATGAAATTTATAGTAAAACTAGTAATTAATAGTATTGCACAACTGGGAATTGATAATATTGTATAATTCAGAATTAATCAGTTGAGCCCTAAGTTAACTCAGATTTGAGCCACGGAATGCTTTTGGCTCTTAACATCTAAATTCCAAATTGCTCACTTATATATTCAAATTGCTCCTTCAGAATTACTACAAAAGTACTTTCCCTCCCCTAGATGATTTCCCCTGATCGTTTGAGGGCTAGTGAACAAACGATTGCGTCTAATGCAAACAGTTGTAGTTAATTACTAAGCGTTGCTTAGTTTGGGCACCGAGGACACAAGTACGGAGCACCCAATAATGATCGAACTTCCCATTCAGTAATAAAGATACGTGAGACTAGCTCCACAACGAGGCGCCCACAGACGCTAACAATTACAGCGGCATATTTCTCCCTCTGCAAGACGTAACACAGCCTTCTACTCTCGGCTTCGAAAACAAAACGTCTGCTAAATTAGGTTGAAGGAAATTTTTGCGCTGACCTAGTCAGTGAGATGGAAAGAAATCGGTTTGTTGGCGTTAAAAACGATTCTAGTTCTGATAGTTCGGCTGATTGAAATCGATGATAACAGGGTTAATGATTGAAATCTTGATCAAGGTCGCAACTGAAAAGGATTGCGTGCAGTGCCAAACAGAAAGAACTCTTCCGCCAGAAGGAAACAGACGTGAAACTCGGCTTCGTGTACGCATGCGCAGACTTGCATTGTGGGCCAAAAGCCACTCTCTGATACTAAAGATAAAGAAAACGTATATATTTAAGAAAATTATATACTTTGAAGAACATGTGTACTGTAAGGGAAGTGTGATCGTACCTTAAAGATATCCTTTTGCCCAACTCCCCCCCAAAATTAAACAGGTAGAAACAAACTGTTTTACTTTCTAAATATATCTTCTTTTTTTTAAAACCAAGAAATAAACTAAAGGAAAAAGAAAAAAATGATTAACTTCAAGTAAAAGGAAATAAGCTTCAGTGTGTGAAACAAGTCACGCAATAAAAAAACAATTATTCACAAATAGCTCGTTGAATAATCCACTAAATCGCAAAAAGAACCGCTTTAGGAAGATTTAGTTTATACTAACACTCCAACCAGAATTTAAAAGAAACGCTCTGAGGCGTTTGAATGACTTGAAACAAGAGATTTAATCATAGTATAAGCCGTTTATTATAATCTACTTATATCATGGACAGTGTGATTTTCTTGTCCTTGTATAATTATCAGTGTGATTTACTTAGTTCTCTGTCCGAGGTCATGGACTCTTCAACTTAAAGTCAACAAGTTTGCTGATAAAAGATATCTCCTGGCCACCATTTAAACAATAGAGTATTCCGCTGAAAGGATTTTTTGCTTCTTTTATAAGGAAAAAGTCATCTAACAGAATTCGGATACAGATATTCCTTGCTTTTTCAAGGTTTTCTGTGTGCAACTTTTTCGATTTTTCGAAAAAAGGCGAAAAGTGAAAATATCATTCAGCATTGGTCTTGCTGTGAGCCATTATAGAGGCAGTGCACACCCTCTGCCTTTCTATTCTACACCTAGTCTACCGTGCCCCCTTCCGGCGTATGATGACTCAGCCTGACATAACCATCCTAACCATGGGGGGGTCTAAGGATGCTCAAAAAAATTATCCATATAAATTAATTGTAAGTGCTTCTTCGCTTTGCATCATATCGGTTTACAAAAGGTTTTTTATAGAATAGCTCTACTCTCGGATACCGGGGGTAACCTCTATATATAATTTTTCTGTTCAAGAATGTTTAATAGTCAGTCAGTCTCGAACACTTCATTTAAAATGAATTTTTTGAAATTTTATACAAATCTAATATAAATTTTTCATAATGCACAAATCATAATGAATTTAATGATATAACAATATATTCATGACAATGAATGCAAATTGTCACAAATTTATTTGCTTTGTGTGATCTTATCAACCAGTTATTGTTACCTAAAATACCCTGTCCCAGGGTGATCACAATAAGCGGCTTTCTCTGTGTGATATTAATTATGATTTAAAAGGTTTCCCACATTTCTTAGATGAGGCAGTGTCATCATCAATTTTAATCATATTTCCTTTTATCTTCGTGTCGCCCAATATGGAAATCATTGAGCTACTCACATAGGGCTCCTCTGATTCGTGAGCTGTCCAGCATAGGTTCATCTAGCCAAATTAGGACTTTGGTATTATTAATGAAGTCGCTTCATACAACATATATAAGGTTTGTCCATAAAAAAAACGATATTTTTGAACAGCGCTACAATAAGACGTTTTAGCGCGTTCCTGACTATAACGTTATATAGCAATAAAATTTAACCTTTCACATTTTAGCTACATCAAGCTACGTTGATTAGGTTTGAGCTATATGTGCCAGAGTGAATGTGTGTGTAGAGTGCTAGGTGAATAAGTTGAATGATGAACGGTCTTAAAAAGCAAAGTTTTTTTTGTGAAATTCTGTTTCAAATTAAGACTTTCTAATGAAGTAACAGGCCTATTGGAATAATTGCTTGAGTTGTACCAAATGCCACGTGTGGAACAAGCATTTCAAATTGAGAAATAATATCGACCAAAAACGACGCCAAATCGGCACAGCCTTTCTCGTTGACAGACGACGATCACATTGGAAAAGTGTGAGCTGTGGAAATCGTCGCCTGACTGTCCGTGAAGTTTCTGAAGAGGTGGAAATCTGTGAAAGTTCGTGCCACATGATTTTAAAGAAAAATCTGACGATTCACTGTGTTGCTGCCAACTTTACTCCATGTTAGCTGACTGATGATCAGCATTTTTGGCAAAGCACGAGACACCTCCCGTCCCCAGGCCATCTTACTCTCTGGATTTGGCTTCTTTTTTTTTTTTCTTTTTTTTCTTTTTTTTCTTTTTTTCCTTTTTTTCTTTTTTTTTCCTTTTTTTTTTTTTCAAAGCTGGAATCAGCCCTGAAAAGTCGTTGATTTTAGAGGAAGGGGATGATGGATGAAAATACGCAACGAGACCTGTACACTATCCCACAAAACAATTTCCAGAACGGATTTCATTATAGGAAACGTTTGGAACGGTGTATCGATAGCAGACGAGACTATACGGAGGAGACAAATCTCATTAGGTTGTAAGTATAACAATAAGTTTGTTGTTGAAACATTTCTGTTTCTTTCTGAACTCACGCTCGTGTATGTATGAGTGTGTATGTGTGTGTGTGTGTGTGTGTGTGTGTTCGCTTTGGCTTTGCTAACAAAGATCTAAAAAGGACGAAAACTGATTTTTACTGGAAATCGAATTTTACACCTCTGTCTCTCCTTCTCAACACTGGCTTTGTGGATTGTTTTTCAAGTATGATGTGTAAGTCATGTTTGAGAATCCATCCACCTCTTCTGTGGTGCTCTCCTATCTCGATCACCCGTGGACAGTTCAGTGAACATCAGAACCTTTGGAAAGCTCTAATCTTCAATAAGTGGTCTACGTAGTATAAAAACTTTAGTTGCAACATTTTGCTAACTTGAGGCCATCACTGTTAATTATGCAGTCTCTGAATTATTTGCAGGAATAGTTCTGTGGTGGTGCTTAAAGTAACCACCCTCTTATATGGTGCAGTATCATGATGTCATCTACTGCCATTACCCAAGTTTATTCAAACTCTTATACATAGATTAGTAGTGGTGAATTGACTTGAATTAGTATTAGATGAAGCACTGCCAATCATTACAGTTGAAGAATGAAGGATGCATTTAAACTTCTTCAGACTCTCGTAGCTTTAGCAATAGAGCAGCTCAGACGGAAACCCGAGATTCCTGAGAAAGAAATGGTATGAGTTCAAGTCTCAAGAGCTTATCCCTTATTTCTCACAGCCAGTCTGTATAGTTGCGATGTAAAGTAACTAAAATTAAGATGGAAAAATATTGGTAAAAAATTATTAATGGCTGATAGTGGATGCTTCATCTTCATCGAACCATTGCTACGAAGTTTAATCCTAACTAAGTACCCAATACTTGTGGCATTACTTAAGCTCAGGCGATATATATATATATATATATATATATATATATATATATATATATATATATATATATATATATATATGATTAGCCTGATGAGGCCTGAAGAGGGTAGAAACATGAGCTAGTTTGTGTAGCGAATCCGCATTCTACTATTTATTTCCAGCTCTACTCTAAAACGACTTAACTTCATGAGTAAAATGTATGTATCGAGCACTCTATGAAATAAATCCATTACATTTCAGAAGTGGCTTTATATTATTCGTACATTATTATATTATGTTATACTGCTAGCCTGATTTGTACCACATATACTATATATATATATATATATATATATATATATATATATATATATATATATATAGTAAACTGTCAGTTTAATAGATTAATAGGAGCAGACGTTAAATCGAGAAACGCCAGTTGCCATGCTTTTTTATTTTTTTTAACTCTTTTTAATTTAAAATCAATTTAACGTCAATAGCTTTTCAACCAAATGAAAAATGAATAAAAAATCATAATTAATGCTTACTTTTACAGTTTTACATTATTTTCTTTTAAAATTTGATGTAAAATTATATGATATTGATGTCTTTTCGATAATGTAAGTTACGATAAAAGTAAACATTGAATTAGAAACTTGCTAATAAATGGTTTTGCATTGAAACAAATCATTGTTTACTTTGTAGTAAGTTTTATCATAAATTGATTATGCTTCTAGTATATCTAAAACATTGTTTGACGAATAATGGGTACGCTGTGAATAAAAGTTTTATTAGCTTAATAAAAATTTGGTTTTACGCAGAGGGTAAAAAACATATTAGAAAACACAAAAGTACTTCTAAAAAGTTTTTTTTCTATTTATTTTCGAATATTTGAATTTCTGAACCACTTTTTAGATAAAATTAAAGGATATGATGTAATCTTTGCTTTAAATAGATTAATTTGATTAAATAAAATTTCTATTAGATTATAACATATTTTTAGGTTGACTAGTTTTTACCTTCATTCTAATTTTAATCTTTTTTTGCTATACGGACCATAATTCTACAGCAACGATTAAACACCGTACGTAATTTTAAATAAAGAGTAAGCCCAAGGTGAGAAGCGAACGCACATCCCCAAGGTAGAGCAACCCAAAGTTAGGATGATGGTAAAAACTAGTAAAAATTTATAATAATGTTACAATACTTCATCTGATAATAAGAATTAATCAAAGAAGAATTGTTAAATCATAATTATCTTTTTATTTATATTTTATGGTCATGTGACGCCAGAGCCGCACTGACGTTGAGGAAAAAGAAACCTAACCATATCCAGTTGGTTCAGAAAGTTCTCTAAAAAATAATCCAAAATTGAGAAAATTACCTAAAAATACACAAGGCATTGAATCATTCACTACATTTTCTATCCAAATATGAAAAATAACATTAAATATTTAAGGACTTTAAAGGGAAAGCATAAAAGTTTTGTTGTTTTTATTTTTTTCATTTTCATGTTTCAAATGATTATAACCTTTCATTTCATTCGGAAATTCCATAGAAGCCGAACGCCCGTAAAAATAGCGGAAAATAAGTGCCCACTTTAGCCTTTCAGTTATGTTGTAAAAAGAACACCCATCTCGTAAAACCCTCAAAATACTTCTTTTTTTTTTTTTTTTAAACTAACATATTTCCTGGAGCTTCTAGCGTCTAATGGATCAAAAGAACCGAAAACTGAAAGAGAAAAAATTATCCAACTAGAACTGCGAGGTTAAAAAAAAAAAAGAATTTTAACCAAATCTTTTAACCTTAACCCACTACATTTAGTACAGATTTAAAGCAATAAAAAATGTGAAATTCAAAATGATATAAGATGGATAGTTATTCTGAAAATAAGTGCATTTCTAAAGTTGTAAAACAAATGAAATAATATAATGATATTTTTATATTTTGGATGATTGGTAAAAATTCAGAACCAATACTTTATCAAATATTTAAAGATATCAAGATTTTGCAAAAGATGTGAATACATAACTAAAGATTTTTATAACGAAATTTAACTTGGTCGGAGGCCCCAGTTGCCAAATATATCTTTCTTTAGTTTGCAATAAAACAAACAACGGAATTTCATAACATTATCCAGAATACTCCAGATTTGATCTATGATCATCTAAATATATATCAAGTATCTCTTATCAGACGGACATTTGTTGAGTTATCATAAGATTCTTTATTTATTTGTTTATCATATCATTTACAAGTTTATTTGTATTTATAATGAGTTATGATGAGATTATTTATTCATTTATTATATTATTCACATGTATATTTCTATTCATACATTGTTATGTAGAAAGTAAGAAGTGCATTTTGCATTATTTACAAGACCGTTATGGTTTTAGGGATCCGATATTTTTATTTGAGCGAATTACTGAAATCCCATCGGTTTGATTGTTTACTTGAAAAATTTTCATCTAACGAGAGTTATTGTGAAAGAGATCTTCCTTGTAAAGTGAAGTACCACTGTGCATTAAGATCTTGTACAGAAAAAATCTAAAAGTATCAGAGATTCCTTTAAAAATATCTAAACTGATATCTTATATCTGAACCGATTTTTTATATCCAAATGTAGCAAAAATATCCAAATTTACATTAAAAAAATACGCTGAAAATGAACCTATTGCGCACATGCGCAATTCATCCCCAATCATAGTGCCCACCAAATCCGAAAACAGCTCTATTGGGATCCATCAAGTCGATGGTTATATATATATATATATATACATATATATATATATATATATATATATATATATATATATATATATAATTTTTGTGTCATCCACAGACAGCTGTTTCGTTGTATTATTTCGTTGTCGAATCAAGTACCACGAGGTAGGATTGAAACCTTAGCTTCAGACCAGGAGGCTGGTATCCCCCTTCTACTCCACAGAACTGGACGGTCAGTGAGGTTGAATTTTCAGGCGATATATTTATTTATCATATATATTCCTCATCCCGTAGAGTGCTCCATTCCATGTTGGAAAAGCATTGCATAAGCTTACAATGAACTAGTTACCTCACTTAGAGAGTGCTCAACTCTAAGCAGCATTGAGTCAGATGGGTGATCTATTGAGAAGACTAGGCCCTGTAAGCATTTGCTGCTCGCACTTAAAAGTTCCGGCCTCCACATTAAAACCGATCTTGTGTCACATTCTACCATCGCAGGGGCGTAGTTAAATAATTTTCTTCATTTGCAATGGACAGCGAGTTATGGAGGCATAGTTGCGTTCTGGCTGTTGAGAAAACATTTTCCCTTGAGTAGCATTGATCTTTACTTAACGTTCCAAACGTTGCTGCTTGCCTTTGATGCTGTCTCACAGAAGACGTTTTTCAGTTCGTTTGTCGCCTGATTCATTTGCGTCAGAGTCGTCACCTTCAGGATTCTTACAATCACCAACCTTCCGTAACCGCAGATAGAGCAAGACAAGAACAAAAACAAAACAAAAAAAAGAACTATTAAAAGGAACTCGTGAAAATATTCAAAGGGAGAGGAAGATCTTAGTAACGGGGTTTCGGCTAAGCGATTCCCATATTTGTAAACACACGCTTTGCTCTATAAAGGGACGAAGAGAAGATTAAGGACAAACGCCGAATTCCTTGTGGGGAGATTTCCTTTCATGTTCCCCTTTTTTAGGGAATCAGGCGCCGGATAATGGAACCGTGTGTGCGTGTATGTCTGCATCTCAGAACTTTTATAATAGCCGTGAATCAACCCTTCTCACCTCCCACACACCTCCAATCCAGTTCCCGTGCACAGATACGAATCATGTGACCAGCACTTAGTAATGGAAGCCTCAAGAGTCTTTTGTTTGCTGACGTCAAGACATGTGCACGAAAGAGATTGCGTTAAACTTGCAAAAAGAAAGACAACGGTTTTGATCCCGGTTCAAACTTGTCCGTTTTCGGGTCATTATTGATCTAGGCTCAGACCTGATCTCTTCCGGGAAATCAAAATATGGAAATGAACCACTCAATGTATCTCAGCGGTCCTCTCAAGCCAAGATTATTACCGTAAGAATTTTATGAGAAAGCTGTGCGTATTAATCAAGAGTTTGATATTTTACTGGTCAAACTGTCCTTCATCTTATATACGAGCCTGTGTTCACCTAATGTCGCATAAACTTACAGAATCCAACTGTACAGTCAGTTCTCGTAACGGGTCATACCAATGTAACTTACTTTTGTTCGAAGTTCTGAGACAAGGCATTGCTAAGTATACGTTTATAAGTTACTCGAACTAGTTTCATTATTGTTGTTTTGATCACAACTATTTGGACTGTGCATTCTACGGCCTTCTTCGATGCTATCTGAAGTTTTCATGCGAAGTATGGTCATTATTCCATCATCTCTGTTTCGATACTGTATATATTTATATATTTATATATTCTCTTGCCTTCCATACATTGGCCAAATTTCGGTGTTGGGAGATTGTTATTATTTGATCAGGTATTAAGATCAATATCCTTATCCTTGGTGTTTTGGTCGTATTTCTTTGGTCTGTGAGTTCTATGGTCATTTCATCTATGGTTGTTAGATGTAATATTGTCATTATTCTGTCAATTGTTCGGACTAGTTTCATCATCTTTGTTTTTTAAATGTATTCTTCCCATTTATGCACTCTATAACATCCCAAAAACAGCAGGTCCTCTTTTAACGTCGTTTCGTTATAACGTTGAATGGGGGGATAAAACCAAATACTGCAAAAAAAATCGGTGCAGTGTACGATGAGAATATGAAGGCACAATCAAGGATGTGGTATTTCTTCAGTTTTTAAATCGGTCTGGCCGTCTCGCTATCTATGTATCACGGGCACGGGCCACTTCGATGGAGCTAAACGGCATAAAGAACATTTACTTCTTATTATGTCAAGAAAAAAAAATAGTTTTTCGTTTTTCTTTATTAATTCCCCCTGGCTTTTCGTGTGAAATTGAATTTACAATATAAGTTTATGCTAAATAAGATATTTAGTTTGAGTCCTTGCTTTTTGAAAAGTTGGACATTTTCTAGTAATCACCACCAAAAACAAAAAGTACGAGGAATAATTTATTCATCGATCACCCTTCTTTTTTTTTTTTTTTAATTGATCACTTTTCCCCTGTGCAGCATGTTACCAAAAGACGTTGGTCACGTGGCGGTTTCTATTGATAGACTAACCAGACCCGTTTGATGTTGAACTGTGTTGGTGGTAAGATGTACTCCTGACAACTTTAGCGTTGCAAATATGTATTCCTTCATCCATCTCTGTTGTAAGTATGGCTAAATGTGCATAAGAAGAATGACTAAACGGGTTCTGCTACACTCTGCAAACACATATAAAAATAAATAAAAGGTGTAATATTAGATACTAAATTGTCTATACGTGTTACGGATATCATTGATCAAGCAACCCAGCTGAAACCCGAACCCGGTAACCGTAACGCCATTCCTTGCTTCTTACACATGCGATAACATATTTACAGACAACTAGCTCACCGTGTGTTACAACGTCATCTTCACATTTCTAAAGGTAGCAGGTATCTCAAGTCTAATTGCGATGATGAAAGAGTCAAGGGGGCTTCTGCTGACATATGGAAAACATCACGAGAAAGAGAGGCTTAAAAAGTGGAACCGTTACTGAAAAAAAAATCCTCCACCCTTTCAGATCGAGTGCAATTGAAATGATCGGTGATTAATCTAGATTTGCTCAAGTCGAATTCTTACTGACACGATAATTAGGCCGCTAAATAGGTTCGTAATTCGTCTAAAAAAAATTTATCTTTACTCATTCGTTGTCTTCTTATTTCTAAATATCAATGTCCCTAGGTTGAGCTCCCTGACCTTCACGGGCACAAACTCTTAAAACCCCGTCCCTGTAAACTATGTAAAATATAAAAACACATTTGATACGGCGTCTTTTACAGATGATGGAGCACTGGACGTCGGTCTGGCTCTTTTTAGAGTTAGCATTAGCGTCGGTCAATTATTCTGACGTATGCCAGGTCAACACTGGCTTGACGTCCCGAAGATAATGCACTTACGGGCAGAGGTGAGGGGCGTTTTCATATTCTTCTCGGCGTAAGCACCACCGTCACCCACCGATCTTTGTAGCCAAAAGACAAGCACCGGTGTCTAAAAACTTCTCTTCTATCATTAGAGAAGCCATGACAGTTATAATCATGGCCTCCGAGAGGAATTTTATAAAGCGACGCAAAACTGTTTTCACCCCTCTACCCCATACACACTGCACAAACACCCTAGTCCTTTGACCATCCTGTTTTTGCTTTTTTTATCTGCTAGAACCCTTTTAGCACACCGTTCTCTATTCGCTTGCCGGCAAACGATAAAGTCAACCTATTTTATTAATGGATATACCGTATGGACTTTGATGTTCCGATACACAACAAAAAAAAAACACCCTCGCACCCCACCTATGAGCCCTGATTATAATTACTCAATGTGTGACACATGACACGAGCCGAACGGAGAAAAGAAGTCATTCACTTGAATAAGTCTTTTAGACAAGGGCAGAGAGCTAGGCTGGTTATTTTTTCGCGAGACTCGTTTATCACTGGCAATTGGTGGATTAGAAGTGAGATACGGGTGGACGGTCGACGGTATAGATGGAAAACGGTTGGGATTATCTTGGCCTGCCACCCGGACACTACGGCGTCTGCATTGATGATAATCATTCTGTTAATTTAATAAACACATCAATCTTCGCACGTACAGTTTGTGCGTTATTCCAAGCTGAACATATATATTCCATTATTTTGTATAAACGTTATCTGTACGGATAAACCAAATTTGCGAACGCTGTTGGAATTTTGGCCGCAGCAGTTATATTCACTGGACGGTAATACTCTTTGGAAAGGCATAAATCCACCTCTTCCTGCATTCTGTATACGTACTAAATTGAGATGTGAAGTAGTTCAACAGTCATCATCATCATCAACATCAGTCGCTGGACATAGACCTTCCCCAGGATCCGCTACATTTCTCTAACATGGACGTCACGGAGCCAGTATTTTCTGAATTTGTCTTGTATTTTGTCGGTCTCGGTTTCTGGGGATTCATGTTGAGAGTCGTGATGTCCATCTGTGGTCTGTCATTTTCGCAACATGACCAGCCCGTTGCCATTTAAGTTTTCTTGTAGATTCTATGATGTCCTGGACCCCTAAGACATAACAAAATTTCGGGGGCCCGTGCTATTATTCAGCGTGAAAACAGAATCAGCAAACCGATTTTGAATTCCGTCTGAGGCTGCTAATGTTCACTTAGCGCTAAAATCTTTGCCATCTAAAAGGCGTGAATTCACTTTTCCCTGAAAGTTCTAAATACCCGGATGACTGTTGCTACGTTTCCTTGTCGACCTTCTGATGATCAGTGGCGGTAGTCTATGCCATCAGAGTATAGGTCTTTTGTTTTAGGAGTATTTGACCTTCTTGCAAGGCACTCCTCTATTTTGTTGACCCACGGTCACTTCCCCGCAAAGAAAAAAATTTAAATAAACTTGTCTTCTATCCTCAATCGGTGGAAGGTTCAGGTATTGATGCAACTTGTTAAAGTACGAATTTTGATCAAGTACAATTAAGATATTGCTGTACAAAAATATTACGTATAAGTTGGAGAAAAAACACCTAATAATGAGACCTTGAACAGCGTGGTTCCGAACAGTTCTAAAAAATTACGGAACGAATAATCCACACCAATCAAGGCCTACCTGTATATCGTGTGGATCGTAAGGTGCAAGGTAAACCAGCATAGCAAAAACAAATCTGTGATCCTACTTCGAATTATAACTTTTTGTGTTTCGTTCGCTCTCATGCCCACCCAATTCATGACAGTAGTAACTGATGGCTTTCATTTGAGCTCAAGTAATAGCAAGTCATGTCGACACCGTAAATTCTCCCCCTTAGTATTCTTGTCGATTTTAGAAATGCTACCGTTATTTTATCTTTCCGCTTCTCATCTGCCATCTTGTTCTTTACTCATCAACCTCCGTCATAGTCCACACCTAAAAAAAACATCATTTTTCTTTCCTCCCCGAACCATCTCCTTCCTTCTATTTCAACAACCTCTTCGTTCTTTCAGAGAATTCCATCACTGTCAATCAACCCGATTACCGCCCGTGCAAACAAAGCCTGTCTACGAAATAAATGAAGGGAAGACGAACAGTCCCGTATTTATTGATAATATTACTAGAATTAAAGAAGAAGGAGAAGAAGAAGAAGAAAAAAATGGAGGTTGCTTAGAAAAATCAAACGAGCTGATAGATTAAGATTTGTTGGGGGAAAAGGAGAAAGAGAACTGATTGAAGAAGAAGAAGAAGAAGAAGAAGAAGAAGAAGAAGAAGAAGAAGAAGAAGAAGAAGAAGAAGAAGAAGAAGAAGAAGAAGAAGAAGAAGAAGAAGAAGAAGAAGAAGAGGAGGAGGAGGAGGAGGTGGAGGAGATCGTGGAAAAGTAAATAATCCTGCTGAGTAATAATGATTGAATTGTATCTTTCGCCCACCCATCTCCATGACTGGCTGGATGACGGTGATGATAGAGTCGGAAAGTCCCGCAATGAGTTGGCCTTGCCGGAAATGAACGGAGACGTGATGAAATAAACGTGAAAGAAACATAAGCTGCTGCATCTAAACACCAAATAGTTTGCTTAATCGATTTACCGAGCTGCAATCTGCTTGGGTTTGTTTTTTTTTTATTTATTTATTTTTTTTAAACTGTCAACCAAATCTGTCAACATAGGTTTCTTCAGTTTTCAAGTTGATCTGGCTGGTTGACTGACTGGCTAGAGCTAAAGAGCTGGAAATTTAAATATTTACTCATTATTATATCAAAAAACAAAAACACGTTTTTATTTTTCGAAACCCTCGAATAGGTTTTCAGTAAGGAGTTTAATTTGCGATGTGAGTTTGAAATCAAAATATTTACCTTACTTTATATCAAGCAGCATTTACGCTTTTTCCCATATAATCAGGGCTCTCTTAGTGATCACTGTCCAGTAAAATGTGAGATAACTTATTCATTGATTGTTACAATTTTTGATTGATCACCCACAACACGGCATTCTGCCAAGAGACGTAGGTCGTGTGACAGTTTCTATTGAGTGATTAAGCAGACCTGTTTTTTGTATGTTTGATTATTCTTGCTGGCGAAAATGAATGAGCAGACGACAGCAGGGGAGAGCAAGGCAGATAACGAGAGAGCACAGTGAGGCGAAACAAAAACCATGCAGGCCGCGTTGATAAAAAAAAAATGGAGAAAAAACGAAGAGAAGGGCGTTTTCGGTGGTTGGACTGTAATGGATGGAGAATAGAAAAGACAGAAACTGAATATAAAAGAGAAAAATAAACAAAACGAAGATACAGATTACCTTTATTCGTCAACAGAAATATTTATTTTGGTCGTTGTTTTCATTTGTTCTTATTTTTCATTCATTTTCCCTCGTCTTGCACGATTTGAAAAGTGTCGGGAGTTTTTCTGTTTTTGTTTTTGTTTTTGTTTTGTTTTTCGTTTTTTTAGCTTTTGTTTTTTTTTAATCTTCTCTTTTCTCACAATCTGGTCAGTTATTATTCGTTCAATTTCCTTCCTTTTTTTTTTCCTTTTTTTTTTTTCGTTTTTTATCATCTTTCACCCGTCCGTTTTTTCCGATGCTAATTTGCAGGGATTTAGCGAGTATTTAAGGATTTTCAGCGATTTTACTCCTAAACAAATTAACATTCTCCGTCAACAATGCTAATGAGACAGTACTACTATCTATTCGATTTCTTTGTTGCTATCGACTTTTCTAAGTGATTTATTTCCTATCTGCAATGTAATTTCTTCCGGGTGTCCGGGTGGATATATATATACATATATATATATATATATATATATATATATATATATATATATATATATATATATATATATATAGGGTTTACAATAGAAAAAGACAACTTTAAAAATGTATCAAAACAAAACTATGAAGACACTGACATTCACAGTGCACAGTTTGGGAGAGAAACACTTGAAGTTTATTACTGCAACTTACAGTTGCTCGATATGTGCATTTTCAATTCTTATAATGGAATTTTTTTTTCATATTTTTATTATCTTGTCTGCACCATCGGACACATCATTTGGCCTAAAATCTTGCATGGGTACTCCTGCTAGACATCTTGATTATGTTTTATTTTCAATTTAAAAAGTATTATTTTCCAGGGTTTTTCGTCTTCTGAAATCATGCGCCAGGCATATGATTTACTCTAGAACTTCGGAAATTCGTATGAGTACTCCACTAGACATCTAAAATCGGTTATTTTCATTTCTAGAAATTCTAAACAATTTTTCTGTAATGGAATTTGTTGAGTTTTTTTTTTTTCCTCTTTTGATCTTGTGTCAGCGCTACCGGACAGGCCCTTTGGTATACAACTTTGTGGTAACAAACTTCAAGTGTTTCTCTGCGAAACTGTGCATGGTGAGTGTCGATATCTCAAATAGTTTTCTTTTAATGAAATGTTGAAACTCTCTATTTCTATTGTAGATACACCGTATATATATATATATATATATATATATATATATATATATATATATATATATATATATATATATATATTGGATTCCGCTATATAGGACCAATGATTATTAGGACCAGTACCAAAATAGTACCAATCTTCTAAGAAATGATTTAAACGTATGTAATCATCGTCAATTTGCTTCGTTTATCATGACGCTGTTTATTTGGACCAAGGTTATTTAGGATATTTTGCAATAAAATCTGATAAAGTTATTGGAAATATATTTTTTTCTCAAATCAGCTATTTTCTAAAGGAATGAAAAGGGATTTAAATTGTTCGATTAATCAGATCGGCTAGTCTTTTGGTCCAAAATGATTGGGCCCAATGCGATCCAATTAAACAGAATCCACTGTATGTATATACTAAACAAGCACAGTATCTCAAGGTTAGCCTGATTAAACTCACTAAACTAACAATTTCCCGTGGGACAAATATTCGAATCATTGTTGTACGGCAGGCGCCTGTATACATTATGTGTGCGCATTTATCAAGCTCAGCATAGTATGGCACAAGGTTTGATTTGTTTTGCACCCCATGATATTTATGATGGCATCCAAATTAGATTTTTCCAACACATTTGGCTGTCAATTTGGATACCATCTTGAACATTATACTTTTCTAATGATCAAACTGTGGTAGAATTTCAATATGTTATCAAGCAAACTTGATACTACAAAACAAATGTTAAAAGAAGTTGTCTAGAATGAAGAATGAACAAGTAATGGGCTTTATAAGTATTTGGCTGCCATCTTGGATGCTATTTTTAAAATTATGCCCACTGGGCCATAAAAAAAATTAGCCACATATTTTCAAATACTTATATTAAGGATTCATAAAAACTTTACTTGATACTTCTAATAAAAAATTCTCTTAGGATTACAAATCAGCCCACATTACATATCATGTGAATTCTTTCAATCTGCCTCTTTCTAATGTTGTTCACCCTCTCATCATCATCATTATCATCATCAGTTTTTTTAACGTCCTTCATTGGACATAGATCTTCCCCAGGATCCGCTACATTTCTTTATCCAGGGCCAGTATTTTCTGAATTTTTCCAGTTCATCTCTCCATCTTGTATTTTGTCGGTCGTGGTTTCGCACGTGGTCCCTGGGGATCCATGTTGTGAGTCGTGATGTCCATCGGTTGTCTTTCATTCTTGCAACATGACTAGCCGATTGCCATTTGAGTTTTCTAGTGGATTCTATGATGACTCTGACTCCCGTTTTCTTCCTTATATACTGTGCTGTCTTGTGATCTCTCCATGTAAGGTTGAGCAAGACTCTCTCATGTGCGCGTTGCATGCTTCTCAGTTTGTGGGGTTTTGTCTCTTGGATAGGTTCCATATTTCAGCTCCATAAGTGACTATCGAGGGAATGCATTGGTGGTATACTCTTCTTTTTAGGATTATTGGGATCGTCTTGTTTTTGAAGGTTGAGCTTGCTTTGCCGGAAGCTTGCCATCCTAAGGTGATTGATTTCTTGATTTCTTCATCTATTACTCTTTTATTCCTCTGGAGTTGGTGATCTGCCCCTGTTTCCCTTCTCTAATGAAAAGCCATGCCTGATATTATAGTATGTACATGATTGGAGGTCTTCTAATACGGGTTTTCCTTGAATAGCGTTGTCAATTCGTTTCCTAATTTTTTCGTATCCAAAACTGCACTGTCCCAGGTCTTATTATAATTTAATGGTTTTTTTTTTCAGTTTGTACTCAAGTTACATTAATTTGTACAATAATATCTTACCCATACTACATCAAACTACACTATTCAGGCGATTGCTGTATGATAACGGTTGGTGATTGACAAGATATACTAGACGACGCCCGCCACAGCAACACATGAAGCCATATCGCGTTGTTGTGAATTTGGGGTTCTTGATACTAAGATTAAGACGAAGATCGACAAGATATACCAGAAAAAACACACCTCTACAAGACAATGCAACATCTTGATGATACAGATTGATAATTTAATTTAAGTGAGAACAGAAATTCGACAGAGAACGGTAGACGAGACAACACAACAACCTATAAAGCAACAGGACTGTGTCCCACATTCTACGTTAGTCTTTCAGGAGACCGACAATATCAGTCGCAAAGGATTCATTGAATTCAACGCAAAGCAAAGACTTGAAGAGGATGATTCGTCAATCGACCTCGCACCCATTAACTAATGAAAATCCTTCGCTTCGTGAGGATTTTTTTTCTTTTGAATTTGTATCAAAATGTTTTCAAAAGTTTTGTCTGTTCACTTTTTTGCAAAATTATGGTCTAGAAAAATGTTTCCAATTAAAATTCCGAGTGACTCATAAGTGAGTAAAAAAGAAACTTCTAAATTCTAGAATGATTTGAAATATGGTTCACTCGTCCCCTCCAACGCATAAAATGAATAAGGAATAAAATGAAGATACTCGTTCAAATGATTCATGGAATGATTAACATACGTCCCCTAAGAACTTTCAACAATGATAGAAAAGCCGTAGACAGCATCACCTGTGATGGAATCCAAACAACAAAGATGAAGATACTACTTTAAATTCAAGAAAGAACTTTTAGAAAATATTTCCCCTCAGAACTTCGGACAATGCTAGAAATTGCATTGCTCGTTACAATATCGAAACAAGAAAGATGAAGATACTAGTCCGATCAATTTATAGAATAATGAAAATACTCTTCAGTTCAGTTCAAAATATGAAGCAATGTGAGGAAGGCTGGAGAACGCATCACCCGTAATATACTGATGGAGACTACAAAGATGAAGATACCCTTCTTTTCAATGTACAGGTCCTGGTGGGAGTAACTTTCAAGTCGAGATTGAAGTAAGTTTTCTTTGAAAGTAATTATTTGTCTCACGATAGTTTAGTCAATAGCAGCAAATCTACCCGTGAAATACTATAAGCAACAAAACGAAAATACTTGACTAAATTATTCATGTCAAATCAATGTAATTCAATGTTTTATAAAGAAAAAAAAATGGCTGAATTTATTCAAGTAGAAAAGTTCATTGGTTCAAATGATGGTCAAGGCATATTCGTTTCAATAAAATAGTTGTCATTAAGTAAAAGTGCCAATCGATACAGACAGAGAAACAAGAAAAAAGCACTCGGTTCATTATACTGACAGACACTGTATGTGTGCGTACGTTGGTGTGAGTTAGTTTATAAATGATTTCCTTTTAAAAATTGTACAGATATTTAATGAATAAATTCTTTAAGAAATCTCCCTCGCCCTTTTCTATAATGTTTACCCAAGAGCTTTCAAGCCACGTATAATGCCAGTAAATGAATTTCATACTGTCGATTAGCTCACTACAAACATCTGCGCTTTTGGTCTATTTATGGAATAAACATCGTTTATGCTGTTAATGTGAGGCTGCGTCAAAGTTTGAATTTCGTCATCTTTGTGAAAAGAAAGGAAGGAAAGAAGAAAAAGAGGAGAAAGAAAGAAAGGGAGAAAGAAAGAAAGAAAGACTGAAAGAAAGAGAGAAAGAAAGGGAGAATTGAATAAAGAATTAGAAAAGGGAATGGAGAAAGAAAGAAAGAAAGAAAGAATTGAATGAAGAATTAGAAAAAGGAATGGAGAAAGAAGGAAAAAAGAAAGAAACAAACAAACAAACAAAGGGAGAAATGAATAAAGAATTAGAAAACGGAATGGAGAAAGAAAGAAAGAAATGAAGAAAAGGAGAATGAAACATGGAAGGAAGAAAGGTGGAAATAAAGAAGGAAAAAGAAAGAAGGTAAGGAAGAAAGAAAGAATGTGGGAAAAAAGAAAGAAGGAATGGAAGAACCGAAGAAGAGATGGAAGAAAGACAGAAAGAAAGTTTGGTCTATTACGAAGAAATTGGCAGGAAAAACGAAAGAAAAAGCGGGGAAAATAATTTACGCAAACGATTCTGAAAATAAGCTCTGAATAATGAATCCAATCCAATGTTAATCAGTGTTTCTTTTGGGAACATGAGAAAATGAACGTCTGTTAAACAATTTCTCTCATTTAAATTCAGCTTTTTTTTTCAAACAGAAACCTAATTGGACAATAATATGAGTCAGACGCTTTAATAAACAAAAACCAGAAAGAGAGATTTTTTGAAAAGAAAAGGAATTTACTACCTGTCAATAAGTATATTATGAAATATTATCTAAATCACATGTATGTGGATATAAATTCAGTATGTATATGTGTGTGTGTGTGTGTGTGTGTATGTGTGTGTGTGTGTGTGTGTGTGTGTGTGTGTGTGTGTGTGTGCTATTACCGTCGACTTTTCGAAAGTTCGTTTTATGCCACTTCTCGCTTTTACGGAAAAGGATGAAAGGCGAAAAAAAACCTACAGTGTTCGTTTTTCAGCGAGCCGTTAAAGAGGAAGCGCGCCTCCTCAACCCCTTTTTCCTATACTCCAGGCTAGTGGTGCGCCCCCATGATCCCCAATCTCCAACGACTCAGCTTAACCTGCCATAATCGCTATTCGGGCTGGATTGGTAAGAAAAAAATTCCGTATTGCTTGTTCACTTTATGCCATTTCGGATTACGAAATACTTTTAACAGAATGCTCTACTTTTGGATAGTTGGGTAACCTGTACAATATATGCAGGTTCATCAATGAGTCTGTAGCCTATTTGTTTCTCAACATAATCTCCTTCTTTGCCAATGCACTTAAACCAACGCTTCACCATTGATCACATAAATTGAACATCATACAATGAAAAGCTCAGATCAAAATTTAGCTAATAACTGTGTCAGGCTGTGGATTTATTGATCCCTACTTGTTTATAAGTATGATGTATATTATATGAATGTTTGAATCAACAAAATAACTTTTAATATGTAATTTACTATCTTATTTGATAATGTTTTTGTAAGGCATTCGAAGAGCTGTGGGAGAACATGATTAATTCTCGAGATCCATTTATAGAAAAATAAAAATTAGTTCGTTATGGATAACTGTTTCATTTAACCACTCGGGACCGAGGTACTCTGGCGAAATATCTGATCAGCCGCTCCTTAACAATCATTACTTTTATTGGCTTTATCGCCACGTTGTTTTGAATCGCTATCTGATTCAGTGCCAGAGTGAGAAGACCTAGGGTATAGAAATTGCTCTCGGAATATCTCGTCAACCGATCCTTGACATCCATTGTTCTAGACAGCCATCATCACCCTCTGCTAATTGTTTTGATTTATCTAGTTCACTGTCAAAGTTAGATGTTACCAGGACGAAGAATTCTCACGGGATATCATATCAGCCTTTTCCAATCGGTTGAACTTGTCTCCTGTTCTAGGATAATTCATACTTGAAAAAACTCATTATGATCATCAGTAGCAGTAGCCTCTAGGCGTGTGTCGTTAGTCATAGACCTTCCCAAAAATTCGCCAGATCTCCCTATCCTGAACGTCACGGGGCCAATACCTTCTGAACTTGTCTAGTTCGTCACACTATTTTATTCTTTGCTGGTCACAAATTTGTATATGATCTCTGGGGATCCACGATGTGGCTTGTGGTATCCAGCAGATGACTGACATAGTTGCTATATTATCAGCCCGTAGCCATTTGAGCTTTCTAATGGATACTATGATATTTCTGATTTTTATTTTTTCTTTTATATACATACTCTATTTCAATCTTTAAAGCTTGCCAACGTAGAGTGATTCTTCGCCTGATTAATTTTTTCTTTTGCGGATTTCGTTGAGATTCATTGTCTCAGACATTGTGGTCTACTTTCTTTGGCTCTGCATTTTCGATTTTGATCGTCGTGTCTTTGTCCACGACATGTTTGTTGTACATGACATTTGTTTTTACAGAAGTTTATATGAAGACCAACTTTCTTGTTTTCTTCAGTCAGCTCGTCTACCATTAGTTGGAAACCATTCGGTTTTTCATTTTGAAAAAAGACAACGTCGTCTGCAAATGAAAAATAGATGTATGAATGATAAATAATAAATTACTTGGGCATTTGCTGTCTATTTTGATCCATTTATCAATTGGTTGATGAGAGAACGGGGGAATCAGAATAGACAGCGAATACCTATGTAATCTCAGATTTGCAGACGACAGATTTGCCGTGAATCTGCAGGGCCTCTAACTAATGCAAAACGAACTGAACAAAAAAAATACAGCACAGTATATTTGGGGAAAAAACACAATGGCAAAGGGCTGATCATGTTGCAAGATTGACGGACAACCGATGGACATCGTGACTTACAACATGGATCCCCAAGGGTAAAATGCAGAACCAAGGCTGGCAGAATATGAGATGGCGAGACAAACTGGTCAGGTTCAAAAAATATTGGCTCCTCGACGCCCACCATAGAGGTGTGGCGAATCCTAGGGAAGTTCTATGTCCAATAAAATAAGGTAAAAGAATTACGATAATAATGACGATTTATCAGTCTGCTCAAATAGTGTAAGGGTTAACACATCATTATCACATGCAGAAAGTTCTTGGTTGGAGTACTGGAAAAGTCTTCAATAGGACAAATTTTCCCATGCACCCAGCAGTTAACTGTTTACACTTCTGTAATTAGTGTGGAGTTAGCCCTTTGGTTGACTTGCATCCTGTCAAGTAGGTGATTGTAAAAATTTGAAAAAATCAAGTCCTGGTCTCGACCAGACTTGCGAGGATCACTAAGGTGATGCATGTAATGGGAAACGGGACTTAGTCATAGATACAGCAACGGGAGTTGCCTCTTAAAAGACGGACGCTTCACCTTAATATATTTAATGATTTAATCATATATTTATGAGAATACTTAAGCACTAATGAGATATCTTGCTGGATCTGGAACATCTATCAGGGCTAGCTTCATAGGAGGATGAAGAAAATTTAGCTCGTTATTTAAAGTTTATTTTTAAAAAATGTATATCAACAGGATAATGCATGTCTCCCTCAATCAAATATATTGGTTGATTATATATTTATGAAGGTATCTAAATGCAAATGAAAGATTATATCGGATAAAACTGTTGTTCTTAACCTTTTTACTACCACGCCTCCTTTTTGTAATTGGGCCGTGCCTCACATCTTCATCCAAATGAATACTTTTAAATGGGTGCTGCAAATAGGTGGACAAAAAAACAACATTTTGATGTATTATGTTTACGATCGAAGAATCACTCTAGGGTTTCAAGCTTTCAATAGAGAAAAACTCAATATACAAGAACAAGAAAATCTCATTAGTTCTAAAAAGAAAAAGTATACAACCAGTGCATCTCCCGATAAACACTTATGGAGCTGAATCATGGAACCTAACCAACAGACTAACCTGCAACTGAGAACCATATAACGTGCACGTGAGAGAACCATGCTTAACATGGAGAGATCACAAGACAGCACAGTATATTAGGGGAAAAAATAGGAGTCCGAGACATCATCGAAACCACTAGGAAACTTAAATGGCAATGGGCTGGCCATGTTGCAAAGATTGCACACAACTGGTGGACACCATGACTAACAACATGGATCCCCAGAGATCAAAAGAGTAACTGAGGCCGGTAGAACATTATAATGGAGAGACGAACTCGACAGACTCAGGAAATATTGGCTCCGCAACGCCCACGATAAAGGGATGTGGCGAATCCTGGGGGAGGTCTAAGTCCAACGATGGACGATAAAAAGACATGATGATGATGAAGAAGAAGAAGAAGAAGAAGAAGAAGAAGAAGAAGAAGAAGAAGAAGAAGAAGAAGAAGAAGAAGAAGATGATGATGATGATGATGAGGGAATTTCCAAAATAATTGAAGGAATGCTTACTTTTTAGAAACAGGCTTACACTTCCTCGTGATTAACCCCTTCTTCTGAGGCAAGGCATGCCCCCAGGTTAGCAATCACTGGAATAAAAAAAGTATACTTTTTGAATGCATTTGATAGAAATAGATAGTTGAAAACTGGCTTCTCATTCGTACGTTTTAATCAGATATTTTACATCCACAGCGAGGCGCAGTTATTTACTAAACTTAGCCTAGTCTGGCACAAGGTCTCAGCTGTGAGTCATTCTGTAATATTAAAACAGTCAACCCAAACAATCAACACATTTAAAACAGGCTTCTCTAGTTTTTAAGTTATTCTGGCATGCTGGTTGGCAATGTATGTGTTATGCGTGGAGGCCGTACCAGAGGGCTGAAGATTCAAACATTTACTCGCTATTACGTCTAGAATAAAAAGAATTGATTTGTTTTTTTTAAATTACCCTTTCGGCGAATAAGTCTCTTAGTGGGGGGTTCAATTTGCGCTTTCAGCTTTATGCTAAATCATTCTTTAATTTGTGTCCGGCAGCGTATAAACTTCTCAGTAATTAAACAAAGGACGAGAGAAGTAACTTATTCAATGACCATTCCTTTCTCAATTTTTTAATTGATCATCCCAACATAGCATGCTGCATGATGACCTTTGTCACATTATGGTTCCTATTGAGCGACTAACCAGTTTCGTATTCATTTTCTTCTTCTGTTTTAATTTCAAACAAGTTGAGTATGAAATATTTTAAAGTAACATTTCTGCATGGGTTTTTCAATTTGAGAAAAAAAACAAAAAACAATCACCCCTTCCATTGGATCACGTGATTTCCGCCAGGTCGATTATTTGTTCTGCGCAAGAGAAACGCTAATCAAAAATACACAAAAAAGCATCGATCTTTAAAACTCCAGGGAGCGAAAGGGTTAATCGATAGAAGAGACACACAACTGCAGGTGATTCTGGTTATTTGCCGTCTTTGGATTCGCGCTCGTCGCTGAAGAATGTGAGTTGTTGGACTTGGCGATGGGAAAGAAAGATATGGTTCAGAAGAAAGTTGTTAGAAGTGAAGACGAACACCCAAAAATGATTTTCTCAATGTCACGTTAAGTGTGGATTATTGTAATCTCTGGCTAAACTTTCAGGAAAGCAAAAACGTTAAGAAGTGACCGATATCCGAAATATTTCAGATTATGGAATTTTTCAACTTTCAGACAATCAAATTTTGAATCAGCTATCTTGAATGGCTGAAGTGTAGCTATACTTTTTCAAAATATGGCTCAAATCGAGTATTCCATTTCCTGGCAACAACAACATCATCATCATCATCATCATCAGTCTTTTGTCGTCCGTCGTTGGACATAGACCTTCCCCAGGATTTGCCACATTTCTCAATCATGGGCGTCGCAGAGCTAGTATTTTCTGAATTTGTCTTGTTCATCTCTCCATCGGCTTTGGTTTCGCATGTGATCTCAGGGGATCTATATTGTGAGTCATGATGTCCATAGGTTGTCTGCCATTCTTGCAATATGACCAGCCGTTGCCATTTAAGTTTTCTAGTAGATTCTATGATGTCTCAGACTCCCGTTTTCTTCAGCTGTCTTGTGATATCTCCATGTGAGTTTGAGCATGATTCTCTCATGTGTGTTGCATGTTTCTCAGTTTTCGGGTCTGTCTCTTGGTTAGGTTCCATGTTTCAGCTCAATCAAAGGCTGCAAAGATTACAGACATGCAATGTATCATTGATAAGATACTAACATTAAACTTATATTCGATCTAAATATCTAAAAGTTAAATTACGTTATTCTCAATCTAAAGCTCTATAAGTTAAATAACACTGTTTATATATATATATATATATATATATATATATATATATATATATATATATATATATAGCGAGGTTGTGTTTGATCAATACTGTCGGTGTGCCATCTTGATATAACTTTTTGTTTTAAAAATCTCCGAAATGGTTACATGGTAAACAACTGATGATCCAAACAAAAGAAAATTTACACCAAGTAACATAACAAAGTACATGCAAATCAGGGGAAAATACAGGAGAAAATCACATAAATTGCATTAATAGATATACATTTACCGCCTTATAACGGAGATCATTTCCGATCGAGTTTCAAAGTAACATAACGCATCTGTAATTATTTATAACATTTTCAACAATACGGAGAATGTAATCTTGCCAGATTTTTATTGATTCAAAATTATCGTTCCAAAGTTTGTTCTGCAATCGTTGCATGCTTCGGCCATCTTACTCAGTAACCTCTGCAGAATTTTAAATCGATCCCTTCATTCAATCTTGAGTGTTTTCATTCCGTTGCCCACTTCGGAACCGAAATATCACGTATCAGCGTGTTTGCAGTCAATTTCTTCCACTTAATCAGCATATATGATTTACTCAGCGTCATTGGACCCAGGAATTGAACCTGCGAACGCCAGTCACTAAAAGGGCTATCGAACGTCTTAATCCTCACACCCATGTAACCTTAGGCTAAAAACTACCTAGAAAAAATGTTATGTAGACAAACTTTTCAAAATTACTCTAATTTGTGACACTTACATTTATAAGTTTTTCGCAAATAATATTTATGCAACTAAGTTTGTCTACGTAAAAAGTTTTCCGGGTAAAACAAGAACCTGAAGAAGGCTGCAGAGTAAAAGCAAGCCAGATGAGGATCGTGGTCCGAAAAATTCAGTAAATGAAATTATAATTATTCATCTCAGAAATTCCAATCGATATTATGGATATTAGTGTGCTCCTTTGTGCTTATGGATACCTATGTATTGGCGAGTGACCTTCTACGGCTTTCCTAATACTTTCTGAATGTCTTATATTAACCACTCACATAATTTCATGGATCGGACATCGGTATTTCTTCTCATTTTGCATGAAAGCTGCGCAAGCGGTTCTTGATACACTTAAAATCGTTGAACACCTTCCGGACCGACGTTGTATATTAAATGTAGGCTGAGACGATGTCCTGGGCCTTGTTTCCTCTATGCTGTACACAATGTGCGCACACACACACACATTTCGTAATCAGCGCACTAAGGAAATTAATGTACGCACAAAAGATTTCAAACTTCTTCTTATTGTAAAGATATTGAATCACCATGTCGGAATTTAAAAGTGCACACATACTTTTGTCACTGGAAAAATATTTGCTCTACATGAGATTTTTTGCGTACACTGACAGCTATAGATTGGAGGAATCATTGGCCCTGGGTGACACCTAATGGGTTTTCATTATTTTCAGTTCATTATTAAATGGTAATTATTTTTCAGGGTCTAAATTCTTGGGGGAGACAAATATATTTTGCGTCGCTATTTATCAAAGAAAAAATATTGCAAAAATAAACTTCCAAAAAGCCTAGTTTTCTTCTTGAACTCTAATAAGGATTCCAAATTAATGATGTCTTCGATGAGAACATTGGAGCGATTATTATTATCGGTTGAGATTTGAATGCTTCTTTCTATTTTTTCCATGGTAAATTTGTTAAGTTCTCTGTTTTATTTTTTTTTTTTAGTAGGGGGTAGTTTTAATTGGCACCGAAAGACATTTGCTGTCATCATCTGACTGCCGCTATTGTCAATGTTCAATATATATATATATATATATATATATATATATATATATATATATATATATATATATATATATATATATATATATATATGTGTGTGTGTGTGTGTGTGTGTGTGTGTGTGTGTGTGTGTGTGTGAGTGAGTGTGTGTGTGTATTAAGAAATGCACATATATGATGTGGCAGAATGATTATATAGAAATTTATTTGAAATGATCCCACGACGCCACATGGTTAATGTATCACTCGGCCTAGACAACGTGAATAGAATAAACCATTAGACCGTCGATTGTTTACCTCAATGGTAAGAGCAACGTAATGTTGAAACAGCTACCCTCTGGGTTACAGGTTCGATTCCTGCAGCAGTCACTTTTTCTATAATTAATTATTCTATTGTTGTCTAGGCCGAGTGATACATTAACCGTGTGGCGATGGTAGATCATTTCAAATAAGAGTTTCTATTTAATATAACGCAATTTAAAATCATATACACACACACACACATACACACACACACATACACACACACACATATATATATATATATATATATATATATATATATATATATATATATATTCGTGTGTGTGAGTGAGTGTATGTGTGTGTATGTATATGAGATATCATTGCTAGAAAGTTTCATAAAACAAATCGTGTAGACTAGGCTATTTGCGAATTATTGAAGAAAACTGTATCTATGCACCTTTATTGTCGATTATATGAGTCTGAAAAATAATATCATTATATGATAATTATATAATGATATTATTTGCCGAAAATATTAGAAGAAATTGAAATCTAATAAATGAATAAATTGGATATAAATTCGGATTCAATTATGCCAATATAACAATTATTTAAAATCTTCTCGGATTCTCCAAAGTAGATGCTTACTTTTGGGACGCCCTTCATTCTAAAAACCAACAATCAACACTGGCACAAAAATTGTGCGTTTGTTCACTGTTCAAGTTTCTCCGTCTTTCCGTCTGACTGGCTGTGCATAAAGTTGCCTGACATGAAATGGCTGTTTATTGGCATTTGTCTTTATGATTGTGATTTCGACGAATTCTAAAGCAAAAAAATATAGTTATACATGTTTAATTGATTATTGATTGTACGACAATTAGCTTTCTTCTATAAATCAAACTTCTGATTCATCATATCAGTTTTGATACGATAATCTCACACTCATACGGGTGCCATCCAAAAACGAAATCAGGTTATTTTTTTTTTTTTTTTTGCGTGTAAAAAGTACTGTTTTACCTCTCAAGAACATCAATTTCTCGTACGGAATGAGAATTTGCTCAGAAAGAACAGTGTGACATTTCGTACCGGAGAAATGAGCGTGGGCAATGAGTTATCGGTTGTCAATGAGGAGAATATGAGATGTGTTATGGAAACTGATTGTAGGAAAACAGTTCGTGGTGTTGCTAAATATTTGTAGATTTCGAAAACAGCTGTAGGGTGTCATTTTCCTCTCATAGACGGCCATCTCATGTGGGGCAACCTGATAGGTATCACGCGTGCAGGTTGCACAAATAGAGCCGGAACTTATCTCTAATTTCATTGGATTTCATGTCTAGAAAACCAGTCCCTTTCCCTCTTTCCTAAAAGGGTTTTCGTTTTGGGGATTCAATTGCAATGTAAGTCTATGCTAAATTGGTCACGCTCGAAAATTTTTGCTTTTTAGTGATCAACCATACAAAGAAAGACGAGAGAAATACATTTTTTCATTGATCAACCTTTTTTTCTTTTTTGTTAATCGATCGCCCCTAAAACGACATACTTGGCGTTGGTCACGTTGCGTTTTCTATTGAGTGACCTACCAGACGTATCTTACATATCCAGATGGTTCACTTTGGGGACACCTCGTATGTAAAGTTTATTCTATTTGAATTTTGTTCTGATTTTAGATGAATAAACCAAGTTGTTCTATTCATATAGATATGGATAGATATGTTCTACTCGTATAGATGTGTATAGATATGATCTACTCGTATAAATATGTATAAATATGTTCTACTGGTATAGATATGTATAGATATGTTCTACTGGTGTAGATATGTATAGATATCTTCTACTTGTATAGATATGTATAGATATGATCTACTCGTATAGATATGTTC
Organism: Thysanoteuthis rhombus; assembly: GCA_963457665.1. NCBI lineage: Eukaryota > Metazoa > Mollusca > Cephalopoda > Oegopsida > Thysanoteuthidae > Thysanoteuthis > Thysanoteuthis major. The sequence continues at coordinate 35,922,064 of OY735218.1, forward strand.
TACTCGTATAGATATGTATAGATATGTTCTACACGTATAGATACGTATAGATATGTTTTACTCGTATAGATATGTATTGATATGTTTTATTCGTATAGATATGTAGAGATATGTTCTACTCGTATAGATATGTTCTACTCGTATAGATATGTTCTACTCGTATAGATATGTATATTCAATTGCCGGTACAAAGTTGAAACTGATGGCTAACGTGTGAAAATGTACGTTAGTGGATTGATATTTCACAAAACAAGACTCGAACGTACTTGGAGACACTAGAAAAAAATCACCAACGCTTGTTTTTTACTTAAACGAAATCTTATCGGAAGAAAAACTTATTTCGATGGCTGCGTCTTCTGGATTTGATAAATTATCAAGCTCTATAAAAATCATATTGAGCATTGTGAATTTATAAACCTTTACAAAAATAAATATTCATATATTCTTGTAAGCTCTCTCTCTCTCCCTCTCTCTCTCTCTCTCTCTCTCTCTCTCTCTCTCTCTCTCTCTCTCTTTCTATATATATATATATATATATATATATATATATATATATATATATAATGCTACTCAAAAGTTCGGGAAATGTAACCATGAAATAAAATTCACTTCCCTTGAAAACTATTTTCAGCGTCTCTTTCGAAGTAGCCCCCAGTGTATTGTTTGCTCACAGAGAGTATTGGCTGAAATCGTTCGGTTTGCGCACACT
>OY735218.1:35930272-35965272 GCA_963457665.1 Thysanoteuthis rhombus
TGTATAATGTGCATATGTATGACGATATATGCTCCAATAGAGATTGATATAAATAGATCGGAAAACATACGTACATATATATATAATACAAATCAGGAATATCATTCAGTATAATATAATGCACTATCAGATGCGTGATGGGTTTATTCCATAAAGTGTTCTATACATTCAACATTGAAGATCAGGTTAAATTAGAGTAGAGCTCAAGCCACTGACAATAACAAGAGAGAAAATTGGAGAGATCGAACGAAATAAAATAATCAGGAAGAAACGAAGGAAAGACAGAAGAAGGTACAAAACGGCAGTCATCGAATCCAGTCTCGGAAAAGATGGGGGCTTCGAAGCTACAAAGAAAGGCCTCAATCAAAGACGGAAGCAAATAACCAGTATAATCAAGGAAAATGGAGACCTAACAACAGATAGAGTCAGGATAGTCGAATGTGCCACAGAATTTCACTAAAGACTACATTCATCCAAATAAGGGCGACAAAACAATGAACAGGATACGCAATACGCAAGCTAGCATCTCAAGGATTTCCCAAAAGTAACTGCTTGGAAGGTAAAACAAGCCATCAAACAGACAAAGAAAGGAAAAGCTGCTGAACTAGACAATTTCACTATCGACCAACTAAGAAAAGTGGGTAATATCATCAACTTTTGCCTAACACAAAGTAAAGTCCCAGATGATGGGAACACTGCAATCATAATGCTTTTATATAAACAAAGAGACCCAAAAGATCTCAACAACTACAGACTTATAAGCCTACTCGACTGCATACACAAACTTTTCACAAAAATCGTCACCAACCAAATCACAAAAACACTAGATAAAAACCAACCATGAGAGTAAGCTGGCTTTAGAAGAAGCTACTCGATCATGGATCACCTGCATTCGATAAATCAGCTGAGAAAAAAAGCAGCAGAATATAAACTATCACTCGCTGTAGATTCATCGATGTCAAAAAGTCCTTCGGCTCAGTGGAAATCCCTCAGGTTTTAGAGGTTATCACTTTACAAGGTGTAGATCCAGTATATGCCGAAGTGTTGCAACATATATACAGTCACATCAGCTCCTTTACCAGGCTACATAAAGACTCAGAGTCCTTTCAGCTTCAAAAAGGGGTAAGACAAGGTGATACAAGCTCACCCAAAATCTTCACAGCCTGCCTCGATATGATCTTCAAATGACTAGACTGAGAAATAAAGGAATCAAAATAGACGGCGAATAACCGAACAACCTCAGATTTGCAGACGATATTGCCTTTTTAGCAGATAACCTACACAACCCCCAACTGTTGTTAAATGAACAAAATAAAGAGAGCAAGACAGTCGGCCTACTTCAGCTAGACGAAGATCATGTGCAACTACTATGTCGGAAATGAGAACCTTAAAATCAAAATCGAGGACACAAAACTGGATCACTACATCTACCTATGACAATGGATTTCCATGAGACCCTCAAATAGAGAAAAAATCAAGCGAAGAATCACTCTAAGATGTCAAGTTCTTGACCGGGCAAACTCAATTTTTAGAAACAAGAGAATCCCATTAATCCTAAAAAGAAGGGTGTACAACCAATGCACCCTCCCAATAGTCATTTATGGAGCTGAAACGTGGAACCTAACCAAGAGACAGATCCACAAATTGAGAACCATGCAACGTGCACATGAAAGAATAATGCTTAACCTCACATGGAGAGACCACAAGACACCACAATACATCCGGGAGAAGACAGGAGTCAGAGACATCGTAGAATCCATTAAAAATCTAAAATGGCAGTGGGCTGGCCATGTCGCAAGAATGGTGGACAATCGATGGACATCACGACCTACAATATGAGCTCCCCAGAGATCACATGCGCAACTGAGGCTGGCAGAGTATTAGATGGAAAGACGAGCTTGACAAATTCAGAAAGTACTGGCTCCGCGATGCCCATGATAGAGAAGTGTGGCAAATCCTGGGGAAGGTCAATGTGTGACAACGGGCGTTAAGAGACTGATGATGATGATGATGATGATGATGATGATGATGATGATGATGGTTCAAAATATGATGAAATGAAGGATTTGCTATACAAACACGATTATGTTTCTGCCTTGTTTGGGCTTCTTCAGTACGAATTTCGGACCATCAGAAGATGCCCACGATGTAATTAAGTTTTTGGAAACCTGTTTTTCCTCTCAAATTTCTTCCACCCTCTAATTGACTAAGTACCAACATGTCTATAGAGAGAAATTCGATATAAACAAATGTATGTATGCATGTATGTATATTAATTCATAAATGATAATGGAAAATGAAAGATTCAGAAGACGCGTGTTACATCTTATGAAGATGAAACTTTATGCATTTTGCCTTTTCTTAGGCATCGTCAGAATAGGCAGTACAAAAAATTGTGGAATCAGTAACCAGTTACTCAATTATTTTAACTAGGGGACAGCACTAACGTATGGTTCGTTTGAAGTATCCAGCCGTTTGATATTACCAAAAAATAGCCTACCTAGGACAATGGCGCTTTAGTCCTTTCAAAGAACTCCCCTTGGGACCCAACACACTTATCCCAGTGCGTCGTCTAATTTTCAAAATAGTCTGCAAAGTCTTCTTTCGGGGTCACCATTGGCTACCTCGTTGTGTTCACCTTGATTTTCTTTGGGAAAATCCGGAGCATCGGTGGTAAGGGAACTGACTAACCTGGGTTTTGGGGAAAAAACTCGCACAAGACGTGAAGCATGAATGCGACGGTTACACAATATTCAACCTCACTAAATTGCCGACTGAGTGATCCAACGAGAGAGAGAGTTTATTCATCCATGCGTAGTAAGGTGTCCTCTGATTGTTTTCCAAGTTACATCATGGCAGTGCAACCGGTTCTCGAGATATTTGAAATGGCTGGATACTTTCTGGATAGACCTCGTGAACTTACGAAGCTTGAGTTAGTACCGGTGAAGTTGGATAACTCTGCAACTTAATTTTTACTTTTCTTTGTCCCTTGAAAGCTTTTCCTCTTGTGTTATGTAATTGTTGTATTTGTTTGATTTTTTCTTTTTTTTTGTTTTTAGTATATTTGGATAGAGAACAAGTAAAGGTCAATGTATATAGATAGGGCCTTTCAAGCCTTTATGGGTTTTGCAATTACTATGAAATCAAATCAGTTATTCTGTTTGATTTACACCTTAAAATTCTCCACGTGTGCAAAATGTAAATCTTAATGGTCGATTCCAATTCCATACTCTTCGTCTGGAACATTCTCACAGGATAAAAATCATACGTTTTAACTCATATTGCTCTACAGAGATGTAAAGAAAAGGTTTTTAAAAATTTCTTCATTCCTTATGAAAATTAGAAGAGAAAAGGTTTTCAGCATTCGTAAAAGTTGATATGATATTTACTAGACTACGCTTAGCACAAAGTGAGTCCAAATGTATGGAAAATAAGGGACTAGAAGGTTGTGCTGTGTGATCCTTCAAATTGGAGAGGCCTTTGAAGCCATTAAAATCAGCATTTGAAATCTTACCATTGACATTGGCTTGAAATCAAACTACTTGCGTCAGTGAGATATATGCAACTATCATAGCCACAAAGGAGCTCGTAATTGAAATTATAAGGATCCCACTTACAAGCACAGAAAGCCTTCAAATTGGAGTGTACCTTCAAGCCATAAAAATCAGCATTTGAAATCTTAGCATTGACATTGGCTTGAAATCAACCTACAAGCGTCAGTAAGATATATGCAACTATCATGGCCACAAGGAGCTCGTAATTAAAATTATAAGGATCTCACTTACAAGAACAGAAATGTTCTTTGAGCAGTGATTATTTTCCTCCGTTAGCGTGAGCGAGGTTTAAAAGCCCCAAATTCTCTTGACTCGAAGATATGCCCGTAGCGCTAACCTGAGGCACTTAGTACTGAAAAAGGGGTGCGCAGGGTTCAAGGTAAGGAGGGCGGTGCCGGTTCGTGTAGTCAGGAATGATTAGATTGTTGAATACGAACGGTAAGTGTTCAATGTGTTGCTCATAGCGATGATGATTCTGATGATGGGGCTCGGTGTAGGGGGAGGGGGGACGACGACGAGGAGGATGAGGAGAAAAAGGAGGTTGGGCGGGAGGAGTTGAAAAAGAAAGATAATGAAAACGAAGATGCTGATGATGAAAATAGTAGTAGTTGATGTACTACCAGTAGTAGTAGTAGTAGTAGTGGTAGTAGTAGTGGTAGTAGTAGTAGGAATGGTGCTGGTGGTGGGGGTGGTGAGGGTGAGGAGAACAATGTGGTAAAGAAGAAAAGGTCAGGAGGACAATGATGCTGATGCTGATGATAACGATGGGAACAGCAGTAGTCGGAGAGGGGTGGAGGAGAAGGAAGAGGGAAAAAGGGTTTTGAAAATAATGATAATAATTGGAATTTCCCTGCTGCGGTTAGGGAAAATAATTCCTGGAGAATTCCTTTTCCCCTGATCCCGAACACCATCATCACGACATTCAACTTTCTGTTGCATCAACGGAGACGAGAGGATAAATCTTTTGTTTTGTTTTTTTTCCCCAATTCTCCTTCCTTTCCCATCTGTTTCAAGGTTCAATGAGAACCCAAACCCAACCCGAACCCAACCCGAACCCAATCCTACCTCCCTCTCTCTCTCTCTCTCTCTCTCTCTCTCTCTCTAACGCACCCGAATCAAGGCCTCTCCCGATCTTCTCCTCCGCCTTTGCCTCCCTCCTACTCTCGCCCTACCCCTAAATTCATTATTTTCGGCACTACTTGTTTCTCCTTACCCCCTCCCTCCCCCACCTTCGGAGTTCTCCTTGCTTCAATACTGTTTCTGTTCCCCGTGTTGGCGTCGTCACAATGTGACGGCGATGACTACGGTGTGTGCCGCCGAAACTTCCTCTTCCTACTACTATTTCTATACGGCACACCGCTTCGCCCACCTCCCGTCTTGTGTTTTTCTACCTATTCGCGCTTTCCAATCAGGCTCGTTTCAGTTACCGAATAGATGCATAGGCGGGCGGGCGGGCGGGCAGGCAGGCAGGCGGTCACACACGCGTACAGGAACAAGTGCGCGTACGACTATTGAACAGAGATAGAAAGATAGATAGATGGAAAGATAGATAGATTGAATAAAGAGCAAATAGCTAGATACACACACATATGTATGCCCGTATGTTTTTATTTATGCATGTATATAGCTGGTACATATATATATATATATATATATATATATATATATATATATATATATATATATATATATATATATATATATATATGCATACATTTATGCTATTTGTCTCTTTTCCAATGCCCATCTCTCTCTCTCTCTCTCTCTCTCTCTCTCTCTCTCTCTCTCTCTCTCTCTCTCTCTCTCTCTCTCTCTCTCTCTCTCTCTCTCCATTATTTTGGAATAAATTATTATTCAACTATGTTCATGGCTTATACCATTTCTGATAGCATGAATTTCATTCTATCTATTCAGGTTGAACGTTTTCTTCTCACTATTTATTGTGGTTTATTTGAGGCTGTCAAATCAAAGATGGAAAAAGGCAAATTTGAGCAATTTTTGTCGCCTGAATTCAAAATTGGATGTAATGAGCGGAAACATCTCGCAATATCAACCAAGTCCTCGGCTCGGGGAACATACAGGTCAGCATTAGTTTCAAAAATTTCGATTGTCGACTTCCAATCGAAGGCCATTATTGAGGAAGGCTCACATAAGACAACTTTAAAAGCTGCAGAAGAACTGATCGTGGACCACCCAACCAGTTGTTCGACATTTGCACCGAATCAGAAAATCAAAAGAAGCTCGACAAATGGTTGCCACAGGAGCTGAACAAAAATCCAAAACTTCGCCGTTACGAAGCCTGCTCAGTGCTTTTTTGTGTGCAATAAAATAAATCCATTTCTTGATCGTATTGTGGCATCTGGTGGAAAATGGATTCTGTACAACAACTGACGGTGTACCGAGCAGTGGCTGGACAGAGGTGAGACACCAGAACACTTTCCCGGAATCGAACCTGCATCAAAAGAAGGTAATGGTCACAAGTGGAATCATTCACTAAAACCTCTTGAATCCTAGCGAAAACATCACAGCAAATAAGTATTGCCTGGGATTCGACAAAATCCACCAAGAACTACAAAATTTACGTTCGATATTGGTCAATCGAAAAAGACCAAATTCTTGTACCTGACAATACCTGATTACATGTGATGCGAATGGCCCTGCAGAAATTGATTGAGCTATGCTACGAAACTCTACCTCATCCAGCTTACTCACCAAACTTCTCTCCGACCGACTACTACTTTTCCTAGTAATTCGACCATTTTCTGCAAGAGAAGGTCTTCAATAACCAACCAACAGCTCAATAATACCTCCGAAGAATCCATTGGTTCCAGGACACCAGAATTTTATGCCTCAGGAATATATGGATTCGTTACTAGTTAGCAAGAATGTGTAGATTTCGAAGGTTCTTATTTCGATTTATAACTTTTATTATAATCTGAGATATTCTGCTTCAAAGTTGATGGTGAAAAAACGCAATTATTTTTGCACCAAACGAGTAGCTTTACAGGAATATCTTGAATACTGTGGGTTTTATTAGTGCAGTTTTCGATGTAGTACGGTTATGGGATTGCTGTACAAATTAATATAACTTGGTACCAGCCGGAAAAAAAGACCTAGAACAGTGCTATATTGAACAGAACGAAAAAGTTTGGAAAAAATTAATTGCATTATTCAAGGTATACCTGTGTACACACAATCTCTCTACGGCAGGAGCCAAATTCAGAAATGAGCTAAACATAGCTTAGTCTGACAACAGGCTGCATTATTAAAACCCCTGGATCGAACCTGATTTATTTATAACTGATTGAAAGATCCGTTTGCTAATAATCTCCCTGGAAGAAGCACCCACGAGATATTTACTAGATGTAACTCTACGTACACGGACACAGGGTCAATACAGTAGCAGGGCCATCTCAAGAATATTTGAGGCCCTGGGCAAAAGCAATGCACTCGACCCTCAACGCCCCCAACGATTTAAATTGAGTATTTATTCCTCAAATTGAATTTCAGGTCCCCTAAAATCGTTCGGTCCCGAGCAACTGCTCATTGCGGTCGGTCATGTAGTTAGATGGTTTTGTATACGGGGTGTTCTCGTTCTGTTCTCCAGCAACCCAGGGCAGCCATATTGTCGGAATACACCCGAACCGTGGCGGCAGAGCCCCATAGTCAACTCAGGAATCTGCCCGGAAAAGGAACCTATTCGCGCCATCTTGATGAACCATATGATGTAATTCACCTCAAATCCCCATCGCGCTGGATGGAGGCCATTTCTAGAGCAGATCCTACCGTATGCGTTCATATAGTCGCGAAAAAAAATTGAAAAATCTTTGTTTGCGAAGCCAGACCATTAATTCATAATGGAGCACGCTGTAATGCCCAAGTTACTAAAGTAGTATGCTAGATTAAGTATTGCTCAACGATACTCTCTCTCTCTCTCTCTCTCTCTCTCTCTCTCTCTCTCTCTCTCTCTCTCTCTCTAGATTAGCTAAGCTTGGTTTGGCAAGACTATCATTGATCTGTGAAACTTACTCGCTCTACGGAAGTTGTTCAGTACAGATATTTACTTAGAGTTACCATACGTCCGGATTTCCGAGACATGTCCTCCATTACAGTCTCAAGATGTTCATCCGGAAGAAATTTTTAAACTTCTTCAAAAGTCTGGAATTTTGGCATCCATTATTTTATCCACGAGGAAAAGAATAGAACTACAGAGACGAGAGCAAGATGGGAGAGAAGGGGAACGATACATGTACTACGTTGTCAACTTCAGTGCTATGTACTGCTTTTTCTGGTTCTTCAACCAAGCGGATACTTTTTTCATATTGCTAACAATAAATGAAATGTTGAATGAATTCCAATGATCATATGATTTTTTTTTTTACGCTGTAACATTTTTTTATCCTGCATTCAAGACACTTCAGCACTTTTAAGCCATAATCAAACCATTATTGACATGTGTTGAAAACAATGAATTTTAACTCTCCTGTGTTGGGAAACACTGCCTTGGAGCAATGGTTAGTAAGCTAGTCTCGTAAACTGTTACTACTGTAGTGAATCTGATAAAGCTGTGTCAGACTAAGATAAACTTACTATTTTTGAGCGATGGTTAACAAGCTTGTTATACCAACTAGAACACTTGTTCTCACTTTGATCTTTACTCGGTGGACCACAATTTTGGCCTTGAACCAGACTCAGCTAAGCGTTGTCAATACCTACTGTAGTGAGTTTGGACCCCGTTGGGCCCTCGTTATCATAGCCCTGTGCCAGACTGAGCTATGCTTCGTTATTCCATAGAGAAATGGTTATCAAGCGAGTCTCACCGACTATCATTACGGTAAGTGGTTCGATTCTCACAGGCGGTTCCACCAACTATTACCACAATTGTGACTTCGATCTTTACTTGGTGGTGCTCAACACTATTGTCCTTGCGTCAGACTAAATTATTGACCCTGTGCCAGGCAAATATAACCTTAGTGAAAAGAAATCACCTCGGAGTAATAGTTGGCACGTTGTTTTCGTTGACACTGTTATGAGTACGATTTCCACTTAGTGCTCGATACTTGAGTCATTGTGCCAGACTTGAGTAAACTTGGTTTATACCTGAAGCTTGGAAGAGGGCTTACAGGTGAACATAAACTGTTGCATTGCACATACATATACGCCTACACAGAGAAACAACAAAGTATACATACACACTCAAACATAAACAAGTCAGCACACACAGTTGCGTATACACAGGTAAACCTTGATTTGTGAGGTTTATTCCTTCCAAAATTTCTGTACTGTTCAAGGCCATTATATTTTAATGTGTTTTTTGTTTCTGGTTTATAGTTAGTTACATCTATTTGAACAGCAATACCATAACTGTATTTCATTAGAACCCACGCTAATCAAAACTGCGCTATTCGAGGTATTTCGTTATAAGTTGTTGCTTACGTGGAGAAAAAACAAAAGGCACACACACACACACGAGCGTGCACACACTCAGACGAACGAGCCTGCACACACTTATACTGACAGTAGCATATAAACATTTTTTTCTTCTTGTTTACCTTTCCGAGCCGAAGATATCATCAATGGCTAGTGATTATTCCGTGCGAAGCTACCTTTCACACATAATTAAGCGAATCTCCTCTGACATGTGGGAGACCTGCATTTAACGCTTACAATTCGAAAAATCCCAACCCACCTCCCACTTGCATCAGCCCCTCCCGAACAATATCTCCCCAACCACTCCTGCGAAAACAGTACCTTCATCATGTTTTTTTGTTTTTGTTTTTGTGCTTTATTTTTTTACATTTTTGAATAACAAAAGCCCCTCTCTCTCTCTCTCTCTCTCTCTCTCTCTCTCTCTCTCTCTCTCTCTCTCTCTCTCTTACACCCTTCTTACGTCTTTTACGACCACATCTCTTTCGCCCTCTTTTTTCTTTTCTTCGCATATCTAGTCCTCTTTTTAGTTTCTCTTTGACATAGCTCTTTTTTTTTTCAATGAATCCTTTGAGAAGCAGTGGTCACGTTCGTGTTTATCGTCTTGTATTCTTTATAACTACTACTACTACTCTTTTATTGTAAGTTCAACGCCTTTCCCGCCATAATTTTCCTTCCCTTTCTTTCTGCCTCTTCAACCGACACGGCGTTCATCACTTCTCCATTGCACAATGGCCTTGAAAAGATTTTTTGGTTGGGTGGGGATATTTTCTAAAACCTCACGCATTGTTTATTTATCAGAAAACGTCAAGCGAAACTGTCACCGTAAACCGTCAACGTGGGTTTCTTCAGTATTCAAATTGATCCGGCTGGCTAACTATGTATGTTACACGCGTATAGGCCGAGCTAAAGGGCTGAAAATTCGAACATTTAATCCTTATTATGATGAAAACGTTTCATTTGTTGTTTTCGAAATTACTCCCAAAAGATGTTTTAAATGTGAAGGGGGGGTCAATTTTATGTGTAAATTTATGCTAAATTAGTCCCTCTATGTCCAGTAGTGTTCACGCATGTTTTTTGGGGGGGATTCAGATTGTTCTAGTGATCACTGCACAACAAAATGTGAGAAAAGTAACTTATTCGTTGATCATCCATTTTTACATTTTTTTCAACTGATCATCCCCAACACGACATGCTGCCAAAAGACGTTGGTTTCGTGCCGGTCTCTATTGACTAACCAGACCTGTTTATTTTCAGGTATTTTTATTACTCTTAATTTTGTATTGGTTCATTTATTTTTTACATGCAGGATTATTATCATTGTTGTGGTTGTTTTTTTATGATGTTCCTCCGTTTATATTTATGGATATTCATCTGTTGTTTTGAAGGGGACTCCTTCCTCCACTTTTGAATAGTTGGGGGAAAATTAAGGATCCACTCTGCAATCTCGCAATGAACCACGAACGAAGGTGCGCTATGAACCTGGCGTGCAGGTGCACTCAGCCAATTAACGCAGGTACACGCTCACAGATAGATAGATGGATAGATAGATAGATAGATAGATAGATAGATAGATAGATAGATAGATAGATAGATAGATAGATAGATATGAACACAATGAACTAGATACATAGATAGATAGATAAATAGATAGATAGATAGAGAGAGAGGGGGAGATAGATAGATATAGACACACTAAGATAGATAGATAGATGGATGGATGGATAGATAGATAAATAGATATGAACATAGATAGATAGATAGATAGATAGATAGATATGAACATACTAAGATAGATAGATAGATAGATAGAGACATACTAAGATAGATAGATTGATAGATATTAACACACGGATAGATTAGATAAATAGATGGATTGATAGATAGATATGAATAGACCTAGATAGATAGATGTGATCAAAAAGCAAGCAAGGGACTTCTTTAAAAGAGACGGGGGAAACTAAGTATTCGGATAAGTAAGTTCCCCCAACGTTTTGGAATCAATACTATCTATCTACCAATCTATCTATCTATCAATCTAGAGAAAGAGGTGAGGAGAGCATACATATAGAAGCACTGGGAGGAACTAACTTAGACATGAACATTATGACGTTTGTGTGTGTGTGTGTGTGTGTGTGTGTGTGTGTGTGTGTGTGTGTGTGCACGCACGTGGGTGTGCGTGAAAGATTGGAGCCGAACTAAATAGATAGACAGATATACTGATAATGAGAGAGAGTATACGATAAATAAATGATATATAAATATTCATAAACTAAAGCGTACAGCTCGACAGGCATATCGATATGATCTAAGTAGTATACATTAATCAATATAAAGGTAGATGTAAAGAGACTCTGGGAGAGAGGAAGTGGGTGTGTGAGAGAGAGGGAGAAAGATAGGTAGATAGATAGATAGATATGCTTAAAAACTCCGTTCACTTCAAGCCTGTGTTATTAAAACACTTAGCACTTAGGATATATAGCTCTCAAGTTATGGCTAGCGGGGCCACGCTGCGCAGCTACAACTGTCCTCTCGCTAAGAAATTTATTGCGTCTGTGCGTTGTGTAGATATCTCCAAAAGTTATTTGAAACTGTCAACCAAAACTGCCAACATAGGTTCCTTCAGTTCTCAAGTGAATCTGGTTGATTGGCTGGCATTATATACGTTACATGTGCAGGCCGCGTCAATAGAGCAAAGATGGCGGAAAATTTTAACATTTTATGTTTATCATATATATAAAAGGCTTGTTTTTCTTAAATTCCCGTCTTTCCAATAAGTTTTTCAGTGGGGGGGTTCGATTTATAAGTAAATTTATGTTAAATTGGTCCCTTTGTTTGCATTCAGGCTTGTTTTGTTTTGGGGGGGAAAGGTTGGAATTTTTAGCGAACGAACACAAGGCGAGAGAAGTAACTTTTCCATTAATCATCCCTTTTTTTCCAATTTTAATTGATCACCCCCAACACAGCATGCTATCAAAAAAACGTTGGTCGTGTGAAATTTTCTATTAAGTGATTCACCTGACATGGTCGGAATGTTGGTCACCAAGTGAGGGTCGAGCTCCCCACATCAGTGAATTGGTCTGCAAGACCAGACAGATAACAATTAGCTTGCTACATTAGCCACCCAGGGTAAGTGCAGTGTACAGAATTCAAATGTGTACGCCTTTTTACTGTAGCCTCTTTATCTACAGGAGATATGTTCCAATACCCTCAGCAGAAACCTGAAACAGCAGATGATATCGAACCCAGTATATATGTTGTTGTTTTGGTGTTTTTTTCCGTATACAAAGCTAAAATCAAGTTTGATTTTAAATTAGACATATTAAGAGATTAACAACAGTAAATGATAATTAAATAGAATAATGCAGCAATATATTGTTTATTAAATTAAAGCTATGTGAAAAAAGATTCTTATCGTAGATCTTAGCAACCTCAACATACGACCTTTTCTCACCTTATTAAGTCGAGTGCTATCACCTTTTCATTTAAAGGAAGCACCTCACAACTCCTCTCTGACATATTTGTATTGCCACCATCGCTTGAGCTTTAGGACCGTTATTAAGGCTTATGAATTGTTTATATTTGAGGTTTACAGCGGGTTATTGAAACGGGTATAGGAGACTACTGAAAACTTATTCCATACATGATCATGATTAGTTCCCCTTACCCCGTGTCTGAGATAATTGAGTATTTTCAACCTGCGCCAAAGATAGGCTTTCGAAGCTGGATTAAATGCTGCATTGAATGCAGATGTTTTGCGAAGGCAGAACCTCCCCACATTGAAAGATTGGCGTGTCGTCATCTTCCAATCCCCATTTGACTTTATGCTTAACCAAACTAAACATGCTGGTATCTACTAATGACTTATCCCATGGTTGAGATAGTTATGCATATTCCGAAGGTGACAGGGGATTTAGAATGCTGATTTGGAAAACAGACAGATGCTCCCTATTTCGGAGATTGGTGCAACGAAATCGTCTTCCCCCTCCTAGTCTTATGTCAGACTAATCAAACTCGAGTGAATATCTTCAATCAGTTACAACTGCTTGAGGGTTTGAATAGTTGGGTATTTCCTACCAACACCAGCGGTCGGCAATCGAGCCCAAATAAAAGGCAGGATATTAAAAATGCAGTTTTTCAAGGACTCGCCTGGTTCTTCTATTTGGAGGACTTGCGCCATACAATCTTCCAAATCTTTCTTCTCTTCTTTTATACCCGTGCTGCATTTAGATATGAATAAGTAGTATTTATAACCTTTCATGCACGAAATTGTTTCGTTTGTATTTTTGGCGACATGTTTTCTGTGGAATGCCTTTATGGTTATTAGTTATGTAAAAAAAACAACGGCTGCCTTTCTCGTGTTAAGTACCAACACATTGCCGATATATTTAACACTACAGTTGCTGGGGTGTCTAAATTGACACCTTTATATTCCTGAAATCGAATTCTCAGAGTGATACCTTTAAATAGTGATTCATTACGTAAAAACCGTCGGTTGCCTTTGTCGTGTTAAATATCAACAAATTACTCAGATATTTAACACTGGAATGACTAAGGTATCAAAATCGACAGCTTCATATTCCTGGCTCAAAATTTTCAGTGCAATACCTTTAAATAGTTATTCATTACATTAAAGACCGTCGGCTGCTTTTTTCGTGTCAGATATCCAGAAAATCCCGAAATATTTAACTCTAGGATAGCTATGGTGTCAAAATTAACACCTTCGTATCCCTGACATCACATTCTCTGACTAATACCTCAAAATAGTAATTCATTACCTGAAGACCGTCGGTTGCCTTTTTCATGTTAGATATCAACAAATTACCAATATATTTAACACTGAGCCGTCGAAATGGAATCCCTCCAATACCTGACACCGAATTCTCAGAGTAATGCTTTAAAATAATGATCTGCGTATACGCCACTCGATGGACTATATGTTTGTAAAATTTGCCAAGGGGGATAACTATAAAACACGAATTGTGAGATAGCCTCCTTCTTTTATTCATTTATTAATTCATTTATCACGTTTTGTCGTTATTCATTTTTTTTTTAAATTATGAGAAAAATCCTTTCTAGTTGAACATGAATAAGGAAATACTGAGCAGTTTGATATTTTAAAGTTCAGTAAAATTATGAAATGGTTTACACACAGTGTCATAAATAAACTGGTTCATTATATTATGCGGGAATGCCTTGAAAGGTGCGGTTTTGATACGTGCAAGTTACTGTGTTGCTGTAAAAATTAATATAACTAAGCATAAGCTGAACACATCAAATTAAGACGAGATTTTGACCAGCGTGATTTTGAACAGTACAGAAAATTTTGGAACGAATTACCCGCACCAATCAAGATATATATACATGCATGAACACTGTCGGCTGACTCTCTCGTGTTAAATATCAACAATTCACGTATGTAGGCGTGTGTACAAGAGCGTGAACACACAAAGATACATTTGTGTAAGTGCCCATATATTTGCAATTTCCTGAATAACCAACGATGCGTTCCTTCCCAATATTGAAAGTTTCATTCATCTTAACATTTCGGCCTTACAAGAATTTCCCCAGGTCACAATGACAATTGGTCATTGCTGCCACGACAAGACGGGAACCAAAGCACTTCAATTTTTCTAGAGTTATTTTTTTTCTTTTGTTCCTTTTTCTTTTCCCCGGGGAGAGCGTTGTGGTAGCTTTCTATCGCAAGATTCAATATATATCAGTTATAAGCAAGTAATCGACTCTGGCATTATTATATACGATAATGCAGGTGTCTCAGATGGCAAAACAAAAGTAATATATAGGGATTTTTTTTTCCAATTTGTCAAATCATATAACTTATAACATGTCGGAAATATAATTCCACTTATAAATATATATACATGTGTGTGTGTGTTAGTGTGTATTTATATATATTTGTAGGGGTGCGTGTGTGTGTGTGTGAATATATGCGAACACACATCAGCATTACTAAAATGTATCTGCACTAGTGTCACTGGACAGAACGTTATACGTTATCAACGCTCCCTTATTCGAGGTTGAGCACTCTTCAAGTGAGGTAACTCGTTCATGGTAAGCTTATGCAACGCTCTTCCAACTTCGGAATAGAGCACTCGGGTGGATGGGGAATATATGCGTGAATAAATATATCGCTTAAATTCAACTTTACTGACCGTCCACTTCTGCGTGGCGCAGAGGTAGGTTGCCAGCGAAGGTTTCGATCCTACCTCGTGGTACTGGATGGAATAATGGATAGTCTATAGCCACATTGAAGAGTTGTAATACAACGAAACAGCTGTTTGTGGATAACACAATGATATATATATATATATATATATATATATATATATATATATATATATATATATATATATATATGCTTGCGTATGCGCATGTGTGATTATTGATTGAATTGGTTTCATCTGACGTAATGGTGAAAAATGAATTTTCATAGACAATCAGGAAAACTCAGATGAGGTGAATAAGTATCAATTCACAGGCGTTTCGTGGTGAATAATCCACACATCATTAACGAGATGGAGAAATGAAGGAAAATGTCTCAGAACTTGAGTTATCTACGTTGTGATTGGATGGAATGGGAGTGTGTTGAGGTGCTTTCCTACCTCATCTACTCATATATATATATATATATATGTGTGTGTGTGTGTGTGTGTGTGTGTGTGCATATGTGTGTGCGTGCGCATAGAAAATTTAGTTCTCCGCGGTGATTTTGAGTTCCATGCCAGTGACGATAACCCCACCGGCATGAGACTCCATGTACATCTATTTACATAAACTCTATCCTCGATATCGAACACTCTTGATGCATGAATAACTCAACTATCAACAATATATATATATATATATATATATGTTTTTGCTTACTTTGCATATATATGTTTTTGCTTATTTGCTGGAAATATATAGTGCTTTATATTTCAGCAAAGTGTCAATAAGATGAATCAATAACAATAATTCAATAAAATAAAGCATATAATGAATAATTTTATTATGTTACGACAATTGGCTGATATGTTTCTGTACGTAGAACTTTTTTTTTTCAAGTAATAGATGTTAAAGATATATTTTGGTTTTTACAATTTGCACACGACGCTCTCAGGATCTTTCTTTATTATTTTTATGTTCATTTTGCTTTATTTTATTCATCGTTTTGTTTTTATTTTTATTTGTTTGTTTTTGTTTTTTTTAGTTTTAGATTTAGTATTGACCAGGCCGATTAAGGATATTAGTGTCAGTATTTGCTTTCTTAAATTTGTTTATATCCGGTTACAGACCCTAAGTCGACTGCATACCTTTGTAGAAGTATTATAAAAATTTATTATCTTATTAGAAAAAAAGAGAACCTGCGACCGATAAGGTAGCCGCTTTAACGTAACGTTGCTCTTACCATTGAGCTACACAATGGTCGATAATGCAAAGGCCCAAATAACTGTTTCAACTCCAAATTCTCATTTTGCTCATTCACGGTCTATGTCTGTTATTGTCACGCCAATCTTTCACGTGGGGTAGTTCAGCCTGCTTAATGTGTTTCTTTCAACGCGACAATTATGTTTTTAATATATATATATATATATATAGAGAGAGAGAGAGAGAGAGAGAGAGAGAGGGGAGAGAGAGAGGGGGGGAGAGAGAGAGAGAGTTCAGTCCTCTCTGGTGACTACCACTTGCCGCTCTGTTCCAGGCTAAGTTAAGCTTAATAAAACTCAACTCAACTATGGAATAGTGATAAGCGAGTTAATCTCGCAGACCATCACTACTATAGAGAATTCTATCTTCAATTCGTGATCTAAACTAGTGGAGTGTGCAATGCAAGCTTTGTAAATACGTATACAACCAGTGTTACTCAGAAGGCATTTAACCTTTCTGCATAAATCCGAAGTTTGCTTTTAGTCAATGATGTATAAATAAAGTCTTGCTGGAATCTTGTTCGTTCAAATTGAGGCTCCCAAAATAAACTTGACCTGGCAAAAATAAACTTTCCTAATGGTCGCTGCCCACCGAAAGTTACGTCAGGTATGCTGCAGTAATATTTGGACGAACAAATAACATTCGGCCGTCTGTGTTTACCGGTTTGTTCTTTGGTTAATTACTGAAATGCAATCAATATTCTTGGTCACTGAACGTGAATTCCGGGTCTTTTTCGTTAGCTAACGTCTCCAAACTTTCATCATCATCAGCAGCAGCATCAGCAGCAGCAGCCTTTTAGCACACATCGTTGGACACAGACCTTTCCCTAAAGATTCGCCAGAGCTTTCTATCATGAGCATCACAGGGCTAGTGCTTCCTGAATTTATCCAGTTGATAGTGCCATTTTACTTTCTATCGGCCACAGTTTCGCTTATAATCTTTGGGAATCCGCGTCGTGAGTCGTGATGTCCGGCGGTTGTCTGACATTCTTGCAACATGTCTAGCCCATTGCCATTTGAGTTTTCTAACAGTTTATGTGATATCTTGGACTCCTGTCTTTTCTCTAATATACAGTGCTGTCTTGTGATCTCTCCACGTGAAGTTGAGCTTGTTTCTCCCATGTGAACGTTGCATGTTTTTTTTTTGTTTGAGGGTCAATTTTTTGGTTAGGTTCCATGTTTCAGATCCATAGGTGACTATCGGTTGGATACATTGGTTCTTTTTAGGACCAGTGGGATTTTCTTATAAGTCGAGCTTGCTTTACCGAAAGCTTGCCAACCTAGTGTGATTCTTTGCTTTATCTTTCCTTCATTTGATGACTTCATGGGGACTCGCTGTCCTAGGTAGATATAGTGGTCTACTTTCTCGAGCTCTTTACGATTTTGATTCTTGTGACTTTGTCTCCAACATATTTTTTGAACATGAGAAAAGAACAGATTAAGATGCATTATCTTGGGGGGCGCGAAAAGACCCAAAATGCTTCGTTAATCCCAAACAACGAAAACCTAACCTTTAACCGGGGGCGAGGGCATCGAGGAAGGAGATGCCAACGGAATAAAATTAACATGTCAATTCCCACTCGTCATGAAAGTTTTGATCTGATAGGGACTAACACAAAAGCCCCAAAATGCCATGCTCATTATTGCTTTTTTAGTTATTTCAAAGTTTTGACAGCATTTGCATCTTTTTCTAGATAGACTACAAAAATCCGTCAATATGGCCGACCACGAACTATCATCATGAAATGAATTTTCAGTCGGCGATAATGAGAAAAATGAAAATCTTTTGTTAGTTTTTTTTCATCTTAATTATGAGTTCTTGCTTTTGTTGGGATATTTAATATGTAACGCAAATCCCTAAAGACGAACAAACACAGGATGCCCAACATGAAATGGTCGCAGCGCTCGTTTTGCAAACCAACTCGCTATCGTTGTGATATACATCCACCCTGGGTGACCAGACTAAGCACGATCAGGGAACCAACTTAAATTACTCCTAACAGAATAAAAACAGAAATTTGAGAGGTGGTGAAGATTATAAGAAAGAAAACGCGTCCGATAAATCCCTCAATAGAAAACAGTCACGAGGCAAACGTCTTTGAGTAGCATGCTGGGTTGGGGTGATCAACTAAAAAATTGGGAAAAAGGATGATCAATGGATAAGGTATTTCTCTCATCTTTTGCTGGACAGTGATCACTTGAAAAGTTTGAAATTTCAAAAAACAAGTGCGATAGTGAGGGGTCAATTTAGCATAAATCTACGTTGCACATTTAGTCCTCTTTAAAAAAAATTGTAATGGGGGATTTTCACAAAAAAATGTTTTTTTCTAGACATGAATGTTTAAACGATCAGCCTTCAACCTCTGTTGGGGCAGCCTGTACGAACAAGATATATATATATATATATATAAAAGAGAGAGAGGGGGAGTTGTGTGTGTGTATATATATATATATATATATATATATATATATATATATATATATATATATATATATATATATATATATATATAGCCAGAAACAAAAAAGACATAGTAAGGAGGGAATTTTGAATTTTCAGTTTCTCGTTCCATTGGTATGGTATGTATATACATACATAGCCATCCAGACCCACTTGAAAACTGAAGGAAACTATGTTGACCATTTTGGAGCCAACTTTAGTTGACGTTTCTTATACAGATAAAGCTTACGTTAAGCCAGGCTTTCCCAAGCTTTTCGAATCGCGGCCCCCTTTATAAAGAAGTTTGTTGCGATTCCCCTACACACACTTTGGTAAAAGAAATTTCTGGCAGCCCTCATAAATTTTTTCTTACAAAAACAATAAAAATTAATTTTTCAAATCTTTCAATATAGATTTCTTCAAAACAGGAAAAATCGCCTTCAGCGAGAAATATGTGCTTGTTCATCCTTGCGCGACAAATCAAATTTTGGCTTGGTATTTGTTAAGACTGTTCACAAAGAAATTTCAATTTTCTTTATATATATATTTTTTTTCAATTGCACTCATGACCCACTGTATTTTTTACGTGACCCCCATACCCCGTGGTGTACTGACCCCAACTTTGGGTAGGCCTGCATTATGCCACGGGATTTCAAACATGTTCTTGTACGAACATGTTCCCTATGATGTGTGCTCCAAATGTGACACCATGTTCTTGAATCATTTTATGCTTGGGCGCCATAATTCTCTTCAGTTTATTCGGTTTCATAAAATAGCATTAATTTTAACATTTTTATTTCTCATTTTACAGCAAAGTTGTAAAACTGCTTACTTTTGAAAATTAAATACTACGTTCATTGAAATGTACAAAAATATCCGAAATCAATTTGTGTGTTAAAAATAACGTGGTTAAGTATATTTTATAACTTTTGTGTAGAAGCGTTATGATGTTATGGCGTTATTCTTGAGTTAACTTGAAATTGATAATGCGTGACTTTTGTGGCTAAAATGCGTGAAACTCGTTTATAATAATCTTGATCTTGAAAGAAGTTTATAGTCCATTATATGAGCAATTAAATTGTTTTTGTTTACTTAGAAAATTAGTGGGATATCATTCAACGCAAATATATTTTGGATGATGCCTACAAAAGGTTCCCTGAGATTTGGCTCGGTGCATAACTTCAGGAAGCATACCTTAGCATGATGACAAGCAATCATATCTCACAAACTAGTTTGCTGTTGTTGCGATTTCTGTCTACACTGGGTGCTCTGTGATTATGCCCTTGTGTTATACTGGGCCAAGCTCAGCATTAATGGGCCTGTGATAGTTGCATATTTCCAACACGTGACAAATGTCACTATTGGAGCTCAGATAAAAACGAGGAGTTCAAATGCTGATTTTCGAGGCAGGTAGACCAGTCTAAATTAAAAGGATTTGGACAGCCAAATCTTCCTAACCTCTATTTCCCGAAATTTGGCCCTTGTCTTGAGGATTGTCTTGTAAATATCTCGATGCATATATATAATTGAAGCAAAGGTCAGATGGATTTCATCGTGGCATGGCTTTCTTCATTCAGCAGGGAAATCATCGGTAAGCATCTCCGTCTATAGAAAATGGAATCACTGGTGCAACATAGTTTGAAAAGAATAGAATTGCCTGTGTGGTGCATGTTGCCGAAAATAAACTGCACCAGTCGGCATGTTAGCCACGACACGTTTTCTGAAAAGAAGAAGAACGTTCCTATAAAACCTTTTGTAAGCCGGAATGACGTAAAGCGAGGATGCAATTCAGAGGGGAAAATATGTGAGTGTTCCCACACTCCCTAAATGGCTATGTTAGGCTGAGTCGTCGGGGGTTTGGGTTAGTGGGAGGTACAGGAGACTTGGACGTCGGAGAGAGATGGAGAAGTGCATGTTGCTTCTATAAAGACTTGCTGCAAAACAAACACTGAACACGTCTCGCTTTTTTACGTAAAAACGGAGAACTGGTGAGAAGCAGGGTATATCTATCTAAGCTAAAATGTGTTTATGCTAACTCCAACCTGGCTTTTTGAAGTACCAGAGTTTACCTGATAAAAGATATTCAATAAATTTATGTCTGTATACATCTAATCTAAGAGGTATCTGAAGATTGTTCTGTGTCAATCGTTCTTGGCGTCTACCTGACTTGAAAATCTGCATTAGAAATCCTGGTTTCTTACCTGGGCTCGATCGTCGACCTCTGGCATTGGTGAGAGGTGGGCAATTATCTCAGTCTATATAGTAGGACCACATATACTGATAAACGGGAAAATATGAGGGAAAGAGAAAGACATTGATAAAGGGTGGGGAGAGAGTCAGGGGAAAAGAAAGAGAGGACGATAGAAAAACTAGCAGGGGAATAGGGAAATAAAGAAAGAGAGAAGAAGAGAGAGAAAGAAGCAGGGTGAGAAAGCAAGAAAGAAAGAAAGAAAGAAAGAGAACGAAAGAAAGGGGGAAAAGAAACAGAAAAAAGCAAAGAAAACGCGAGAAAAAAGGGAAAGAGAGAGGAAGGAAGGAAAAAAAAGAGAGAGAAAAAATAAGGGAAGAGAAAGAAAGAGAGATAAGTAGTAAAATGAGAGAAGAAGAAATATTTTTGCACGAATAAAAATCGATATGTTCAATTGTCAATCCCTTCACACTTATAACCAGAAGAGAAGTGAACACATTGAATGATAGCGAAACTCCTCCATACATAAATACGTAAATACGCCCCAGTGTTCCGAGTTGGTCGGTGCGTGCGTGTGTTTTATGCCAGGCTGATTTGATGAGTCATTACATTCCAGCACTTTATCCCCCCCCCCCACTCCCAAAAAAGCAGAAAGAGAGATTCAATACGAGCAACACCCATCTTAAAATCTTTCTAAGAGGCACGCAGTTGCCGGCATTCAATGACTTCCCTTGGTGCACATGAACTTAGGCGCATGCGTACGAACACACAAACACAACGTGCACCTGGATAACAGTTCGACTCTCTCTCTCTCTCTCTCTCTCTCTCTCTCCCTCTCTCTCTCTCTTCCTGCTGCTTATCTTATCATGCATCTTCTGATCGATTCATGGTCAGATCTACATATGTATTTCATACTCATATTGATTTATCTATCTATACATCAATCACATTCTGTTTCCTATCTCTCTCTCTCTCTCCCTCTCTCTTTCTCTCTCTCTCTTTGTCTCTCTCTCTCTCAGGCTGCTTATCTTTTTATGCATCTTTTGATCGATTCATGTTCAGATTTCAAACTAGTATTGATCTACCCATCTATATATCAATCACATTCTATTCTCTCTCTCTCTCTCACTCCCTCTCCCTCCTCTCTCTCTCTCTCTCTCTCTCTCTCTCTCTCTCTCTCTCTCTCTCTCTCTCTCTCTCTCTCTCAAGCTGCTTATTTTCCTTTTCCTTCGGCATCTTTTGATCGATTTATGTTCAGATCTACAAATATATTTCATTCTAGTATTGATCTGTCCCAGTCTGTTTATATCTATCACATTCTGCTCTCTCTCTCTCTCTCTCTCTCTCTCTCTCTCTCTCCTTCTCTCTTTTAAACACGTCGAAGGTGTATCAGCTCTTAAATAATGCCTTGACGACAGAACACCATAAGAACCGAAGCAATATACACCCTAATGAACCATAGTTTAACACGCATCAATTTTAACTTCAATGGGTGACATTTCCTCCAGATTAAATGTTGTGCCATGGGTAGTGTCGTAACACCATCATACGCCAAGATATATATGGGGAAACTGAAGGGGACATGCATGTACCCTGAAACTTAAGGATGACTGCCTCTTCTATGCTAGATATATAAACGATACATTTCTTGTATATACAGGCAGAGAGACAGTATCAACGAATTCCCCTCAAACCTAAATATGAAACAAAATTCCATCAAATTAGATCATTAAAAACCAATGCAATCGCATTTCTAGATACCCTAATATACATCGATGAAAACTGACGACTACAAACTGCACATCCCACTGAACCCAGTGACACCCATATCTATCTCCACTTTAAATCCTCCCGAACGCCTCAAAGAAAATCTTCTCTACTCAGAAGCACTAAGACTGCTCCACTATTAAAGAATCAAATAAGATAGCGACAAGCGCAAAAAAACTATTCATTGATAGAGGGTACAGACATGATATAATCGAAAAAAAAAACTGATACGATGGAAAATCGATCCCAAAAGAAAATAATCAAAAACAACACTAAAAGAAAAAAATAAATTGCACCCCCTCATAACAACATTCAATAACACTCTTCCTCCTCCTCCCCCTCTTCCTCCTCCTCCCCCTCTTCCTCCTCCAATAACTCAAATAATCAAGAACTATTGGGATATTCTTTCATAAATTCCATAGTTATTAAATTTTTAATGAAAAGGCCATTCTGATTTCCCTATGTATTGCTTAGAGCAACGTGTGCTTTCTAAAAGCTAGATACCGTCTTCACTTCTGCAATTAGATTCGTGGTAAATTTTGTAGGTTTTCTTGATTATGGAATTGGGCAAAGAATTGATAGATTTAAGGTTTTATTCTCATTATTCTTTACATAGGTTTGAAAATATTCAAGCAGTTCTTGACTATTAGAGCAATGCATATTTCTATGTTCAACCATATATTAAGAGTGATGAATTGATCTATCACGCTTTATATACGGTTGACCCAAAAACTGGTCTCGGGTTATTTATCACCAAAATATTTAGTATATTGCTCTATATTATATGGTTGATATATTGAGCACTTTTTATTTCAATTTAATGAAAATAATGAAATTTCAAAATCCTACTGCTCTATCAAAATTATCTTTGAGTAAAGTATTATTTTTATGTTAAATATATAAAATACAATATATATATATATATATATATATATATATATATATATGTATATGTATATATATATATATATATATATATATATATATATATATCAGTCTGCTCATGTCTGTTCATTTCTGTCGAATTAACTATCTGTCGATGCATCTATCAATACCTAAGAAAATGATTGTACAAGCCGTTAAGATTGTTAATATGAGATATTTTACCGTGTTTTCACCATTTAGCTCGCTCAGCCCCTGGGGATTTCCATTTGATCAGATCTCAAAATATTTTCTCAGAGGCAAAACCTTTTTTCAATAAGAAGTGAAATGATTAGTATCATACAGAGATTTTTGTCATACTCAGTAATGACTATGTTGTCTATCTCCCATCCACGTTGGACTTGACTTTGTTTCCTCCTGGAACAAGAACAAGAACAATCCCAACCTAATTAAGGCCAAAAAACTCTTCATTGTTTGTCAACCCCATCACGTTAAACCAAATCGATTTGTGAATTTAACATAATGCTACCGTGATTTGAAATCACAATCAAGGCAGCTTTCTTGCCAACTGGGCTAATCTGACAAGTCTTATGTATGAATTTATTTATTATTTATAAAATACAAAAGTTTTAGCAATTATCTTCAGTTGGAAGTAGAGGTGGAATTTGACCCTGCAGGAGCCAGGCGCCTGATGACTATGTTCTTGACAAATAAATATAACTTTTACTACATTTGAACGTCTTCAAACTTATCATTTAAATTGGTTACTTAAAACCATTAAAACAGATAGAGATGTCATTTTTCAGAATGATATTGGAAGCACACGAGTGTGTAAAATGAACTCAGAGAGAAGACCAAATCGTTAAGTTGGGATATTTTATCACATCCTCCTAACTCGACTAGTTGAGTCTTTCATTTCAGCAGATCACTGTTACGATATCTTCACCTCAACTGATCGAGTGGACTCGAACATCCCTGACTATATTCCGCCACTCAACCCGTTTTTTCTATTGCTGCTACGATTTCCTCCTCTTACAGATTACTGTTGCATCTGACTTGGGTCCGAGTGGACAGACTCTCGATCTTGTCACTGTGTGTGTTCCCAAATGAGCCATTTGTGCAGTGTATGATTTCCTTTTTTTCTAGCAACGTTCGATCAATGTCAGCCCACAAATTCTTTTCATACTGCGATATCTATGTACATATTTATCTGTCATATTATTGTTTCATCCACAGATGACTGTTACGTTAAAATAAAACTTTTCAGTGTAGCTATAGACTATCCATTATCCCTTCCAGTACCACGAAGCACGATCGAAACCTTAGCTTCAGACCCGGAGGCTGGTATCCTCCATCAACTCTACGGAACTGAACGGTCAGTAAGGTTGAATTTAAGCGTATATTATCGCGTATATTCCTCATCCACCAGAGTGCTCCATTCCATGTTGGAAGAGCATTGCATAAGCTTACAATAAACGAGTTACCTCACTTAGAGAGTGCTCAACCCTTGATCACACCATCCATACTCCTTTTGGCTGAGACAGCTTGTGTTTGCTTAGTACTAATATCCTTGAGAATCAATTCTTCCTGTACCCATTCCCATCAATTGATATCTTGACCAAATGTTGTGTTACTGGCATTCTACGATTAGTGAAAAAGATGGTGAATGGGAATAAGGGCCAACCATTTCCGCATAACTACCTTTCCTGCACATTTCCAAGTGATGACATGGATAAATAAGCTATTATTATCATCATCATTATTATTATAAAGGAGACAAGCATTTTTTTTAGTTTTTTTTTTCAATTCGTACATCTTCATCAGTCAAATAAAAGTATTTCTGATAAATCTAGAGGAATAATTTTACGAATGTCAAGAATCTTCATATTTTCATTTAAAAAAACTAAATGGTTTTGTTTTTCGTCTCTCCAATATTATCATGCAAGGAGTTTTTGATGAAAAGTTATACAAACATTATCAATATTATCATCTGCACTAGTTGCTTGGTGTTCATCGCTGGAGACTGAGATTCTTCCTGCCGCTGCGAGCCTTCCTTTGTGCATTACTATTATTGCAAATTTTTCTATTCCAAACTCCATCCCAATTTCATCACAGTATTCATTCGCTTTGTTGAACAGCGTCACGAGCTCCCCCCTGTTCTTTGCAAATAGTTACATGTCATCCATGTACATTAGGTGATTGACTTTTCTCTTTGCTGTGGAGAATTGGTATCGTTTGCTGTTTTCAACAGTTTGTTGGGTGCTATCATAGTTCGAACAAATAGCAATGGAGACAAGGAGTCTCCCGGGAAGATTCCCTTTTTTTATACTTATCTTTGCTAAATTTACTGTCAAGTCTACTTTCCAGTTTTTCATAGAGGTGGCAATGAATCTCACAACTGGTTAACTGATCTTGAACATTTTGGGTATCTATCCGTGTGGAATCATATCGTATGCTTTTTTTATAGTCGATTCATCCAATTCCGATATTCCTCCTTTCTCTTACTTCTCTTAAGATCATCTGGTTGATGTGCAGCAAGTTATTCACCCACTTGGTCCATCCCCTGCATTCTTTGTTCTTCTTGTAATAGTCCTCTCTTTTCCATGGATAATTGTATATATATATTACCTCCGCTATTTGTCCGGTCACGATTTTCCACATGAGTGATAAGCACGCGATTGGTCTACAATTGCTGGCCAGATCCCCTTTTTCAGGGTCCTTTCGGATGAGGGTGGTTTTACTTTTGGTCATCCATTCTGATACCTTGCCTTCATTTAGGCAACTCTGGAGTTGTTGGATGTGCCTGTTATGTATTGTGGTGAATTTTTAAACCAATTTCCGTGGATTCCATCAGGTCCTGGTGTTTTCCAGTTAACTATTTTTTGAGAGCGTGTTTCAATTTGGTTTCGTTCAGTACTGTTGGTTCTCCACAGTCTATGTCCAAGAATTCTCTTTTCATGATCTCTAACCATTCCAGGGGCTCGTTGTATCTTTTCGGTCGTCTCCATATGTTGCTCCAGTAGTTCTTTGTCTCTGTGGCGTCCAGCTTTATGTTCAGTCTTCTTTCTCCGTTCAGATCCTGGTAAAACTTTCTCTCGTTGTTTTGGAATGTGCGGTTCTGTGTGTATTGGGCAGTCCTTTGTCTGTATCTCTTCAGTCTTGCCTCTTTGGGCAGTGTCTTCTGATGTATATCTTCCATTGTCACGGGGATATCTCTTTTGTCTTATCTTGTATTTATCTCGTAGTCTTACACGTGGTCGGTTCATAAATGGTTCATTTCAGTAGTACTTCATCTCTCTGGAGTAGTGAGATTTGTCTCTCTAATCTTGTTTCTTTGCAGGGTTTTTACCACTTGTTATTATTTGGAGTTCTTTCTTGTGTTGTGAAGAGTTTCGTTGCCATTTTCTTTCCAGCTTATAGATTGTTGAGCTCGGATAGGCTGTTCGTTTCGATATGCTATAGGAGGCAGTTAACATGTTCGGTCGCTTCTTTTAGTTTCTTTCTGTCCTTGTCTCTAAATGTTGGTTGCGTTGTTTTTTCTTCTTACATGATTTCTTCCCAAGTTAGTATCTGAGTCTTCTCTTCCCTCGATGGGATGTTAGTATCTTTCTCTGGTATGTGTGCCTTTCTTCTGGTATTTTCTTTTTGTTTTGATTTCTTTCAATTTTGTCATTTAAGATGTTGGTTGTATTGAGAGATTCTTCATCGGGTAACATACTTTCTTCTTTTTCTATTTCATTCCGGATCCCTTGTTGTTCTGTCTCTGAGAATTATTTGTTTCTCGGAGTATGTTTTACTTGATCAGCTAGACACTGGCTTGATACCTCCATAGTTGATTTTCCTCTCCATATTTTGAGCATGTGTTTCCTATAACAACCGCACGGGTGGTTTGCTTTTGAAATAGCAATACATTACCGACCTGTTCTCCTCTCTTGACCATTTTTTCTTCTTGTTATGGCTAACTGCCACTCGGTGACGGGTGTACCTCTTGTAGTTGTCATTAGTGGAGCATTAGTTTGCGTTTGGGCCAACAATAGCTTTGTAACGACTGTGTCCCTCCTGAAGGCCATTAAGGGTATACGAACCGGGTTTGGGCCAGCTGTCACAGGATGAAGACTGGGCCCCTCCAAGTGGCTAACAAAGGAGCATCCGCCGATTATGACATGCAAATCTTGAATTTGTGCCCCATTTTTTGCGGTAAATTGATTTGGTTGTATTCTTATTATTGCTTTGTTTTGGTGGGGTAGTACCGGACTTTGGTTGTCGGTTAAAACTGATGTGGTTCAGAAGTAACCAGAGAGATCCCCTGGCTCCCAGTACCCAGGGTATATTCTCACCAGGAGAAATCATATGGGTGTGCACAACACTTAAGTGTGGCAGAGTATTTGTCCTTCACCATCTACTTAAAAACTAAAGTACTAAGCTTTGTCTCTTGACTAATTAAGTATACCTAGTATGTTTGTACCACTTCCCTTATTCCTTTCAAGTCTTGACTCAGTAAGAGTCTACTTTCTGGTTAGGACTGAAGCTGACTGCCCTTCCACTTTCCACCACGCTGGAATTCGAAAGAGCCTGGCCAATTTATACACTAGGGTACCATCCGAATATTCATATGAAAAAGTGCTTTCAATAATACATTAGTTTTGCATTAAAGAAATTAATTTTGTCAGGCGAGGGGATACAAATTCAATTTTACATAAAAGCATCTTGCACTTACCCTCGAAGACTGGCTAGAGAACAGGTCAGAGGTAAAACAAAAAAAAGTGGTTTTAAATTGACAGCGATCATTTCAGAAGTCGAAAAATAGAATTAAATAAATTGAATAGAAATAAAATTAAGTGAAACTAAAATCAAATAGAACATAAATCAAATGAAAATCGTATTTCTGTTGTTGTTGCTTTTGTTACTGTTTGCATTTTTACACAAGTTGCCTGGTGATTATCGCTGGAAGCTGAGTGACAGACGGTGTTCTAAGCTCTCAGCCCTCTCCTCATATCGTCCTCACCTGTCACAACAGCGCTGTGATCTGCACCGCCTCCACCATGCCTTTTCCTTTGCTGTTAGGTCATCGCTATCAGCTGGGGGTTGTATGTCTCATATTTCATATTTTCCAGTACTCTCCTCAATATTCCATCGGTCCTTAGTATTACTGTGGTCTGTAAAGTCTCAATACCTCCTCAAATCCCCAGTTCCTCCAATCTCGTTTTCAGTGTCTCTGGTACGGTTCCGAGTGCACCCACTATTACTGGTACCACCTTGACTTTCATGTTCTACACCTTCCTCAGTTCCCATACCCGATCCTAGTATTTCCATTATTATTATTATTATTATTATTATTATTATTATTATTATTATTATTATTAACTTGACTTCACTGTCAGTAATTGAACAAACGTCGAGTTAGATTTGAAGTCACATAAAATAAATTTCGTTGAAGGATAAATACGGTCAAAATAGATTCTATTCATGACATCAATGGCGATTCCCAGTGGAAAACATCTAAGATAGAGTAAAAAGATTTCTGGAGAATCTTGGTGTTATTAATAAACCCGTCAAGACAAGGCCCAACAAAAGAAAAAAAGTTTGCTTTTTTTTCTTTTCTAAAAATAAAATAAAACTTTAGAAGGTGTCTAGTGGAGTATTGATACCAATTTTCAAGTCTGTAGATAAAACGGTATGGTCAAGAGCACTTGAACACACAATCGCATAAACAAACATACAAATCAGCGCATATATCAAAAAGGATAGAAACGTTTGCCATCTTTGATGAGTACGGTTCCTCAAGAAGAAAAAAAAAGTAGACAAGTTTACTCTGGTAGAAAGTCTCAATGATTAAATAGCGTGTAAAGATCGAAACTAACTTGATAGCCACTCTATTATATACGCCTTCTGTTTTGTACATGTTCTTTATAGAGAGGTATTTTTCCATCTTCTTTATGTTCGTCCTCTCGAATACTGATTAATATTTTCTGTTTGCCGTTCTCCCCAAGGTGAGGTTAATGTTTGTGCGTTGTTGCGTGTGAAATTAAATGTTTTTCGGGGTGAAGCCAGACAAGAAAATCCTTTTCTGGACGGACAAAATCATAAATTAGATCTGCTCTCAAAATCACCTACTCCAGCTCACATGCGCATGCGTGAATGCTCTCACACGCACACGCGAAGCCATGAGCGTGTCCCCTAACATAAACGCATAAAATGCCCACAAGATGGCATAATCAAAGTATGAAAAAAAAATGAAACTCATCTTAAACAAGCCTGGCTACAATATTACTTCTATTCCGACTGAAGAAAATTCGATGTATGAGACTAGTCTGATGAGCTCAATTCGTAAAAATGTTCCTTTCTAGTCGCGTGGTCGTTATTTCAAATCAACGTTAGAAAATGTTGATCTTATATACATCTTGGTTTAACCGAACGGGATACACAAACAGGGAAAGTTGTATTCGTTGTTATGGGAAAGAACAAAGTCAATTCAAGCTTGGCGGGAGATCGACAATAAGAAAAATGAAATAATTAAGAAGAGAAGATGAAAGAAAATCTGATTAGACCAAGGTAGAATCGAATATCGAACTGAGACTTCGATTTCGTTGAAAATAAGAAAAGGAAGCATGTGTGGCCTAACGGTTAACAGCTCTGAGATTGGGATCGGCAGAATGGGTTCAAACTTCAGCCGAGACAGTTTGTTTTCAATTTGCACTGATGTCCATGGGAAAAACATGGATCCATCTCTTCCCACCCAACCTATATCTATGGGTAAACGGAAGGGCAAGCTGGCTTCTCCAGCCTTTGATTAGCAACCAATCTATGAGACAGAAAACTCTGAATTCAAACCAGGAAAGTCCAACCCCACATCAAACATTGTGGGAGGCCTAGAAGGGACAGAGTTGGGAATGAGTCCCCAAAATATACTGTTAACGGGGCTTTGATGGAGCTTCGATAGGCCTAGCTGACGGGAAACGAATTATAATAAATTGTCCAAACAAAAGAATGCGGGGATGGAAACCTCGGTCTCACACGATACTTCGAGCACAAGTGTAAAATAAAAGAAGGAATAAAAGAGGAAGAAACAACCGGAACGAAATAAACACGTTGCCGTTCCCTGTTTTAACGTTAACCGAAGCCAAACGGATGTTGATTTTGATCGGCTGGAGAAGAAAGAGGAACTGACATTCCTAAGCAGTCTAACAGACTGTGGCATCGGAACGAGGCGTGGAAGCGTGACTAACGAGGGTAAAGAGACCGGGACAGAAGGCA
Organism: Thysanoteuthis rhombus; assembly: GCA_963457665.1. Taxonomy (NCBI): domain Eukaryota; kingdom Metazoa; phylum Mollusca; class Cephalopoda; order Oegopsida; family Thysanoteuthidae; genus Thysanoteuthis; species Thysanoteuthis major. The sequence continues at coordinate 35,961,212 of OY735218.1, forward strand.
GAAGTCAAAAACACTCCATGAAAGGATCCGCAAGAAAGTAGAAAATTGTCGGAGGTGATAAAGGCAAGAAATAAAAGGCGAGAAAAGAGAAGATAAAAATTCAATGGAGCACTTCAGATAGGAAATGAGGGGGTCTGAAGCGAATATGCACGAGCGATTACGATAATCGGCGGAATTATCCGGAAATGAACGAGTGAAAAGAGAAAGACCAAGGAAAGCTTTGATTGGTGGTTGTCAGATCTTTACACATCGGCCATCGCCTCGCCTTTCTCGCTTCATTTAAATACCTCTTGTTATCTATCAAGTCGTCCTTATGGTACCCGGGACTTAATGTGATCGTGTGTGTGTGTGTGTGTGTGTGTGTGTGTGTGTGTGTGTGTGTGTGTGTGTGTGTGTGTTAGAAACTGTCAAGCAAAACTGTCAGCCCAAACTGCCTGCCAAAATTGCCAGCTAATGTTTCTTCAACTTTTCAAGTTGATCTAGTTAGATAGCTAGCTTTGTACCACGCGTACAGGCCGTACCAATGGAGCGAAAGGGTTAAAGATTTAAACGTTTACTCCTTATTATGTCCAGAAAAAACGATGTGTCACTTTGTTTTTCCAAACCCCATAGGACTTTAGTGGGTTATCTAATTTGCAATGTGATTCGATGCTAAATCGAGCCCTGAGTTTGTGTCTACCAACGTCCACGTCTGTCTCATGAAAATTAGACTTTTTCACAACCGAACAAAAGGTGAGAGAAATTTTTTTCCAATTTTCTAATTGCTCACCCCACTAAAAGGTACGCTGCCAAAAAAAGTGACGTTTTCCATTGAGTCACTAACCAGACCAGTTCATTTGTATTCGAAGCAAGCGTGTGTGATGTAAGCGGAAGTTAGTAAGAACGCGCATGCGCACGAAAAACAGGTCGCCATGCGTTCTTTACACTCTGGTTCTCCGGCTAGGATCGAATATCAAGTTTATTGATTTGGGAGTTTACATTTTCCTGAAAATGATCTATCAGGAAATGCTTCGTATATTATAGTGACATGCTTCTGCCGAGCCATGCATATTCGGGGGTGAGGGGGGTAATAAATCCCAAGGTTGACTCCTCATTGTGGTAGGTTTCAACCCAATCGATGAGCGAGAATCTTGCTCAAAGAACTTCTCGTCTGGAATACTGCTGGAAGTTTGCTATTTTCTGCTCTATCAGGTTTCTACCTTGTCTTCTTCTTCTTCTTCTTCTTCTTCTTCTTCTTCTTCTTCTTCTTCTTCTTCTTCTTCACGTTTTATTATTCCTTCCTTTTTTTCCTCTCCTTCCCACCTTTTTACTTATCGTACTACTCCTTTATCTTTAGTTATCTCCCTCTCTTTTTATAATCTTTTATTTCCTTTGCCTCTTCCTCATTCGACTCTTTCACCAGCTCCTCCTCCACCTCTCAGCATTTGCAACTCCTCCTTTGCAGTTCTTTATTTTTCCCTTGCTCCTTCTTTTTTTCCTTCTTCCTTATCCTTTTACTCTTTCGGCACTCCTTTCTCTCTTTTTTATTTCCCCCTCTTACATTCCTCATTAGCCTCTGCCCGTCTCTCTCACTCTCACGCTCCCCTTCTCTCTCTCCATCTCTCTCTCTCTCTCTCTATATATATATATATATATATATATATATATATATATATATATATATTCCACAGAAGTAGAGCATTCCAGTGGATGAGGGATTTATGTGTAAATAAATATATCACTTAAATCCTGCCTTACTGACTTTCCAGTTCTGTAGTCCAGAGGTAGGATATCGCCCAGAGGGTCTGAAGTGAAGGTTTCAATCCTTCGTCACTGTACTGGATGGGTTAATGGAAAGTCTATAGCCACACTGAAGAGATGTAATACATCGAAACAGCTGTCTGTGGATGACACAATTATATACATATATATATATACATATATATATATATATATATATATATATATATATATATATATATATATTCTCCTTGCTCTCCCTTTAATCTGTATCTTCAAATGGATTATATTTTCATTGAATTATTACATTTTCTTTGTTGTTTATATCATCCATGATCTTGCTATTCATTAGTCAGGTAGTTTAGCTGCAAATTTTGGATGGATGCGGACACACTGGGAAAAAAGCAATAAATTTTTCTACACAATATTCATGACCTTAGCTTCCCATTTTTTATAGGAACCACTTCCTCAGGATACATTATTGCAACCATATTGGATTTTAAAGATGGCCGTTATCTAAAATCTATATTGCCAATATCTCGGCTTGTAAACCACTTCAGAATGTAATATTTGTGTTTAAACTCACAGTTCCATGGTCAAGAAATGCAAATATGATAATTAGAAAATAATAGAAGTTTTTTTTATTGGCATATATACAATATGAGACAAAAAAGAAAGTATACACCATTCCAGGAATAATCTTTATAGCGTTCCGAAACAAAAAAAACTACTAGCACATCAGATCGTCGATTATGAATTGATTGGTATACTTTATATTATTAGTGTACACTATTGCATATAAAGTTTACGTTTGTCTCACTTCTATCACAGGCGATTACAAATCTCGGTACACTTTCAATTAGTGCTTTTTAATTTATACTTTGCACCTCAGGTACTTGGTCTCTTACAGCAACAAATGACTAATTCGGTACAGGAACCCATGATATGTTGCCATTTTCAAGAACTCAGCCCTACCCTTCTGGAGCAGGCCTGTGTTGAGTAAATCACTAAATCATTTTGTGCAACATATGCCAGCCAGATAAGCGGCTCGCTCGGAATCCTGCAGTAACGCGTTCTGAGTGAGAGGAAGTATCTCCATTGTTTCCGTTTTATGCAAAATAGATTTTTTTTTTTGTCAGTTCAGGATCATCCAAGAGCATAGGCTCAAGGGTTTTGAGATCGGGTGTCACTGTTTCGGCATTTGTTGCATACTTTGTAGAAAAAACAAAATCTTATTCATCCCATCACGTTCTTCGATGGAGAATATGCCAGAACCTTTTCCCTTTTGTCTAGTTCGTTTAACGTCACTGTCAACAGCAAAGTACTGTAGTTGCTATTCGTACAACTGATACAATTCCAAATTTTGAAATTTCTACACACTTTTCTGTATCTTTATACGTGCTCTTGACTTCATCCTTTTCTCGTCATAAGAACCAGCTGATTCCTCCTCATGTTGCCTCATCAGAGCCCGATATCGATTCCATAGTACTGTTAAGCACTGTACGTGATATTTTGCGTCTAGCACTACGACATCACTACATTCTATACTAGTTAATAACAATGTTTCCTGCAACTCTTCAATCACTTGTATTGTGCTTTTTTTTCGGCTCCAAATGTTCCTATTTCAAGGAGGTATTCATCCTTCTGATTACAAAACAAACAGGTCATTCTGTTTGTTGACTGGTGTCTTGGCCATTTCTCCCCAGAAGAGCTACTCTCTTCAGTATCAATCCTGTATTGCGTTTTGATGGCCTTCCCCATCTTCTCTGAATTCGCCCAGAACCTTTGATTTGAACCTGACCACTTACAGTTATGTCTTCTCAAGAGTTGAGTTTCGGAACACACAAAACAATTTTAGGAAAACACTGAATGGTTTTGACTTATTGCCACTCCCTTTTGTATTATAATTTCAAATATTTCCAAGACCCTGGAGTGCTTTCTTGATAGATCATGTAAAGGGATCAACCCATCATCTTAATCAAACTGAAAGAAAATGAAATTAGAAAATTATGCTAAGCCACAGTAATACATAACATATTTAAATAACATTTTTTTTTCATTCTGCCTAAATATACTTCTATCACTTTCCTAAAGAGTGTATTCGTATTCCTTGGTTCTGAAAATATATCACCATCCTAAGTGGTTTACAAGCCGAGATATTGACAATATAGGTTCCAGACGATGGCCATCTTCAAAATCCAATATGGTCGCCATAATGTATCAGGAGGAAGGGGTTCCTAACAAAACTGGGAAACTATAGTCATGAATACTTAGTGAAAAATATTGGAGTTTTTTTTCCAACGTGTCTACTTTTTCCCCCTAAGTTGCCTGACTATATAACC
>OY735218.1:35970272-36017772 GCA_963457665.1 Thysanoteuthis rhombus
TTCCCCGGATCATGATTTGAATCTTTACCACAATTCGCTAGCCACCACTTTGTCCGTAACGTAATAAATCACTATGAATATAAAGAGAGAGGAAGGGGATAACGCGAACACACCGAAAGAAAATTGATCCTGTGTGTTTCTGTGTCCACTCGCTTGCTTCTGGTAAGTACTACCACTGTTGCTGCTGTTGGCTGACGTGTCAATCTTTGTTTTTTACCCAATTGATTTCAAAAGAAAAGACTAGAGAATCGAACGATGGGTGATTTCGTTTAGGATAAGGGGGGAGAGGAAAGAAAGAGAGACAGAGAGAGAAAGATACCCTTATAAGAAATGATTCTTTAGGTTGCTATTACAAACTGTGAAAATGGGTTTTATTCTATTGAATATGACTTCGTTCTCCCCTTTTTTCAGATACTAAAGAGATTTGAATTTCCACCCCTAGGTATACAATTACCAAATTTTATAAATCAAAAAAACAAGGAAGTTGGCCTTCACATGAACTTCAACAAAAATAATGTCATGTACGACAAACATGTTGCGGACAAATACACAACGATCGGAACCGAACACGCTGAGCAGGGGAAAGTAGACCATTGCATCTACCTAGGATAGCGAGTCCCCATGAAGTCATCGAAAGAAGAAAAAATGAAGCGAAGAATCACATTAAGTTGGCAAGCTTTTGGTAGAGCAAGCTCGACTTTCAAGAACACACAAATCTCATTAATCCTCAAAAGAAGCGTATACAACCAATGTATCCTACCGATAGTCACCTATGAAACTTAAACATGGAACCTGACTAAAAGATTGATCCTCAAACTGAGAACCATGCAAATTTCATAGGAGAGAATCATGCTCAACCTCACACAGAGAGATCATCAGACAGCACAGTATATAAGAGAGAGAACAGGAGTCTGAAAGATCATAGAAACAATTAGAAAACTCAAATTGCAATCGGTTCGATATGTTGCGAGAATGTCAGACGGGTGGCTTGACATTACGACTCACAATGTGAATCCCCGGAGGTCATATGCTAAATGGTGGCCAACAAAAATTAAGGTAGCGTGATGAGCTAGATAAAGTCAGAAAGTACTCGCTCTGGCGAATCTTGGGAAAGGTCTATATCAAAAGCCGATGATGATGAATAGCATAATGTACCTTCATCTTAATATTTTTGCTACCTTTTTATCGCAACTTTTCTCTTTGAGAAATAAACGCTAATATTTTTCAAAGACAAAAAAAAAGCGAGAAAAGCCTCTATCCAACTTTTTAGATATGTAGGTATCCCCAGTCGCAAAGACCATTACTGACTGACGGGCTGAAATATCGAAACACTCCAACTACCTCTCGTTTTCTCCCACCTTCTATAGATATCTGAAAATACAAGGTAAGGAACACGTATTAAATATCTTTGAGAATAACGTCCACTGCAAGATATTTACACAAACGCTTCTATGGTCAGACTTGTCGGACTTGTTTTTCTTTCGTTTCCGTTCTATTTTCTGTTCCATTTTAATTTTTCAGTTCGTCAACACATCTTGTAAAGTTTTGTTCTCTTCTTCCTGCTTCAACGTATTCCGCCAGCTTCTCTACAATTCGCCCGTTAAACTTTTCTCACGTGCCAATAGTTTTATCTTGATGTGATGTAATTTCTTCTATCAGAGTCTTCCCTCCAGCCGGGACCCACAAATCATGATCGTCTTTTTCTCTCTGTCTTGCTCTGTTCATATGTATTGATCCACTTCATTCAGTCAACAGCTATCTATCGAACAAGCAAGCTGTTTAACTATATGGTTGTATCCACCTATCCATCTCACTCTGTTCATATCTATCTATCTATCCATCTATCTATCTCGTTCTGTTCATGTCTACTTGGGCATAGCTGTTGTTTTCCAGCAGCATATGTTTGAAATTATATATATATATATATATATATATATATATATATATATATATATATATAAGCTAATCTTGCTGGCCTTCGTTTGTGGATTCGATCCTTATCAGCTCTCTCAGTGTAGATGGTTTGATACCAAATAATTTCAAGTTACTATACTTATACTATATACTATACATATTTCACTAATATTTACTAGTTTATGTACACACACACACATGTATATATATATATATATATATATATATATATATATATATATATATATGTGTGCGTGTGTGTGTGTGTGTGCGCGCGCGCGCGTGTGTGTGTGTGTATGATGGGGAGGTGGTGTTTGATCAACAGCGCCAGGTAGCCACATAATTATTGTAAGTGGTTTTTTTAAACGATAACATGATAAACCACTGATGACTCTAACAAGAAAAATCCACACATAGTACCATAACATCTAATTCTGAGTAAGATATAAAACCAATTAAATAAACAACATAAATCACATTATTATATATTAGGGGATAATTGACTGAAATGACGGAAAGAAATGTGTATATACATAGTGTTTGAAACTTCAAAGATTTTTGGACCATATATATATATATATATACATATATATATATATATATATATATATATATATATATATATATATATATATATAGTCGATTGTGGACTCGCTACACAAACTAGCTCATGTTTCTGCCCTCTTTTAGCCTCATCATGTTATACTGCTAGCCTGATTTGTACCACATATACTGAGTGTGTGTATATATATATATATATATATATATATCAGCGGGCTCATATTTCTCTAACGATCAATCTATATGTGCATATAAGTTCATATATCTATAGTACTTATATGGATATAGATATGTGTGTGTATGAGTATCTGTGTGTGTGCGTGTGTGCGTATGTATGAGTGTGTTTTGTACGTCGTTTACAGGCTTTAAGAAAAATTTAGATCAAAGGAAAAGAGTTCCACATGGCCTCACAGTCAGCAATTAAAGACTTATTTTTCTTCTCTTGTTCAACACACGAAAATTGGACAGGTTCAGACCTATCACTCTTTCCCGTGTCTTACAATTACAACAGACCTTGGGGAAGATCTATCTCTAACAACAGACTGTGAAGCATGAATATAACGATGTAATGATAATTTTGTATTTCTGGGGAAGGTATGAAATTTGGAAAAACTTCAAAGTCAAGATAATTAAAATTTCTTTCAGTAGAAATGGAACACTTGCTGAACGTAATGTCGCTTTCTCTTTGTTTGTCTTTGATTTTAAAACCACATCTCACTAAAAGAAAGGGACTAACGTATCGGGTAGATTCTGCTCGAAGCAAAATCGTACAGAAACTGTGGCAGGTAAGGAACATCTTTGAAATAGAATCTATTTTGTGTTGAAAGGTGATGTATGCAGAACGTCTTTCCCGCCAGTTTACGAAAATGAGGTCAGTTTTTAGCGGGAAGCTACCGAAAACCACATTTCACATCTCTCTTAATATATCCCTGTATGTTTATATCTATTCACCCATCTCCTTCAGTTTATCTCTATATATCTCTCTATATAAATGTGTGTGTGTTCATATATATATATATATATATATATATATATATATATATATATATATATATATATATCCATCTACCTATCTCTCTCTCTATACATATACATGTGTGTGTGTGTGTGTGTGTGCATTTGTGTGTTCATATCTACCGATTTCTCCATCAATCTATATCTATATATCTGTTTATCTGTTCATATCTATCAATCTATCCATCTATCTATCTAAGTCTGTTCATATCTATCGGATGCCGATTATGATATCTATTAGATTCTGTTCATATCTATCTGTATCTTAATATATTCGTATCTATCCCACTATTTACATAACTATTTATGTATCCCACAATGATATATCTACCTGAGTGTATTCATATCTGTATACCTATCCATCAAACTATCTATCATAGCTCATATTATCTATATATGTCAGTCTCTATCTATCCATCTCAATATTTTCATTCATATATATATATATATATATATATATATATATATATATATATATATGTATATATATATATATATATGTATATATACACACATATATATATATACATATATATATATATATATATATATATATATATATATATATATATATATATCAGTCTTTTCATATCTATCCGTCTCTATCTATCTATCCTCCTTCCTAATTATCAATCATGTTTCCATCATCATTAGGTTTTTATGTGAGTCATGCATTTCAAGATAGCCTTTATGCCTAATAACCTGTTGATAGATTGTGCTGCTGGAAATAATTCAAAGCGAGCAGAAACATATGTATGGATTAACAGAAAAAAAGAAAGAAATGAGAAAAGAGGTGGGGAGAATGCCTCCGTAGTAAGTCACTGTTTATTCCCGACTTAATTAGATTGCAGTTGAGACATAAATATGAATGAACAAAACGAAAGAGGAAGGAGAAACGAGAGAGAAGGCAGATGAAATAGAGAAAAGAGAACAAAAGTAAAAAACAAGGGAAAGAAATACGAATGAGAAAGAAATTTGAATAATTACTGACTTTGTCAAAGAAAAAAAGGAAGGGCGTAAGCGAAAGAAAAAGGAAGGAAGAGCATGGTAAAATCGAAATGAAAAAGAACGAGTGAAATAAAAAAGAAAAAAGAGAAAAGGGAAAATCATACAAAAGGAAAGAAAGAAAGGAAGGAAAATATCGTGAGAAAGGAAAATAAAGAACATAAATGGAACGAAAGAAAAAATGAATAATAACAAGAGAGGAAGGAAAAGAAATAAAAAAAGAAAGAAAGATGAAGAAGAAAAAAGTAAAGAAAGAGAAAATCTGAAGAGAGAAAGAAAGGGAAAATCAAGATGAAAGAAAAGTTTTGAGGTGTCAGACATTTCCAGAGAATAAAAAAGAAGAGAAACCAAATAGAAAGCACTAATGATGTCTCGCTTGTCTTGAAATCTTTTCTGGCTGCTGGCTCCGACTCTTCTGATGTCTTTTGTTGTTTGAGTCCCGACAAAACTTCTCCTTCCTCCTTTTATATTCTTTTATGAAGAGTTCCATCACGTCTTCGTTTCATCTCCATATTCTCGGTGGTCGTGAAAAGAAATTCTTATAAGTCTTGTACGAAAAGAACTGGTTCGCAACGGCAGCTCCGAGTTAACTGTAATTTTCACGGTGGAGAAACGTCTTCAAACGACAGTTTTAATAAATGCCAGACTCACAATACCAGTTGCCAGCGGACTGAGACATCACAACAAATGTAACCTGTGAAGATGTTATTTACAAGTCGCTACACACTTCACAACCATCAACATTGAACCCAAGTTCTCAATACAACTTGACTAATGCAACGCTAATATCTGATGGGACGCTCGGATGTAGAAACGAAACAGAGGAAGAAATCAGGCATTAATATTTTTCTCACAGCATAACAGAGAGATATCAATATTTTATGTTTCACGCTTTATTGTAATGTGTATACTTGAGTTGTCACGTATGAAATGTTCTTCGAATAGTAAGTTGGAAGATGATATAAACAACAAAAAACTGATAAATATTTCGTCGAAATATGACCTGTTTGAGGCAATTACCTTTTTCTAACGATCATCTTATGATAATATGCCACCTCCTTAAAATTCTATGGGATTTAGGTGTCAAAAATTCAGTGAAAACACGAATTATGGCTTAACTATTATTGAACTTTTTATTACGGGTATGAAGTAATACTTGAAAAGATTATAATCTGTTGGAGAAAAGTCTGATGAGTATGGAGGTCGCTGTGAGACTTCATATTCTAATTCCCTAAGTTTAGATGCAATCAGCTGGCCGGTGGGGGTTCTGGCAAAGTCTTACAGCATTCCAATTAATCCTACAATTTCCAGATTTTTAAACTTTCCCTACAGCCTTGTGATGACGTGATATAGTCGCTGTTGAAGTTGCAAAGTCTCCAGAAAGTGCTCAAACCGTTGTTCGTAAGCTTTTGACCATGTTGTCGATAATTCTTCATTATTAAGAACAGGTTTGTGTCTCCTTCGAGGTTTATTATTGGTTATCCATATTCCCAGATCTGAATCTATTGAGCCGACACTGAACACTTTGCACTGTTCACCCCAAATACTCTGTTGACGTTATCAGTAGCTTGATTAGAATTAAGTCCTTAATCAAAATTGTACTTGAAAATTAGTCTAACCTCTTGGGTAGACATCGTTGGTGTTGAGAGCTCAAAAATCTCCAATAATGAGGAATTATATCTCAATTTACTCTGAAACTCGAAAGAAATGCGATAATATTAGTACTTGTTTTAGCATTATCCTGTAAGATGTAAAAAAAACATTTTTATGCGTAATACATTGATTCCCTTAGATAAGTTCTCTCTTCTTTGTCGCTTATATCACAGTGTTTCAGCTTCTGTACACTCTGGCCTTCTTATTGGCTGAATTCCTGAGATGAGATGTTAGAATTGTTATACGTTGATTTCCCCGGCCAGTTTCCTGGACGTTGTTGTCTTAATTACGACGTTTCGGTCACCGTACTCTCCGGCCTTCTTTCCGTCCGAATTTCTGAGACGGGTTCTTATAAATGGCGTGTAAGACCATGGAAAATCAACGTCGATTTTCTGACACCTTTTTTTTTATTCAGAAAAATTTACGTGTGGACACTTGAATTTCTCTCAGCTCACACACTAGTTCACTGAGTGGCGAAAGGTCAAAGCATAGGAAACAACTTCGTCTCATTCATATGGATGAGAAGACGGCCATAATAATGAGCATTAAAGCTGTTTTCAACCATCAGCAAATCCTTAAACTTCAAGTGTCCAGAATTCTATCCTTTGAACGTGTAACCATCAACTGAGAAATAACCGGTAATATCGTCAGTCTCTAGTTGATAGTATAGTTCGAGAAAAATCGTACAATTTGTCACGTTATGAATGGTAGTACTGTACTATGTAAGTACAGTGCTGTATTTGTTTAATATACCTGCATCTGTTTCATTCATAAATATATATTAAACCGTATCATTGTATCAATGTGTTGCATTGAACCATTCGATTCATGTTTGATATTTGTTTCATTCAAGTTCCTGACAATCCTAATGTCTTGATGATATGAGATGTGCATAATCAGAGGGTCAGAGATATACTATAGAATTTCTATCATTAGGTGACCACTGTTGGTCTGGCAAATGGATAATCCGGTACGTTTCTGGAACAAGGGATGTCGGGAAATTGGTGATCTCTCTCTCTCTCTCTCTCTTTCTCTCTCTCTCTCTCTCTTTCTCTCTCTCTCTCTCTCTCTCTCTCTCTCTCTCTCTCTACGCTTTATGTACTAATGATGCTTTGAAGTACCACGTATTTTGTCGATTAATTTGAGACATGCATGTCCTCAGCGGCATTTGCAAGACAGACTTTTTGTTTTATTGAAAAGTAAAAACGGACATCATGTCTCACAACATGGATCCCCGGAGATCGCATAAGATACCGAGGCCGACAGAACACAAGATGGAGAGATGAACTTGACAAATTCAGGAAATACTGGCTCCACGACGCCCATGATAGAGAATTGATGCAAATCCTGGGGAAGGTTTATGTCCAACGACGGACGTTAAAAGAATGATGATGATGATGAAACGATGCTTTGTCATTCAATGTCAGTTGCCTTTTATATTGCCTTCAAATATAAAAAAAGAAATTTAATCACAAAAAGACTAAAAAATCAGCCCTGCAAGAACTCGAGGTAACGATCCAAAGGATATTGGTATTTACAAAAGGATTCAAGTATTTACGTAAGGCCAACTGAAAGTCAAACTCAGTACAGTATTTTTGGTCTGCGAAACCGAGTCGCTAACGATTACTCCACAACAAGTTACTCAAAATATTCAATGAATTTTGGTTATTGTATAGCACCCACTAAGTACAGGGGGTAGTAGTCAGCGAGACTACCTTGCTGATCACGTGACGAGGCACCCATGAAATTTGCCACGCTTGTCTTAATTTGATACACAGATCAAAATGGAGAGTGGGGTCCACTGAGAATCAAACTAGCTATACTAACAATCTGGCCTGGGGAAAGAAGAAAGACGGGTTAGTTATCAAATAGAAACCATCATACGACCGGTGTCTTTTAGTAGCATGCTGTGCTGGGGATGATTAATAAAAAGTATGGGGTCACCTTGGGGGGGGGGGCAATGATCATCAAAAAAAGTCCGAATTTCAAAATGACTAGCATTAATTCTGCCAGCACAAACTAAGGGGCTGCTTTAGCATAAATTTGAATTGCAACTTAAGTTCCCAACTGAAAACCTATTCGCATCAGGATTTTCAAAAAATAAAAGAGCCGTTTTTTTCAAGACATCACAAGGAGTAAATACTTTTCAACCCTGTAGCCCCAATGGTGTGGCCTGTGTGCATGATACATACATTCATAGTCAGTCAGCCAGACCAACTTAAAACCCGAAAAAACCTATATCTACAATTTTGGTTTACGGTCTCTAATTAAATTAAAGGAATAGGGGGGAGGAAGATAAACGAACAAGGAACTTGTTAACCTTTACAGCACCAAAATTAGCGTCTTCGACTCGGGGGGACATAATCTTGGAAATATCACGATTAGACCGTCTTTTTTGGTAAAATGTTTTGGAGCCTTTTTTTATTTTTTTTTTTTCGTTCCTTTTTTTTTCTTATCTTCTTATTTATTTCTGTAGTGGTTCTCATTCAAGGATAAAATTTGATCTGAATTGTAAGTCGACAACAAATATAAAATGGAAAATAAAATAAAAAACTGTTTGATTGATTGATCGTTATGCCAATGTCAGATAAATTCTAGAACCTTCCGTACTCTATCATTGCCCCCAACGGTCTGGGGAGACGAAAATGATTAGTTGTTGGTCAGAATTGGACGAAAGAGTTTAGAGAAAAAGAAGAAGAAGAAGAAAAAATATTAGTTTCAATTGGAGAAGAAGAAGAAGAAGAATTAGGAATGATAGATTCAATTGAAAAGAAGAAGAATTAAGAATGATAAATTCAATTGAACAATAAGAATAAATTCAATCACAAAAGGAGAAGAAGACAAAAAAATAGAAGAATCATAAAGATAATATCAACTAAAGAAAAGGAAGAAGAAGAAGAAAAAGAAGAATTTTTTGAAAAATCTATTGAAGAAAATCGAGGAGGAGAGGAAGAAGATAAAAAAGAAGAATTGAAAGGAAGAATTATTATTATTACAATTATTATTATCATTATTATTATTATTATAATTATTATCATTATTATAAAGGGGAAGAACGAGAATAAGAAGCAGAAGGGTGCAGTGGAATGAAAGAAGAAGGGGAAGGGGATATTTCGAAGAAATGAAAGAAAAAATGGAGAAAGAAAAAGAGGAAGGCGAATAAAGATGGCGGAAGATGAAGAAAAATGAATCGGAGAAGATGGGAAAAGATTCGAAAGAAAAGAAGGAGAAGTAAAACAGGAGAAAATAGAATGAAAGGAGAAGGCAAAATAGAAAAAGGAGTCTAGAAAAGGGAGAAAAAAAAGGAGAAGACGTAGAGGCTGAGAACAAGACGAGAAGCACAAAAAGAAATTGAAGATGATAAGAAATTTGAAAAGAAATCAAATGTATACAAAAAGGGGCGAAAATGAAATCCCCTTCTCCTCCTTCTTCTTCTTCTTCTTATTATTATTATTATCATTATTATTATTATTATTGTTATTATCATTATTAAGAAGAAGAAGAAGAAGAAGAAGAAGAAGAAGAAGAAGAAGAAGAAGAAGAAGAAGAAGAAAAAGAAGAAGAAGAAGAAGAAGAAAACAAATCTGTTAAAAAAACTAAAATCTAAAAGAAAAAAAAAACGAACGAAAATACAACCTATGGGATTAATGTCAAGGCAGAAAACACGGGAAATTTAGAGGCGGGAAAATGTTCTCGTTTTTCTTCAATTTCTCGCGGTTCTGTCATTAGTTGTCTTGATTCTGGGAATTGTCAAATTGAATCTGTCACATTAGCGTCGACACGAATCTTTTTTCTTGCTGCTAATTCTCTTATTTATGGATTTGTCTTTTCTACTCGTCGATTACACTGACTGCCTTTTTACACAATCTTCGCCCACGAACTGTTAACTTAATATTCTTCTCATCAGTCATGAATTTTGGACTGCCTCATCTATCTTTTTTGGTCGGCATTTTCTCCAGCCGTCTTCAAGGGGAAATTCTTGTCCATGGTCGAATCTTCTGTTTCTTTGCTGTATTGCTTTATGATAATGGCAGATACTGCTTGGGTAGATTTCTTTCTTAGATTTATCATCACCAGAAACAGTATTGTAATATTCACTGTTGGACATAAACCTTCTCAAGATTCGCCTGAACTTTCTCTAACGGCTGTTGCCGCGTCAATATCTCCTGAAACTGCCCACATCGTTAAGCCATCTTATTTCTGCCGGCCACAATTTTGCATATGACCTGTGGGGAACCATATGTGGTGAGATTTGATGTCCAGTGGTTGTTTGACATTCTTGCGATATGGTCTGCCCATTGCCAATTGAGTTTTCTAATGGATTCCATTATATCTCAGACTCAGGACGTAAATTTTTTCCTCTAATATACTGTTCTGTCTGGTGGTCTTTCTATGTGATGTTGTATATGATCCTCTCTTGTACGGTTCTTAGTTTGAGAGCCAATCTTTTGGTTAGTTTCTTTGTTTCAGCTCCATGGGTGACTATCAGGAAATCACATTAGTTGTAGCACCTCCTTTTCAAAACTAATCTGACCTCTTTGCTCTTGAAAGTTTAGTTTGCTTTCCGAAAGTTTGCCAACCTATCTTCGACTGATTTATTCTCTTTTTTTTTCAATTTCTTGGAGACTCCCTGGTAGATGTAGTGGTCTATGTTAACTGAATTCACTCCTATAAAGAATTAGTCTGGTGCCAGACTAGCCTCTGCTTATGGTATTTCATCTAAGAGCATCAGAAATATAAACATGATAATCCTGCAGGCGGCTGCTATTCCAGTTGAATACTAAGCTTAGTATTAGGTTGATGCAGAGGTTTCCAGAATTATTTGACATTGTCTTCGATTCAGATAAATTGATGCATCATTATCTAGCCAGGGAAGATGTTTTTCATGACTTTCTATCACCTTATATGTCTTTCCAATCTCAGAGGGGCCATAGATTCTTCCCACCTACACATTTTTCTCTAAATAAACTTTTTCGGAATAGATAGATATGAAAATACTGAGATAGATAGATAGATAGATAGATAGATAGATAGATCTATTTATCGAGCTCTGATTATCCGTCTAACGAGAAAAACCTGCCGAAGAGCGATTTTTCAATATGTATATTTTGCGAACAATTGCTCCGGGGTTCAGTCCTCAATGGGTGCTCCATTCACCTGGCCTTCTGCCTACAGTTTTCAGTTCAGATCATATCTATCAACCCCGGGTCGTTCAAATCAACTCAAGTCAGTGTTTTCATATCTATCTATCGATCTATCTACCTAACCCAGTTCTAATCTATCTATTAGAAACAGTCAACCAAATATGTCAACAAAACAGTCAAAACAGGTTTCCTTCAGTTTTTAGGCTAGTCTGACTTTCAGGTTGGCTAGCTATATGTATATATGTACGGACCGCACCAATCGAGCAAAATGGCTGAAAATTGAATCTTTACTCCTTATTATATCGATAAAAAAACGTTTTTCGATGTTTTTTTTCACACATATGTATACCCCTCACCAAAAAAAGTTTTTTAGGGTAGGGGGATCGATTTACGAGGTAAGTTTATGCTAAATTAGTCACTTAGTTTCCGTCTGTTAGTATTCACGCTTGCTTTTCTTTAGTGATCCAACAAAAGGATAGAGAAGTGTCTTATTCATTGATAACCTCATTTCCCAATTTTTGATCGCTCACCCCAAACACGGCGTGCAGCAAACATTTGTCGGGTTGCATAACGGTTTCTATGAAGTGACTAAGCAGATCTGTCTGTCCGTCCGGCTATCTATCACTATTTCTCCCCTAATCTGTACATATCTTTGCAACTAGTAATACATTGATAATAATGAACATTTTCATCTAAAAATATCAACAACAACAACAAAAAAAACTTGGGGCAACTTTTCAGTCAAAATTTGCTAAAATCTTTTTCGTTTAGCGCAGGATTCTAACCGCGAGCGTGTGTGGATGTTTTGCATCGACCTCTTCTCGGAAGCAATAATTCACAAGGATTCGTTGAGATATCAGCAGGTCAAGAGAGCACATCTGATACAAACAAGAATTATAGGGGCGTAGCCAGGTCCTGCTTTCTTCGGTTACAGTCAATCTCAGAAATAAACAATTCATTATTTTACTTAATAATGGTCCCCAAGCGCAGTGGCAGTGATGCCGGAAATCCGGATATTCTGAAAGAGAGGCCGCTGAGGTCGCACTCTCGGTGATAAGGTGAAAGTTCTAGACTTATTAAATAAAGAATGAAGCCTGGTTGCTGCAGAGTCAAGTTCCACTCTGCAATTTCTGTATTGTATGGATAATAAATAAATTCGTGTGTATGTAAGACATGTCAGTTTGGCCCATTCGTTGAGATAGCCGGCAACTAATCGCTTGGGTGTGATTTCTAATTGCAGCAAGGGAAATGGTAATCTTATAAAAGTATTCATTTACTGAAATCATCATTATCATCATCATCATCAGTCTTTTAACGTCCGTCGTTGGACATAGACCTAAACATGGGCGTCGCAGAACCAGTACTTCCTGAACTTGTCTAGCTCGTCTCACCATCTAATATTCTGCCGGCCTCGGTTGCGCATGTGATCTCGGGGGATCCATGTCGTGAGTCGTGATGTCCATCGATTGTCCGCCATTCTTGCAACATGGCCAGCCCACCGCCATTTGAGATTTCTAATGGATTCTATGATGTCCCTGACTCTTGTCTTTTCTCGGATGTACTATGCTGTCTTGTGGTCTCTCCATGTGAGGCCCAGCATTATTCTTTCATGTGCACGTTGCATGGTTCTCAATTTACGTCTGTCAATTTAGCAAAGTTGGTCATTCTAAATCACTGAACAATTGCCTTTGTTAATTTTATATACACACACACACACACACATATATATATATATATATACACACACACACACATATATATATATATATATATATATATATATTTATATGTATATATATATATATATATATATATAGAGAGAGAGAGAGAGAAGGGGGGGATTTAATTTGATTTAAGGTGGCGGGATAGAAAAACAGTGAAAAGCTTACTCCCCTAAACTAGATGAGGGTTGTTCTTGTTGCGGTAGAAAAACAAGTCAACTCTAGACTTGGGCAAGAGTTTGACCACAATTGGTAATTTTATTTAATAATGGTCCTTAAGTGCAATAATCCGAATACGCCGATGTGAAGCCGTAAAAGGTGCCATCTCAGTAAAAAGCTGAATAAAGAGAGAAAAGAGTGTATGCTGAGGTTTCTAAGATCTATGGCAAGAACGAATCTTGTATGCGTTACACAACTTCCATTTCAGTATCTGGCCATATAATCAGCTTATATTCTATTTTTTCTGTTTGTGTATTTGTTTGTTTGTTTGCGCTCGAATGGGGTGATCTCATTGGTTGATTAATATCCCTATAATGACATAACCATAAGAATTACGTCATAGAAACTCTCGTGACTTCATGTCTGATCATCACACACTAGAGCAGCTTAAGATGAGACGAGACTTGAGAAAAAAACCTTGAAATTAGGATACTCGAATAAGCATCATAAATCAACTGATTAAATAGCTTGAATAATCCAACAATATAAGCTTATATGTGGTTTATCTATTTATATATATATATTTTCACTCAAAGGGGATGATCGCATTGGTTGATTCACCTTCCAATTAAAATTAGGATACTTGAATTATCAAAAATAAATTACCTAATGAAATAGCTTTAGGTTCCTTAGCGCTGATTCATGCATAGATAATTTCATCATTATGACGAGTATATTCTAGTATTGTTATAATCGTTCACTGCTGAAGGGTGCCCAGTCTGGGTGTAATTACGATAAAAAGCAAGATAATTGAGATGAAAGTAGCAAAAAAAATATAATTGCTCTATTTTGTTTCTTATCTACTGCAGTTCATCTCTTACTGGGCCTGATTTATGATTTACACAAGATCATAGATCTGCATGTATAAGAAAAGCATAATATATGCATTGATCTCGATACTAGCTGCAGTTTTAGAGGGTTTGGGGACTTATCTCACACGCGGGAAAGTATGGCAACTCTATCTCTAAAATGATGGAATGTGAACGATATAGGAAAGAAACACACACAGACGTAAAGAGAGCCGAACACAGAAAAACAGGTCTGTTTTGTCACTCAATAGGAACTGACGCCAGACAGCTTTTAAATGCAAGCCGTATTAGGGATGATTCCAAAGAGGTGAATCGATGAATAAATTACTTCTCTCTTTTGTTGGACAGTGGTCACTAAGAAATAAAGAAAGAAGCAAGCGTGAACACTGATGGATACAAACTAAAGGATAAATTTAGTATAAACTTAGATGGCAAATTGAACCGCCACTATAAATCTATTTGGGGGAGGGGGATTTTCAAAAGCAAACAACGTTTTCATCTAGACGTAATAAGGAGTAAATGTTTAATTTTCAGATCTCTGGTCCCATTGATGTGGCTGGTACGCGTGATACATAAACACACACGTACATACATAAATACATAGCCAGAAAGAGAGACAGACCAACTTAGATATTGGAGAAACCCATCTCGATACTTTTAGTGACAATTATTGTTCTTAAAAGAGAGAAAGAAAGAGAGAATTGCACAAAATAAAGTGAAAAGGAAGGAGAGGAGAAATAGAGATGAAGGGGAACGCGCTAACAAAGGGTAGTAAGTGTGTGCTTAAGTGCAAGGACGAGAATAAATATGGCTGACCCACGGCCAAACCGAGGCTGTCACAGGTCAACACAGCCAATGGCGACCGGAATTGATTGTGTATTAAAGTCATGGCGACTGATTACTCTCATAAAAATTAGACATGACTCATTTAGACTTGATTTAATTGCATAGTCAATAATTAGGTCGAATGCTCTGGATCACAAATCTTTGGACAACATTGTATTCTCTTGTACGTAAACGAGGATGATTAACAAAGAATATTTTTTCGTCCATTATAAGCTTCTATGCAATGCTCTTCCAACTCTGGAATGAAGCAATCTGGTGGATGGGGAATGGTGCGTAGGTTAGATTTTTTGCTAGATTCGGTCCTACTGATTGTCCAGTCCTGTGTAGGGCAGGGCAGAACGTCTGCCTCTGGGTCAGATGAGAAAGTTCCGATCTTACTGGAAGGGGTATTGGATAGTCTGTAGCCACATTGAAGAGTTGTAATACAACGAAACAGCTGTCACAATTATTAATTATCCTGATTAATAATTACTATTATAAGATATATATATATATATATATAATATATATATATATATATATATATATATATATATATATATATGAATGAAAAAATGTGGCCCACTCATCTGAAATAAAGCCATAAACATCATGCTGCTTTAAGCATTTATAATTTTCATTCAAATCAAACTGGTCTCTCTGTTTAGCTGGCTGGCTGGCGTATGTATATATGTATGTAGATTATATATATATATTTATACACACGCACACACACACACACATGTATATATGTGTGTGTGTATGTTAAAAACCTACTTTACGTGCACTAAGATATTTCAATGTATGATATATTGGTATGTATTTCCTTTGAATTTTCCCATTTTATTGATCACCCAACTTCATGTGGACATATTCTTAAAGTAGTTTGAAATCTGCTTCAGGTACGCAAATCTTTTTTTTAAATACTTTTGTATTCTGGCATATTTGGGGACGATGCACGCAAAATAAAGAAGTTCTAGCTGGTCTAAAAATTTAGGTATGAACATAGGTCAAGCATGACTGAATCAACGTTACAAAGCCACTAAGCATTGTGCTTATAAGTATGTACAGGGTGTCTCAAGGAATGTATATATACTTTTAGAAAGACTTAAGCTCCTTGAAATTTGAGAGAGGTTAGTCAGTATTTTTTTCTCATACATATACATGTTTTTTTTTGGGGGGGGGATTGACTCACCCCATCCCCTTGAATTTCAAGAGGCTTAACTCCATGGAAAATGAGTGTAAATTTCGAGAACCCCGTATTCTTTCTTTCTCTCTCTCTCTCTCTCTCTCTCTCTCTCTCTCTCTCTCTCTATATATATATATATATATATATATATATATATATATATATATATCTTTTGTCTGATGAGACCTGAAGAGGGCAGAAACATGAGTTTGTTTGAGTAGCGAATCCACATTCTGCTATTTATTTCCAGCTCTACTCTAAAACAACTCAACTTCAATAGTAAAAAGTTGTACGTATCGAGCACTCTATGAAATGTTATACTGCTAGCCTGATCTGTACCACATGTACTATATATATATATATATCCTATACTCACACAGCACACCTCTCTAAAGATGGGAATAAATCCCGAAACATGTCTGGACCATTAACATCTACGGATAAATAAACGTTATCTCAAAACACTTCACTCCCGAGTCTATCTCACTCTTCACGGTTCATATTATATATATATATATATATATATATATATATATATATATATATATATATATATATACGTGTGTGTGTTGGGCAATGTTTGTCTCCAGTTCGGAAGAGATGGAATTTGAAGATTTATTCATTGTTTCTGTTGCAACTGTAGGTTTTTACGCATCCGAAGTTCTAACGTGACGCCCAACGCTTATTCGTTATTACACCCGAAAGAAGAAAACGTTGTTTTCGTAGAGCTTCGAAAATGACATCCGTTTTCTTTGATTGTCGGAATGCGTCTCCAGACTCCAAGTCAATTATAGATAAACAAACAAATAATCATATTTTGATTGTATCCGTAAAAAAAAAAAAACATCGTTTCTCAAGAGATTCGAAAATGACGTTCGTTTTCTTTGATTGTCAAACTCCAAATAAAAATGCACATTAATATTCACGGAGCCATAAGCCTTAATTGCAATGCACTCGTGAGAGTTGACCTCACCACAGCAGTAACAGTCTACAAGGCTATCTTCCTAACCGTTTGGGGACAGTATTGTTCTCTCTCATACACGTCTGTATTGAAAGTTATTAATATCCTATGTCGATTTTTAAAAAATACTCAGATAATTCTATCGCTGGGAAAAAATTGTACAGCATGAAATTTTTGCAGTAGATGTTTCTTGACCACAAACCAGCGGTATTCAAACATGAGGTTACATGAAACAAAGACATATTTGAAATATACTTAATAATTCTTCATTACATAAACGTTCCCTCAATGGCTTTTATGTGTCTTTACTTTATTTCTTCAACATGAGGAATACTTTTCATGTGAGAAGAAATCAACAAAATCTTGCATTCGATTTCAAAACATCTTGGTTATTTACGTGAGATGAATACTGTTCAGTCAGTAGTCGTTTATATGTCTACTAGAATATAACCGTCCAAAATGACTGGGTTATTAAGGTTTGGATCAGCACAAGGGAGCCTAATGCTATTTTATTAGGTAAGTTATGATACCTATTCAAGTATCCTAATGTTAAGTCTATTTAAAGTCTCGGCTCAACTCAAAGCCGTAATGATCAGATATGAAGTCTTAAGAGTTTCTATGGCGTAATTTCTATTGTTATGTCATAATAGGAAGGCAAATCAACCATTGAGATCATCCCATTTATGCTTGGACAATCAAACAAATGAACAGAAAAATGGTCTGATTTTCCCTTCAGTAAACTTCGCTCTCACTTTACCATTCGAGGTTGTGTTTACAGTTCGGATTTATACATTATCGGATAGTTCCATAAACAAGGCCAAAATCCAATAGTCACACAAACACACGCGCGCACACACATGGAGATAGATAGATTGGGAGGGAGAGAGAGAGAGAGAATGGACAGTTGTTTTTCTGAGATGTTCCTTAGATATTCAATAATTGAAAAAGGTACCCCGAGTAGTTAAAATCTGAAGACCACAGCTATGAACCAAATGACTTGCAGTTAAAAACGATAAGGTCTTCATCAACTCGGCAACAACACTTACATCCGACTTGCAGCGTCAGAGTTAGGGGCAATGTGTAATTAAGTGCAATTTTCTTTGACGCCAGTTCATTTCGCGGTGGTTTGTTAACCCTCACGCCACTGCCGTCTGATTAAATTTATCTAAGCGTTTTGTTCGTTGTCCAATGAATAAATTGGGACATGCGGGGGTAATTATTTACCCATCGCTAAAACTAATTAACGTTGCTTGACGGGCTGGGCAGGCTGGATGTGGTCGTATGTTAAACGGACTTCCATTCATTTTGATTCGACGAGTCCTCATAATTATCATAAAGGAAACTATCGGCCGAGCTTCCTATGGGGATTTTGAACATAGGGGTTGGGGGGATTCTTATGAAATAGGATGGGTAGAGGTCACCAAAGTCGAAAGTTGGCCTGGGTCTTCGGATCGAAAAATGTACACAATTTAAAGTAAAGAATTCGGGACATTAAATAATTTCCTCGTCATTTCGTAGAATCCATAATTAAACTTTCGTTTGCCCTCCCTACTTTCTTCCTTCCTTCATTGTGTTTTTTGGGTGGGTGTGGTCATGCTGGGAAGCATGGAGACCACATAAGAATCCGATACTGGTAACATTCCAATATTATGACAAATAACTGAAGTGATTCCATCATTCATATCATGTGTATACGTATTTCAAATATTATAAAAGTGCTAGTGTGCTGAATATTTGAAGTATTTTTTGGTATCTTGTAATAGGGAGTTCAAATCATCATAGAGGTTGTTTATCTCTTCTTTGGATGATTGCGAAGTGGGATTATTTGAGATTAGGAAAAATATATTGCGTCGAAATTCCCAATGGCAAATCTAGTCTCAACCTTAAAAATAAGCGTCCTAATCCTGGCTTTTGCCTCCACGAATAGGCGCGGATAAAAATATGCAATGATTAGATAGATAGATAGATAGATAGATAGAAACGTTTGTATCAACTTAGTATGATGTAATATTCAATTTAGCTGAAAAGTGGCATAAAGTCATGAAAGTTCAGGAGAATATCTTGTCGACTGAATAATGATGCTATGAATTCATTTGAATTAAAGAAAATGCCAGAAACATTTGCATCAACCTAATATTATGGAATACATGATTTAACTGAGAGGTGATGCAAAGTTACCGAATGCCAGGAAAAATACTTAGTCGACTGAGTAATGATGCTATGAATTCAAATGAATAGAAGATCCTGGGGGAAATGCTGGTAACTTTTGCATCGAATTAATACTGCAAAACTTTGAATAGTGTGGTTTTGATTGGTCCTGGTTTTGATATACTACGGTCAAGGTATCACTGTATGAAATAATGTAACTTAACTGCGGAAGAAAAACATTAAATTGTAATAACCCACCATCACAGTCAGTTGTACAAACGTAGCATCGAAATTTGAAGTCATGGAAAAAATTCCTTTGAATAATAATAATGGTCAGAATGAATTCTATTTGTGACGTCACAGGTATTTTCCACTAGAAAGCATCTAAAAATTTAGAAGAAAAAACGTCTAGAAACATCTGGATTCTGGTAAATCTAAATGTTATTTCCATTGTGAAACATCTGAAATAGCGTCGAAAAAATACCTAAAAACATCTAGATTCTAGATATTATAGATAAACCAGTCGAAATAAGGTATCAAAAGGGTAAAAGCTTGTTTTCAAAAAAATGAAAATAAAAAAGATTTTACAGATGTGGTGTAGTTGAGTACTGATACCAATTTTCAGATCTGTAGACAAAACAGTATGGTCAGGAACGCTGGAACATTCAAGCAGATACATACTAACAAACGAACACTTTCACGTATTTTAAAAAAACGAATAGAAGCCTTCGCCATCTCAGATGGCTACGTTGGTTCCATTAACAGTTCAGCTGAAACGAAGTGTAAGGTCATAGAAACCCAAGGCAAGTGACTGGTTTATGAACCAATGAATTTATTGGAATAATAGATATTTTTTCAAAAATGCGAGGAAAATGCAGCCGGTCGTGTGCAACTGTAAAACAACACAAACATAGAATGCAACAACATGGCTCTTATGAGATATAAAAACAGGCAATACATTAACCGTATTACGTCAAAATTCATACCAATCAAAACAGCACTATTCGAGGTATACCTGTATCAAGTTGATGCAAAGGTTTCCAGCATTTTTGACAAATTTATTATTCATTACAACAGCGCGGAAAACTTTGGAACAAATTAACTACTCTAACAAGATAAACATGTACTGCTTTTATTTTCTAGGACAGTTTCTATTTTCTGCAAAATTCCCATTGTGTTACTGTCCCTACTTCGCCATGGCCAGTTTTTTATATTTCATTGGAGCCAGGTTGCTGCATCATATGCTCACGCAGTCCACAGTTGCGCATGAGCACCTGTAACAACTCATAACCCAATTATCGTTTCTGCTACTGTGATCACTTTTCTTCTTTTTTTTTTTACCTTATCTACGGTTCGAACTCCTTTACTAGATTGAGACCTTTTTTTTTTTCCTTTTTGTCACGTGTTTATTGATGAGAAAATCATCCAATCGACACTTTGCAATTTCTCCCTCATTATCGTCTATTCACAACTTGGCCCGTTGCAAAAATAAAAGACATTTGCTTTTGTTTTCTTTATTTCTTTATATTTTGCCATATTCCAATGTCCGCACAAAGGAAACGACTTTGATGATAATAATGATAATAATAATGATAATAATAATAAAGATGATAATGACATTTATAATGATGATGACGATACAATAATACTACTACTACTACTAATAATAATAATAATAATAATAGTAATGATATTTAAGAAAAGAATTACAAGACTGTTTTTATGATATTTTTGTGAAATTATGAAAATTTTCTATGCTCTGTATATCTTCATATTAAATATCGAACATTTTATAAAAATCAATAATGATAATAATATGAAAGTAAAATATTAGTAATAATAGCAGTAGTAATCATAGTAACGATAGTAATGATAATAGTCATTTTAATACTACTGATAATGATAATAGATACAATAATAGTTGTAATGATTGATATAACATTAAATCTTATAGTAAGGATCTAAGTAATAACAAAAACAACACAAAGAGTGATAATGATTATGGGCATACTAATAATCAAAATAAGAATGATATTAGTAGTAATAACAGCGATAGCAATATCATAAATGGTTGTAATATCTATAGTTCAGAAATAATAACAAAATTCATAGAAATAATGATATAATATAGTTAAATAAAAACTGATATAAAAATACCAATAGTGATAACAAATAATCAAATATTAGTGATATCATCAGTAATAATAATCGTGATAATAATGATATAATTGATCGTAAAATGTTAATATCAATAGCAATACTATTAGTAAAAGCAATAATCATAATGTTGATAGATTAATTATGAAGATTAGAAATATTGATAGTATTATTAATCATAGTAACAATAATAGCAACAATCAGAAGTAAGAATAAGTGTGATGACGCAATATTTAGAAATAATAATAATAATGATAATATTCATAGTCGTAATAATAGTGATATTAATAGCAATAATAATGATATCAGTAATAATAACAATAGCAATAATAGTAAGAGTAAAAATGATATTAATATTAATACTAGTAAACAGTAATGATCTTAGTAGTAATAGTTATAATAATATTTCTACATTGATAATATTAATATGATTAATAATGAACAATGCAATATTAATATGATGATCGTTTTTTCCTTAGCCTGGATTCTTTTTCCTAATCATGAAAGAACGAGCCTTTTTTCTTCAGCCGCACCCCTCCGGGGCACTTATTATTAACAAGAACAAAACACCCGCGGTTAAAAGGAAGGAAGGTTTCCCATGCATTGTTCAGTGCATGCAGGGTGCTGGGGGCGTCGTTGCTCAAGCAGACCTGTAAGTGCAGCGGCATTCACAATTAAAAAAAATACACCCGTGTATCTTCGGAAAATACACTTGTATGCATTTCTGCAATGGTAATAAAACACAAAAAGAAATCTTGGCATGCGACAAAAAATTGTTCTTGCTATGGTGGAAAGCAAAATATTCATTGGGTTATTTCATATGAAATGAAGCCAAGGAGAGACTCTCATCGGCGTGGCTCAGTGGTGGGGCTTAAGAACGGCGATAAAAAAAATTCGAGGTACTGTCACAAATCCATACCTGATGAAAGCCTTT
Organism: Thysanoteuthis rhombus; assembly: GCA_963457665.1. Classification (NCBI taxonomy): domain Eukaryota; kingdom Metazoa; phylum Mollusca; class Cephalopoda; order Oegopsida; family Thysanoteuthidae; genus Thysanoteuthis; species Thysanoteuthis major. Next base: position 35,992,527 of record OY735218.1, read on the forward strand.
TGCTGCACACCAACCACAAGGGAAGATTCTCGTTAACGATCAAAATAAGGCCCCACAAAGGTTTAAAAAGTACATTTTTAGGAGAGGTTTAATGGAGAACTGATGCCATTTTCAAGCCTGTAGACAAAACAGCATGACCAGGAGCGTTGGGACACGCAAACAAACATACAAACATCCTAATACTGAACCGTTTCTCTTCATAAAATCTTCTAGTTGGTTAATTTTTTTATACCAATATTCCTAATTACCGCCCGACACGCTCAGATCACAAGACAGCATTTTGATCTATTCAGTGTCATCAACAGCAACAGAAGTCTTATAACGTCTATAGTTCGGCCATAAACCTCCCCAAGATTCGCCAGAATCTTTAATTATTTACAAAGTGAATGATGTCGCCCGAAGGGAAGCGGTGGAATATTCAAAGTGGAATATTCTACTGTTGGGTGACTCGACAAGATCACCACGCAACAAAAGACCGACATAGATGGGAAAGGTTCTCTCGGTGTTGATGTACCTATCATTGTATGAATTTCATTGTTCTTTAAAAGATAATGTTATTAGCTCTTTCAGCATAAAGGAAATCAGCAGCCTTTTAGCGTTCGTCGTTGGGCATAGATTTTTCCCCCAAATTCGCTAGACTTATCTATCATGGGCGTCTCGGAGCCAGTACTTTCTGAATTTGTCCAGCTCGTCATCCAATCTTCCTTTCTGTCGGACACAATTTCACACATGATCTCTGGGAATCAAAGTTGTGAGTCGTGATATCTAGCCCATTGCCATTTGAGTTTTCAAATGGTTTCTATGATAGTTCCATGACTTTGCTCCATAGGTGACTATCAGGGTGGGTGTATTGGTAGTATACCTTTCTTTTTAGGACTAGTGGGATTTTCTTGTACTTGAAAGTCGAGCCTGCTCTGCCAAGAGCTTGATAAGAGGAAACTGGTTAATCACCGCCCGATATTTCCTTTTTCTTATTACTCAGTGTATTATTTCATCGATTTACCGCCCGTCATATCACTTTACTAATCACTCTTGGCATGTTTTTTTTTATCAATTTCCGGCCCGAACGTTATTTGACAGTTTACCGCCCAAAATATCATATTATTAATTTACTGCCCGACATATTATTTTACTCAATACTTTTGACTTGTCGTTTTACAAAAAAAATTGCCGGACATATGATTTTATCTATTTTACGCTTGACATACTATTTCATTAATTGCTCATGCCATGTTAGTTTATTAATTGCGGCTCGACAGATAATTTTATTACTTTACCATCCGGCCTATAATTTAACCATTTAGCGACCAATAGATTGTATCCTCTTTTCTCTCTCTTCCGACCCTAATATATCACCCCTTCTCTAATCGTCTCTCTATCTCTGTAGTTTTCTCTTTATCTCGTCAGTCTATTCTTTTCTTCACTTTCTTTTTTTCCTCTCTCTTACAAACACACACTCTCTATAAAACTCTTTCACCTCTTCTTCATGTCGCTCCCTCCTCTCGCTCCCTATTCCCTTCCTTCGTTATTCTCTTTTTTTCTTTCTCTTGGTCTCTGTGTGTGTGTGTGTGTGTGTGTGTGTGTGTGTGTGTGTGTGTGTGTGTGAAAGAAAGAGCGAGAGAGGGTGTTATTGAGGATGATGGATTCGAGTGATAACGAGGAATGGACAATTTCGCTGAATCATTTGCCTTCTCTCTCTCTCTCTCTCTCTCTCTCTCTCTCTCTCTCTCTCTCTCTCTCTGAGTTTAAGTGATTGATAATGACAGATGACAGATTGATCTTATGGTGAAGAAAAATCGACTTCCCCCCTTTTCTCTCTCTCTCTCTCTCTCTCTCATTCTTCATCTATCTGTTTATCTATCAACCACTCCAATATCTCTCGCTTCCTGTTTATACCTTTCCATCCTCCTTTCCTTTCTCTTCTCCACCCTCTCCCCATTTTTCCTTTCCCCAACCAAATTCGATGCGCTCTGTGTGTGTGTGTGTGTGTGTGTGTGTGTGTGTGTGTGTGTGTGTGTGTGTGTGTGTGTGTGTGTGAAGGGTCACGCCCGCCCGCCTGCACGTGCGCACCTGTGCGTGTATGAGCGTGCGTGTGTGAGTGAGTGAGATTGAGAAAAACGGATCGATTGTTCGGTTGACGTAGAGTTGACTTGTTCCCGCATCTTCTGACTGTTGCAGTTGGAGAAAAGGAAAAATCTGTCAAGGTGAACAGGGGGGGGATTCGACGTGGCAAATCAGCTGCCGAAACCAGATCATCACCTGATCGTGAACTTTCGCAGCTGAAGTTGGGAGCTGAACTGGCTCCATGTTTTCCCAAGCGACCTGGAACATAGATAGACAACTCAGATATATATATACAACTTGGATATATATACTGTATATTTACAGAATTATATATATATATATATATATATATATATATATATATATATATATATATATATATATATATATATTAATGCTCCTCTATTCAGGGTTGAGCAGTCTCTAAGTGAGGTAACTCATCCATCGTAAGCTTACGCAATGCTCTTCCATAGGAATCGAGCATTCTGGTGGATGAGGAATTTCTGTGTAAATAGACATATTGCGTAAATTCAGCCTTACTGACTGTCCAGTTCCGTAGTCCAGAGGTAGGATATCGGCCTGATGTGAAGGTTTCAATTCTGCCTCGCGGTACTGGATGGGATAATGGAAAGTCTATAGCCACACTGAAGAGATGTAATACATCGAAACAGCTGTCTGTGGATGACACAATAATATATATATTATAAATAGATAGATAGATATGAACAGAGTGATAAGTATATGCACAGATTGATATAGATAGATTGATATTCTTACTTCGCATGAATAAATCACCGTAGCCTGCGTATGTACTAGAACTAATTATCTCAAAAATATATCAAAAACTATATAAGAAAATTAGCTATTTTATCTACAACTATCTTCAAAAATAGCCGTGCAATATATTGGCATCGTTGGTCCAATATGATCATGGAAACCTAAGAAAGCGCTTTGGGGAAAATAAAACGTTTTCAGGTGGTGTCTAATGGTGTACGTATGCAGATTTTTAAGGTCGTAGCCCCCAAAATGTGACCTGAAGCGTTTGGACATGGATGCACACACGTACACACAGGGAAAAAAAGAGAAGAATCTGTAACCCATTTGTCTGGTTAGCTATTTGTGGGGCTACGGTGATTAGATAGATAGATAGATAGATAGATAGATAGATAGATAGATAGATTGATTGAAGTATGCTATTGCTAATTTGATGGAAGCCTAATTATAATTGAATTAAGTCATAGAAGATAGGATCATGCATAACATCTGCGCAGACAACGAATTGTCAATAAATCTTTAATTATTTACGAAGTGAATGATGACGCTTAAAGAGAAGCGGCGGAATATTCGAAGTGGAATATTCTACCGTTGGGAGACGGGTGACTCGACTAGGTCACCACTTGACAAGAGTCCGACAGAGACGTTATATAAATTTCATAGTGTTTTATTAAATAGTGTTATTGGCTTTTTCGGTAGATATCATCACCAGCAGCAGCAGCCTTTCAGTGTTTGATGTTGGACATAAACCTACCCAAGATTCGTCAGATTTGTCTATCATGGGCGTTGCAGAGCTAGTCGTATCTGAATTTGTCTCACTTGTCACGCCGTTTTCCTTTCTGTCGGACACAATTTCATTTATGATCTCTAGGGATCTGTGTTGTAAATCGTGATATCCAGAGGTTGTCTGATGTTCTTGAAACATGTCCAGCCCATTGCCGTTTGAGTTTTTAAATGTTTTCTATGATATTCCAGATTCCTGTATTTTCTCTAAGATACTTTGCTCTCTCGTGATCTCTCCACTTGAGGTTGAGCATGATTCTCTCGTTGCATGGTTCGCAGTTTGAGGGTCAGTCTTTTGGTTAGGTCCCATACCTCTTCTCCATAGAATACTATCAGGGGTTTGCATTGGTTGTATACCCTTCTTTTCGAGACAAGTGGGATTTTCTTGTTCTTGAAAGCTTGTCCTACTGAAAGCTTGCCAACCTAATGTAATTCTTTTTATTTTTTCTTCTTTCGAGGATTTTGTGGAGATTTGTTGTCCCAGGTTGATGTAGAGGTCTACTTTCTTCAGTCTGTGTTTTCGATTTTTAATCAAGGAAATGACCTGAAAGGAAATGTCGAGATGAATAGTTAAACGAACAAATCTGGTCAGTCAGTCACTCGATAGAAACCGTTATGTAATCAATGTCTCTTGGCAGCAAGTCGAATAGGGGGCGATCAACTAAAGAAATAGAAAATCATCAATAATCAATGATAAGTTACTTCTGTTAGGCGGTGATCACTGAGAATGTCTACATTTTCCCATAAGTGTGAATGTTTCCGAACACAAACTAAGGAACTAATTTAGCATATTGTAAATTTACCCCCGCCCCCAAACATATTTAGGGGGGAATTTCCTGATAAGAAAACTGTTTTCTAAGATATGATAAGGAGTAAATGTTTAAATTTTCAGTCCTGTAGCTCCGTTAGCGAGGCCTGTGCACATGATACACATACATATATAACTCGCCAATCAGCCACACCAATCAAAAACTAAAGAAACCTATGTTGATGTTAACTGTGTTGCTGTTGACATTTTTCGTTGTCTCACAACAATTTTTTCATCATCATCATCATCATCATCAGTCTTTTAACGTCCGTCATTAGACTAGGATTTGCCATACTTCTTTATCGTGGGCGTCGCGTCACCAGCATTTTCTAAATTTGTCTAGTTCATCTCTCAATCTCGTATTCTGTCGGCCTCAGTTTCGCATGTGATCTCTGGGGATCCATGTTGTAAGTCGTGATGTCCATCGATTGTCTGTCATTCTTGCAACAAGGCCTGCCCATTGTCATTTAAGTTTTCTTATGGATTTTTCACTAACCTTTTACCCCCCTCCTTGTTTAATCCGTCACCAAAACACAATTATATCCGATAAGGATGGGTGTCACAATGGTCTGAGTGACTAGCTTGCTAACTGCTGATCTATCGACAAGCGTCATAGTAGATCTTTACACAACTTAGCTTCAGTCTTTCAGTGAAGCACAATAATAGAGTACCCAATGAGGATCGGAGTAATTGCACTAGCAATAGCCTGAGTGACAATCTTGCTGACATCCTATCTAACGGTAAATGCCCAAATAAACTTTCCTCATCTTAGCTTAGTTTCACCAAAGCAAAATAATGGAGTACCCAACGAGGATCGAAGTTACTACACTAGTAATGGTGTAGGTAACTAGCTTTATGCCAATTGCCCTACAGCAACCACCTGGCTAGATTCAATCATGTTTACTCAACCTGGCATCTACATGCTTTATACATGTGAACGATTGAAGTAAGCATTCATTGGTTAGTTTGATCCTCATTGGGGCCCACTAGATGGTTTTGTGAGAGTATAAGGTGAGCTGACTATCTATCTATCTATCTATCTATCTATATATATATATATATATATATATATATATATATATATATATAAAGAGAGAGGGGGGGATTGAGGGAGAGATCACTCTGTTAAGTAAGAGATAAATATGAATAGACTGCAATAAATCTACGATAAATCTAAGAATGATAAATACTAACAGAATTTGATAAGTGTGAATAGTCCTAGTAGCTATGGATAGACTGAGATGAGTACCCATGGCTAGATAGAGAAAAATCTGAATAGGGTAGTATAGATTGATATGAATGAATTAAGATAGATAGATAGATAGATAGATAGATACATACATACATACATACATACATACATACATATCGATAGACTGAGATAGATAGCTGTGTATCATCATCATCATCATGATCATCAGTCTTTCAGCGTCCGTCGTTGGACATAGACCTTCCCCAGGATTTGCCACACTTCTCTATCATGGGCGTCACGGAGCCAGTACTTCCTGAACTTGTCTAGCTCGTCTCTCCATCTAACATTTTGCCGGCCTCGGTTGCGCATGTGGTCTCGGGGAATCCATGTTGTGAGTCGTGATGTCCATCGATTGTCAGCCATTCTTGCAACATGGCCAGCCCACCGCCATTTGAGATTTTTTATGGATTCTATGATGTCTCTAACTCTCGTCTTTTCCCGGATGTGCTGTGCTGTTTTGTGGTTTCTCCATGTGAGGCCCAGCATTATTCTTTCATGTGCACGTTGCATGGTTCTCGGCTTACGGGTCTGTCTCTTGGTTAAATTCCATGTTTCAGCTCCATAAGTGACTATTGGGAGGATGCATTGGTTGTACACCCTTCTCTTTAGGATTAATGGGATCTTATTATTTTTGAAGGTTGAGCTAGCTCTGCCAAAGGCTTGCCATCCTAGTGTGATTCTTCGCTTGATTTCTTCTTCTTTTGAGGGTCTCATGGAGATTCGTTGCCCTAGGTAGATGTAGTGGTCTACTTTCTCGAGTTCTGTGTCCTCGATTTCGATTTTAGTGTTTTTATCTCCAATGTGGTTGTTGCACATGATCTTCGTCTTGCTGAAGTTCATGTGTAGGCCGACTTTCTTGCTCTCCTCATTTAGTTCATCTGTGTATAGACTGAGATAAATATTACTAGACTAGAATAGATCGATATGAATAGATTAAAATAGATAGATAGATACGGATAGAGTGAGATGAATTGCTATTGATAGAGTGGGATAGATATGAAGAGACTTGGATTGGTCGATATAGATTAAGATAGAATGACAAGAACAGACTGAGATAGATAAATATGAATAAATAGCCACGTATAGACTGAGATATGAATAGACTAGGATAGATCGAAATGAATAGACAACGATAGGAAGATATGAATAGATAGATAGATAGATAGATAGATAGATAGATCAAAACAGTCACATAGATATCGTTAATGTGCGAAATTATTTCTAACAAGGGAATCATTTTTTCTTTCTTCTTGGTGCAGACGTCTGTGTTATCGGACTCTGTTCAAGACACCGCCAGGCGATGCCATCAAGTTAACCAAAAAGACTTTCTTTGTGATACTAATTAATGTTGTTCTTAATTGGCAACTGCCACGAACGCCGACGTTGGTTGTTGAGGGGGAATCGATTTGGTTCCTTGCGAACGCTGTTGCGTGTAATTGCGCCTATCTCCAAGTGGTTTGTTCAAAACAAGCGAGTTTTTTTTCCTACGACGAACGTCAACAGGTACTATGACTGCCAAAATCATTTTCTTTCGGACCAAACTGGAAGGACCTAATTGAGGGAAATGAGGGTCAGAACATTTTTCCCTGAAAATCAGCATCGAGGAAAACTATGGAGACTATCTTATATTACCGAGATCTATTTGATCGGTCTTATCTATCTATCTATCTATCTATCTATCTGTCTATCTATCTATCTCAGTCGGATAGTTCGTAGTGGTGGCTGGAAGATCGTGTTGTGTCAATCTTTCAAGTAGGAAATAATTGTCTGCCTTAGAAATCAGTATTCGCAATCATGGTGCCTTGATATTTGTCAAGTTTACCTTAGTCTTGCTCTAACAGGCATTGGGGATATTTTCACTTTGATATTTACTATATCTAGCTTTGTACAGAACAAGGATAACTTGGAGAAAATGAAGAGAGGAAGATGGTTTTGCATCAATCTTTCAAGTGGGGAAACCCTGACAGTTTTTGAAATTAAGATTCAAATCCAGGTAGAAAAAAAAAAAAAGAGGAAAAATCAAGTTTAAAAAGTAAAGGCCGAGAGCGAATTTGGGGTTTTGTCATTATATAGGCTAGCATAAAGTCAGTCAAATTTTAGCGAGTCTAATTTCAGTAATTATTCCCTAACCGCTTAAGGTTAAGGAAAACTATGGAGACGATTTGGGGAAATTTAGGGGTCACTGTAAATGTGGTTGAATTTTTGTGTGCATTTGGTTTTAAAGTTGGTCAATTTCATCTCAAAATCAATCCATCTTCAAAGCATTTAAAAATTAACGATAACTATGGGAGGGATGATTTGGTGTATTTCAGAGCTCATCACAGTTTCAGTCGAATATGAAACGAGGCCGACTTGATTCCAAGCGAAAATACTAAAAATAATCAGCCATTTTCTAAAGGTCTCATTAATATTTTTATCATTATCAGAAAAAAATTCCTTCAAATCTTTTTTGTTATTCCTATTTATTTTGTCGTTGAATTAAATTTGACAAATTCGACTCTACACGAGTGTAAAACTTTCACTACAGCTTCCCAAAATATTTTGTTCCTTTTCCTTAATCTTAAAACTATTCTGGTGAAATAAAATATGGACCTTCAGAAAAATTCATCGAAAGTAGTTCGGCACGCGTTCCAAGACTTGACCAATTCTACATTGCCTATCATCATCATCATCATCATCAGTCTTTTAACGTCCGTCTTTGGACATAGACCTTCCCCTGGATTTGCCACACTTCTCTATCATGAGCGTCGCGGAGCCAGTACTTCCTGAACTTGTCTAGCTCGTCTCTCACATTGCCTATAAAATGACATAGTTTTCACGGTGCCCAATTAAATTACATTCAAAGTCCGTCTGAGACTGATCCTAATTCCCTTGAATCAGACTTCTCTCCCAATATACAGGTAAATAGCGTATGGGGAAATGAGTGATGCCACTTCGGGTGCTTGTTGCCTATAAGTCTATAATCACATGTCGGAAAAACCTCGAAGACAAGAAAAAACTACGTGTGATATGTGAAGCCTGGGTAGGGACGGCTGCTGTCGTGGCCAGCATAGGGGCACTCACTACTACTACTATCAAATAACAGATATGGTTGGGAAAAAAAGAGTGTAAAGTGATGACTATAGAGAAAGCTTCTTTCTTTTTTCTTTTTTTTTTGGCTGTACGTCTTTGCATAATCAATTTCATTTGATTAATTACACAGCCGTCCACACAAGTTTCTGATTTCGGCTTTTCATTAATCACTTTGTAGTTTCCATCATTTTTATACGTTTTATTGTGTTCATGACATCTTTTCCATCCTTTTGATCACAACGACTCTACTTCTTTGGCCGTGAAATTAAACAGTGAACACTTACAGCAACAAAAGAAAAAAAAACATAGCTTGTCGCGAGCCTCTAAGTCATAGCTTCGTAACTAGTCATATGAGGCGCTACTCAAAAATACGTGCTATGTAAGCGTGCATATCGAATATAATAAAGTTTTTGCCGCTACTTTTTGTGAGCAGTACCTTGTATGAGATCACCATAAACGTACTAAAGGTATTACTTCGACGGAGACGATGGAAACTATGTGTTAGGATGTGTAATTATTTGACAATCCCTGGACGCGTTGCACCTTGCATCATGGGCTGACGCTTTAAGTATTCAGGCTAAGGAAACTTACGTAGTAGTAGTAATATATTTTTTACATATCTCGGAATTTTTGAGATGAGGTATTATTATTTCTATTGATATTCGGACCATCCTCATCTTGGTTGTTTTTCATACAACGTTTCGGCTGTTGCACTCTACGGCCTTCGTCAGGTATCATCTGGTAGATTTGGGGAAGTAACGAACCGAACCCTTTATTTATCCGACGGGGGTATATTGAACGTACTCCCCTCTTAGCGTTAGTAGTATTGTTATATTGCCTAGAACCATCAGATTACTTTACAGTAATTTGTCTGATGCTGTAACCACTGCACTATGTGTCCATGTGTCGTAGAGTGCAACGGCCGAAACGTTGTATGAAAAACAACCAAGATGAGGATGGTCCGAATATCAATAGAAATATTTTTTACAGTTTTTCTGATTGAGCATTCTATTATAACGCCCATTATCACCATTAGATTTTGCTGGAGAATGGATCAACTGAAACTCTATAAAAAATATAACGAAAGTCTAGAACTGGTCAATTTTCAAGTCTACAGACAAAAACGGTATGGCCAGGAGCGTAGGGACTTACAAACACATGAATAAACTTACAAAAACACGCAAATATATTTAAAAAAAGAAAAAAGAAGGATAGAACCAATCATCATCTTTGATAGATATGAAGAAATTGGTCAAAACTAGAAATAAAATATAGCTTCCTGGCTCTCCGAAAGTAGAGCGTTCCTATTGAAACTTACGTAAGCCGAAATGACGCGAAGAAAAGAAACAATTACCATTAATTTATACGGGGAATATTTTTTCAACGTACCAAGACCCCAAAATTCTGCAATATCAACCATTTTTACAGAAGGCCCCGTACTGTGAATATTATGCTTGTTATTCTAAATTAACTAGATGATTTTCATGCTATTTTCAATTACCTAAATGATATTTTTAATATTCTAAATTCCCTAAATGATATTTTTAATATTCTAAATTACCCAAATGATATTTTTGCTATCCAAAATTACCTAAATTATATTGTTGCTTTTCTAAATAATCTAAATTATATTTTTTCTATTCTTATTTACGTAAATGATATTTTTGCCATTCGTTAATGCCTGTATGATAACAATACATGTCAATACGTGTTTTAGAAGCATCCCCAAAATTTCATCAATGGTGTTTATAGGATAGATTCTTTGAATGAATTGGTTATTTTTGCTCATACAGGTTTTCAAAATCGGTTAACTATAAAATGGCTACTACCGTTTAACTTTACATTATTCCTTCTTTGGCTTCAAATAAGATATGTTTTTTTCTGTACCCTGTTCGTTTTGATTAACTTATGCGGTGTATCCATATATTTTTATATTCTTATTTTCTTTGCATAATAATGAAATATAATGAATTTTTTTTCTTTCAAATGAATGAATTATATAATTAGAATAGATTAAATTGTTTCCTCTTCTGAAAATAACTTGTTTTTTCATTAGGCAACGATCGTTTGTTTGATTGTTCCGCCTCACTTCTTATGATCAGATATTTTGTAATTAAAAAACGCCCTCATAACCCTACCCCGCCTTACTCGCCAGTAACACTAAGTAATATGCAATAACCATAATCATAACCATCCCATAATAACAATATGTTGCCAGCCATTCTTATAACCGAAGTGAAACAGAGGCAGCCATTTTATAACTTTTCTAGAACCTCGTATAAGCAATAATAACCAACGAAAAAAAATGCCAAAGATGGTTTGATCGGTGTAGAAAAGATGATTTCAGCATAAGATATACGCCATGAACAGGTCTTCCTGGTGAATTTGATGATGTTTTTGTCTGAAGTTGATAGAAATTGTGCTGTTGAGATTGGAGAATTAGCTAGAAAAAAAACTGAAATGAAATCATTCCACGTTTTCCCGTTATTTGTGCTAATAAGGTTTCTAATGTACAATCTTAATGGAGAAAATGAAACATCCTTCTTATTGAATTCAGAGGAAAAGACTCTCATCTTGAACAGAGAAAAACAAGAGGAAACATGGTATTGATAAAAGATAACAAAACATTTTACGATATGAATCACGATTGGACCACTATGAAAATGCAACATTTCAATGTACAAATGCGAGCATTCAGTTGATACGTATGTATTTGGGTTAAAACAATAAGGAATGTCCTGAAACAATAAAGGAGTCTCTGTTTTCACAGGGCGTCCGATCGTACCACACCCCAAAACGTTTGTTATGCAAACGGTTCAAAACGTTAAAGAAACAGGGGTTAGGGTATAAAGTTACTGAAATGTAATTCCATCAATTTAACCCCTTATACACAGAGAGGAACTACGGTCGACTTACATGACGGTGAGTCAAGAATGAACAATGGTTATCTCTACGCGCATCGTTTTATTGTCCGAGATCGCACGTAGTATAGAGCATACCCATATTTCTAACTTCTTGTTAGTGGCTTTAGAAATTTTTGTTTCTTAAGGATTTCATTTTGGAGGGCTCGTATGTGCTTGCAATTAGGTCTATATAGCCGTAATTTTACATAACGTAATTATTGCTTTTAGCATTCAACTTGTGCGAATTTCGTTGCTTATGAGTCAGAAAATCACAAAAATTATCATAAGATTGCTCAAATCGGTACATCTGCAACAACTTGGAAAGGTGCCGAGACTAAGTGTCTGGTTGGATTGCATTAGTGTAGTCTACTTCGAGTTGCAGCAGACACCTACTCTAGTTTAGTTAGAGCGTTGGAACTCTGTTTCGAACGAAAAGAAACCAAGTTTTAGTAATTGCGAAAGTGTGGTTTTCAATTATGATAATACACGACTCCATACAACAGAGATCACCTCTAAAAATACCGGAGACCTCGGCAGGAAAATAATTCACATCATCTCTATTCTCCAGATCTCGCGCTGTCTGATCGTCACTCACCTATGCTAGAGTTTACAGAACTATTTTGATGGATTAGTTCTTAGAGCAGATGAACAGTTGGAAACTACTTTCTAAACATACTTTTCCACCAAACCAAAGGACTTTCACAAAAAATGGTATTGTGGAGCTTGTGAATCGTTGGAAGGAAGTTATTGATGGGCTGATATTAATGAATAAATTGTAATTAAAGTGGGTTTTTTTTATTGTGCTAACCCTTAATTCATACATTACTAATTGGATTGATAAATGCAGAAGACTTAGATCTGCTGCTTAGAAGCAATTTGCCTGATGACACCTCTCCTGACAACGAAACCTGAGAAGATTCTCTGAAAAGAGAGAAAACGATCCCATATCTCAAATATCTTCTTTTTAACCGCAATCCCTAAGGTCAAAACTGAATGACAGACTGGCTGACAAGCCAAGTGGCAAGAAAAGAACTCCAACCTAAGCATATCCGTTACCGGCTCTTTCTGTATTTGCGACTACGATGTTGGAAGAGGGGTATGTATTCATTAATGTCAGTCTGTCTCTCTGGCTCCTTCCCGTCTATGTGTTTGTCCACACGATATTCCCAAAAGTTTTCAATGAATTTGAATGACATTTAGTGGAAGGTTAGACTATGGGTTAGGAAAGATTCGGTTACATTTGGAAGTGGATCCAGGAAATCTTTTATGATTGAGAGATATTTTAATTCCTCTCATACATTTATGTATTCCCTCATGTTAGTCCCGAGTTTTCAATAAATTTCAATATCATTTTGTGGAATGGCGGACCCTGTGCTAAGGAGAATCGATTGCATTTTTTGGCGAATCCATGAATAGTCTTCAATAGAGAGATATTTTTCATTTTATACATATATACATTCCCACATGTTTCTTCACTCAATGTCTCCGAGAGTTCTCCATGAATTCCGTTGATATTCCGTGAAAGCGTCGGCCATGGGCTAAGTAAGAATTTTTTTTTAATTTTTGTGTGGGTCCAGCGAATTTTCTACATTATTTCCTCGGCGTAGCAGCTATATAGAAACTGATTTTAATTCAGCTTTTAGTTAATGTATTGCGTGGCTAGAAAATCTTCGAATCTGAGCTAACATTGTTCTGAATCATTTTTCATTGCTCCAGCGTTAACGTTTTTTTTTTTGTTTTGTTTTAGATTTTCTTCATCTCGTTGACACGTGTAATCCCCGAGTGATACGATGTGGACTAAATAGCATCGATAGAAAGCAGCTAATGCTCACAGTATTGTGCATGGGACAAAATGAGGACAAGGCATGATTTTCAAAAATGGGGACGTTACGTCACATCTTTTGGCGCTTAAGTGATAAAGTAGCTAAAACACCATCTACGTACTTCGGTGCTGAACATGTGAGAAGAGTCATTCTTATGGTCATTTTTCGATAGTTAATTGGATATTTTGTGATGAACTACTGTCATTACCCGACATTTCTCGTAGCTTTTATTGAGTTCCTTCAACTTTTTGATGTATTTTTATCACGCCGTTTCAGTCGATCTTTATCAACTGGATCAAACAGCAGAAACTTCATAAAAACTGGGGAGTTCAAATTCTTCTGAGCAGTCCTCTATTGCAATTTAAAATCAAAGGCCAGAAAGCACATAAGTGAATAGAATTATGTCGATTGTTAAGCCTGTACCCTAACTAGACAATACAGCAATGGAAAGTGTACTTAAATCTTATAAAACGGCGCTTCAAAGCCTTGTTCCATAAAAAGCTATTTACGTATCCCTACGCAAAAGAACTCCTGTTTGTTGAACGATGAATTTACACTCCGTGTGACAATGAGAATACAAAATCGAATAATCCACTATCAACTTACAGAGTTAGAGACTTGACCAACCGCAACAAAGGCCCAGACACAACAGGAAGAGAAAAATAGCTTTGAACGTGACTTTAATTTTCAAACTGTACGCTATGATGGCAGTGAGACTAGCCGGTCAATCAGTACTTCATAGAGTAATTTCATTGTTGTCATGATCCTTACATTCAGCGATGTACCCTAAGGCCCTCCTCATTATTATTCTATGATATAAATTTTTCTGCCTGGAAATATCCTGCAATTCGGAATATTTCGAGGTCCGGATTGCACAGACTTGATGCAACCTATTTGGGCAGGACTTATTGCACATCCATGACTACACGATCTTCCTATGGTTACTCAGTCGGCGCGAGTGAGCTTGTGTACTTTGTAGCCGAGCGATTGGATCAGAGGATATGCATCATAGGCTTCTCGAAAACTATAATATCACCCAGGTTTTTCAGCCCCTTCCCCCACACACACGCACACACAGTTCAGATTTGGCTCCCTGTAACTTATGGCGTTTCCCAAAGTTGAAATCGCAGTTGAAGGGAAGATTTCAGACCGTGGACGAGATCAAGGAGGATACATCGGGGCAGCTGATGGTTATCACGAAAGAGAACTTCGCAGACTGTTTTGAGAGTTGGAAGACGCTAATGAACACGGTAGGCTATTTTTCATTATTATTAAATGGTTGGATGCTTATATATATATATATATATATATATATATATATATATATATTCACACACACAGTATATATGGTACAAATGAGGCTAGCAGTATAACATAATATAATAATATATCAATAATATAAAGCCACTTCTGAAATGTGATGGATTCATTTCATAGAGTGCTCGATACATACAACATTTTACTCATGGAGTTGAGTTGTTTCAGAGTAGAGCTACTATATATATATATATATATATATATATATATATATATATATATATATATATATATAAAGCATCCAACCATTTATTTTACAGAACCCCCAAATCTTTTTGCAGGCCCTCTGAGTTCGTACGAACCCGTTTGTGACTTCTGATCTTGACTAAGGCCAGCTACAGATATTGAATTAATTCCTAATTGACTTTGATTTGCTTTGTCAAAGAAACCTCCCTATGTATGAGTCAAAGAGTTAAGACGAAAAATTCACGGATATATTTAAATTTTTACTTTTACTAGACTATCACTGTTAATTTATGACTATTATTATCCTTCGTATAATTGTTTTTCACTTCTTGTTTTTTTTTTGTTTTGTTTTTTTGTTTTTGGTTTGTTTGTTTTTTCATAACTAAACAAAGGGCGTCGATCTACAGTAGTGAGGATACAATGTGGAGCGGAAATAAAGTAAAAGCTCTCGATGAGACACGAACTCTCTTCCATTTTGACGTGAGGGATCCTGATTAAATGAATTATGAAAAAATAAAACTACCTGAATCTCTCCAGTAGAAGAGTTTATTGTTTCACGTGGTGGGTACGAGATATTTTTATCAGCGAAATTCTTACCTTTTAATGAAAGAGTCTGTGAGAAATCAGACTGTTCATTACTAATGTTGATAAGTATCAGATTATATTCTAGAATCGGCGAAATTGCAAAACAGCTTTCTTGCTGATCACAGGAGAAAGATGATCCACAAACTTAATCCAATAAATGAGTCACTTGATTCACGACTTTTACTCTCTTGATCACGAGATTTGTGACGTGTAGTGTTTTCATTCAATCACATCGTATCACTGAAGATGTAGAGACGTATCCTTTGATCGAACCATCCATACAATACATGTGTATATTGTTACATTCAAGTAGGCTTTTATTCCGTCTCCAAAAGTGCGGCATTACTTTCTGATAAATCGAATCTGAGCAGTAAGTTAATTTCAAACGATCAAGCCAAAAATATTTTCACACATCGAAAATTAAGGTCAGGAAGTAATTTAAAGCACAAACGAAATTGGATTATCACCTGAACTATATATATATATATGTGTCATGATCAGATCATTGCAATGCAGGTGAGGAAAGGTTTAAAGCCATCTATTTTTGAGCATGTTAAAATTACACAGAAAGATTGTAAAAAACAGAAAGTAGAGTAAATATTCTGACAAACCCCTCCCCATCACCCAAAAAAAATGAAAAAAAGAATAAGTAAAATAGGTCACGAAGTTCCGTAAAAAGCAATATCGATCTTTTTTTTTTTTTCATTTTGGATATATCTTAATTTTCGTCGGGCACAAGGCCATCATGATAGAGCATCATTCAGAATCGAACTGATATTAAACTTGTTTGCTAACTACTGTTCCATTGTAGACGCCTGAAGTTATCCTCCTGCCTTAGCTAAGTCAAGCAAAATGTCACAATAATTGAGCACCCAGTGAGAACCGTACTCGTTTTACAGCAATACCTTGATAAGTGCGATTTTGATTGGTGTGAGTTTTGATGTTGTACGATTGTGCACATTTATGTACCAAAGTATAAGATGGAAAAAAAAAACTCATCAAATTATAGCTAGATTTTGAAGAGTGCAGTTTCGAACAGTTCAGAAACATTTGAAACGAATTAACTACACTAATCAAAGTATACCTGTATTAACAATAATATAAGATGCTAGATTGCAAATCACCTATTGACGCCTGCTATTCCTCTTAACCAAGTCTGGCACAAAGCCACAACTATGAAGCACCAAGTGGCTACAATAGTAGTGCAGAGACTGAAGTTGAGGATCATAATCACCAATAATGGTCAACAATGAGAAGAACTTACTGATCATTGCTGTAAATCAGGCAACATATTTATTTAACCGAAATGAGTCTTGTACCAGGTCTCAAGGGTAAGATCGCCGGTAATGATCGAACTCATAAACATGGTTCACGATATTAACTGGTGTATCCTCGCTAGTGAATCCCAAAGTGGGAGTTACCCACTCTTGGTACTCCAGATAACCCAACGGGGCGTTGGAAGACAAGGGTAGTGAGAGGGACAAGGAGTAAAGAGTATAAATCAATACTCTCTACACATAAAGTTGTGGGTCTAAATAATTGATTTTACGGCGGGGCTCGTTGAAGTTGGGAAAATCTTCCGTTTTTCTGATTTGAAGAATTCAGCAAACTTATTTACGTAATTCAATCACAACTAAATCAACATGGATTCTTTGTGAAACAAATACGTTACAACTGAACTTTGAACAGCTCTACTGAGAAATCAACTTCAGTTTTCAATGTATCATTTTTGACCGACATTATGGGGGGACGCTGATTAGATAAATGCTCTAAAACGGGGGAGCAGTCAGAAGAACTTTGAGAAACACTGCTCTATGCCATGTACATATCATAGACCGCCTATGATACTAACATGTGAACTATTGCCCAACAAAAGTGCAAATAATGGATGATTTATAACCTTAATCAGGTAAATAATTTCAAAGATGAAACACACCGTGAGTATCAGAGTCACAAGTTTAGTTAGCGATGTGAGCTTTCCTATCACTGTACAGAAAACAATCTTTACAAGAATATTTTGCTATCAGTTGTTCTACGGAATACAACCTATCGCAGATATTTATCAAGTTCGACCAAGTTTGGCATAAGGCCAAAATACTGAGGCGCCCGAAGTGGACCGAAACTTATCGCTTATCACTTATCAAGAAATTGCTGTTTTAAAAGCTTTTTTTAAGGAATTGTGTTCTCCCTTCGTCATACTAATAATTCTCAAACGTTGATGGAAAGAGTCACAGAGAATGACAGGGATTTTATTTATCTATCAGAACTTATAGAAAATGGTAGAGAGTTGTTTGTTTATGTTTGGGAAGAAGTGGTATGTTGTTTTTTTAAGTAGAATGCAGTGGCAGGGTGTTTTTCAAGTTTTAAAATGTATCACCTCTAAAAAAGCTAATTTACGAAAATGAGCGATTTTAAGTGTTTTTAATAATAAAGATATATGTGACATTCTTTAGTGTCTCATGATAAAAGTGACTTTTTCTGACTGGGTGTTTCGCGATATAACTCCAGGACGTGGAAAAGCCCCATTTTTTTTTTTTCAAAAGGATGTATTTATCAAGTGGCTAGGAGATTTCCCTGACATCAATACTCCCGAGAATCCTGAGGTCATCATTGAGATGCGTGTTGAGAGTTTCTCCTTAGACTTACACAAAGAGCAACAGTCTACTTGACAGCATTTGGTGCGGGTGATTGGCAACGATTTGTAGGAATTAAAAAGCGAACAACAAATCTTCAGGATTCTCTTCACTCATTTTTTAATTAGGTTAGGTTTCGTGAAGGCTTCTGGTCAGAAACCAGAAACTATTGATGGTGCATTGATTTGGTGTTGCTTTAGAAAAAATAGTTTTATTATGAGACAGCCTTTAGGTAAGATTTCTTGAAGACTTCTGGTTTGAAATCAATTAATAATATTGATAGTATGTTAATTTGGTGTTGCTTGTAAAAAAAAGCTCTCTGCTTTACAACGAGACAGCCTTTAGGTTAGATTTCATGAATAATACTCTATTAACTAAAATACGATTCGTCCAAGTGAATAATGAGTGTCCAGTGAATGGAAGTCTGTTGGCCGACTGTTGAATGAAAAGATTTGGAAAGAGATCATTAATTTCAATAATTAGAAAGAAACCATCATCCTGAATGGTTGATCGATATAAATGCCTTTTGGGCTATTCTTTATTATTATATCATTCGAATGAACAAATATATTTAGCTACAGACAAATAAAACGATAACACTGTCTTGATGGTTCGACTCGGTTTCAAGTATATTTCCTGTCGAAAATGTTGGCTTAGCCAGTGTAAGACGACACTGTCTCTCATGCAGAAATAACCCGAGGCTGACAACGTTTTTTTGGAAGCTGTCAACCAAAACTGTCACCATAAGTTTCCACAGTTTTCATGTAGGTCTGGCTTGCTGGCTATGTATGCATCGCGCGTACAGGGTAGAGGGCTGAACATTTAAACATTTACTGCTTGATACAACAGGAAAAAATGCTTTTTAGTTTATTTTATTCCCCCCCACCCCGATTTTTATAGGGGTTGCAATTTGCAGTGTAACTTGAAGCTATATTGGTCCCTTAGTTTTTGTCCGACAGCATTCACACTTATTTTGACGTTTTTGGTGATCACTGGCCAACGAAAGACGAAAGTAGTAACTTATTTATTGATTGCTCTTTTTTCTAGATTGTTTAACTGATCGCCCCCAACACAGCATTCGGTCAAAAGACGTTGGTCATGTGACGGTTTCTATTGAGTGACTGACCAGACCTGTTTTCTTCTTATTTATTTTCTATCCCGTCGTACTCTAACTTCCGTTTTCGAGACGAGGCAAATGATGCAAGTGGAGAGGCTGACCAGTGGGAGGACCCGACAAGTCAGAGCCGACATTCGAACTCACCAAGTTAATGAATTAAAGCTGCAACGACCTCCTTCTGGGATTTTGATAATAAATAGGCAACTGGCCATTTTGCCTGGTCAGATTTCCGGCTGGAGCGAGCGAAAATGATTGCAGCCGACAATTGCAAAAGAAGAATTGATCGGTTTAGAAAATTGGGCATTACAAGAAAGATGGCGACAGAAAGCTTTTACTGCTGAGTCATCGCCGGGAAAATCACCAATGATGCCAGTGGAATGACGTGCGTAGTTGTCCCCACCCCTTAATTATCTTTGCTTTATTTTATGGGATTAAGGGTAGGCTTCAAAAGTAGAACTGTGTACGGGAAGTTGCAAATAAAAAGTTTTATTTCAGTTGCCTTGAGAATGAGCGAGGAAGCACACATTTGAACGAAATAAAAGAGCGCCTTTTCAAAGACAAGCAAATACATGTGTGTGTATGTGTAAGTGTGTGTGTATGTGTTACGTATTTGTTGAAAAATAGTTCTCTATTATAATAATTTAGTGAATGAATCAATGGAATAGAGCTTATATATTATTTTGAGACTTGCGACAATTTTTCAAACTACATCTTTTGAAGCGATGTATACGTATATATATATATATATATATATATATATATATATATATATATATATATATATTATATGTATGTATATATATATATATATATATATATATATATGTATATATATATATATATATATATATATATATATATATATATATGTATGTATATATATAACTATCTTGTCAATAATCCCTGATCACTGGCAACCCCTTTTTCCCCATCTACAATGGATTTCGATGTTTACGTTAATCAAGTGTGTATATATATATAACTCAACTCAATCAGTACCACATTTATTCCTGACCATTGACGATCCCTTTTTCCTCATTTGCAATGAATTTTTATAGCAAATGTCCATGTATCACAAATATAATATCTTTGTTCTTCACCACTGATAATCCCTTTCTTTTTCATTCACGATGCATTCCAACAGTAACTGTTTATATATATATATATATATATATATATATATATATATATATATATATATATATATATATATATATATATATATATATATATATATATATACAAAAGCTTTATTCCGTCAGTAACACTTGTTTTAATTCCTGACCCCTGACAATCCCTTCAATTCTCATTTGAAATGCATTTCTATGATAAATGTACATGTATTATACACATAATAACCCTATGCTGTTAGCAAATGTTTGCATTGATTCTAGACCACTGCCAAATCCTTTCTTCCTGATTTTCAATGTACAGCATCTGAATTGAGAGCTGAAATTTGTTGAAACAAATTTCTGCTCAATGATTGTAAATTCTGTGGTTAAATCATCAAAATCCAATTTGAAACACTAATGGTAATGTGCTTTTTATTCATAATCCTGTGAACAAATTTCACAGATTGTTTTAAGTGGATTGCGTAATGATTATACAATGATAACAATTCTATTCCTTTAATCAAATACATGAACAGAACTTGTTTGAGACAGAGGCAATTTTCCGTTAAAAATAATAAAGAAAACAAATTTATGTAATTCAAGTCGCTCTGATTAGATCAAACAAATTTTTCAACCGTTTCGACTATTTATATCATACACTGGTGAGGAAAAAACATTATAACCACCTTTCTAATAAGACATTGGTCCTCCTTAATAGCTCTTACCCGACCAGGAATGGGCTCAACAAGATCTTCCTGGCATCTCGTGCCAATGTGTGAACAGCTGGTCATTTCACTGCAGCAAGTTGTATATTGGAACTTCTGAAGAGCGAATTTGTTCGTCAAACGCATCCCATAAGTACTCAATTGGATCGAGATGTGGGGAGTTTAGAGACTGGGGC
Source organism: Thysanoteuthis rhombus (assembly GCA_963457665.1). Taxonomy (NCBI): domain Eukaryota; kingdom Metazoa; phylum Mollusca; class Cephalopoda; order Oegopsida; family Thysanoteuthidae; genus Thysanoteuthis; species Thysanoteuthis major. Next base: position 36,013,857 of record OY735218.1, read on the forward strand.
AACACAGTAAAGTCTCCTCTATATTCCTGAAACCATTCCCGTACGACTCGTGTAGTGAGGTAAGGTGCATTGCTCTGCTGATTGATGTCACTGATATTTGGTTTTGAAGTTGGTGATATGCGACAAAGTGTCTTCCACATAGATGATGTGACTCGGTGATTTCCAGTAGAACGTTGCCCAAACTATCACATCGCATCCACCAGCTTGTTGTATCCCAACAATCAATCCTGGTACCATCGCTTCCCCAGGATAAGGATGCACACGTATCCTGCTGTCAAACTTATTCAGGGAAAAGCAAGACTCGTTGGACCAGGCGACTTTCGTCCATTAGTCCAAAGTCCTCTCCAGACGCTCTTGAGCTCATTAGGCAGTGGACGTTTGTTGGTATTGACACTCTATCCTGCAACTATGCAGCCCCGTACGCATAAGAATCGATAGACTGCGAGTTTTGACGCATTTATGACTACGTTGCATCTCACGCTTCAGGAACTCTTTTCGTGAACATGAAACCATTTTACTCTCAGAGCTCTTCTGCACCAACCTTGTTTGTATGTAGGTACATCAATAAGTTCTTTGCCTAACGATGGAAAAGGTGGGAAACATTTCACACGAGGAATCATCGAAATGGTGTATCGTTGGAAGCTATTTCTTTATCTTCGATTTTGAACTTTTTTGCCCTCGAGATCGACGGATTATCGAACCAGAGTTGTGATAGATGATAGCAATAATAAGATAGAGCAAAACTCGTAATGAAATAGTAACAATGAAGATTTTATCGATCCAGGTCTTGTGATAAAATGAAACAATAATAAGATGGAGTAAAACTAGGAATGAAATAACAGCGGTAATGAAGTCTTTATTCACCCAGAATTTGATAAAAAGAGACAATAATTAAGTGGAGTAAAACTAGTATTAAATTAATATGAATAATGAAGAGTTTAACGATCCAATAACAGAATCAAATAAAACTTGTAATAAGATAATAGTATCAATGAAGAATGTTTCGATCCAGAGCGTTGCAATAAAAAAAAAGATGCATCCGTAATAAGATGGAGTAAAACAAGTTATATAATAATCATAGCAAAATTGTTTTAAACTAAGCAATTTTTAGATTATACGTTTATGTTACTCAGGACGATGTATTATTGTATCATCGATTTTGAAGAGAGGGGCTTTGCTTTTTAACTTCTCTGGGTCTCTAAAAAAGAAAGTTGTATCCCTACGCTGATTACCGCTTTAGCCAACCCTGATTGGGAACAACATATCTCATTACAACATAGTCCGTTTGCTATATGTGATTTAGGCTTAGAGACTGAAAAGCACTCGAAGTTGCGTAATTCACTCCAGCCTACGCTGTTTTATCCATAGCTGCCGGGAAAGATAGATTCATGCCTTTCCCAACGGGACTTTATTGCGAAGTGATAACAAAACTGTCCCAGCCGTAGTTTGAACTCGGTCCATTCTCAGTGCTGTTACCAGTTCGGTCACTCTGCACCTCGCTTTTCGTATCTCTAAGTGCAGTCAAATCAGCGAGCTGAGAAAAATTCTCCGATCCTTTGTTCGAAGTGAACATGGACAACTGAGGAGCTACTTATGGCCGCTCCTGACGCACTTGACACGAACTGGAAGAGCCTCAAGTGAGAGAGTTGTTCAGACATGGAGAAAAGACTGTGTTTTTGGACGATGAATTGCTCACCAAGGAGTGGGTGAGACTCAAGACGAGGAAGAAAAAGAAATAACGGAGATAATAAGATACTGCAAGATCGCTGTAACCTAGGGCACCATGTTCCCTTGATATAATTGTTGTATAATGAAGGCGGTTAATTTAACCCGATGGTTACTGAAGAAGAAAGTATATATCTGAGAGACTATTTAGGCAAACAATTCTCCCATAACTACCATACTGTCCAGGCAGTAATAACCGAAAATTTCCACCCACGGTTCTTAAACCTATTTTTATTCACAACAATTTACTATCTTCGACTGCGAAACTACACGATATAAGAAGTATCTTCCGCCAAGACATGGTAAGACATATATATATATATATATATATATATACTCACACAGTATATGTGGTACAAATCAGGCTAGCAGTATAACATAATATAATGATACATGAATAATTTTTTTGTAGCACTTCGTATGTCCCAACACAAAAAAATTCGACTCATGGCACCATAATTTAATTCTCTGTTAAAAACGAAAAACACTGAAAAGATTACATGAATTACATTAACAGATATTTGGAAATAAATGACTAAAATGACATAAGTATATCGGAAAAGAGCTTTTTTCATATATTTAGTGTTTAAAACTGAAAAGTTTCCTAAAGTACACACACACACACACACACACACATATATATATATATATATATATATATATATATATATATATATATGTGTGTGTGTGTGTGTGTGCCTGTGTGTCTGTGTGTTCTAACAAAAACTGAATTTGAAGATCGTCGCTTAGAATAGGGTATCCCCCGTGGAAGTATCCTTTCATTTATTCTCAACTGAAAAATAATCAAGCTAAGGCGATGGCACTTTAGTCATCTTCAAAGTCCTCCCCTTAGGACCTCACACGTTTATTGCAGCAACCCTTCCACTTTTTTAAAAACAGTCTGCAAAGTACTATTTCGGGATCGCCATCAGCTGCCTCCTTTCGTTCTCCTTAATCCAATTCTCTCCGGGAAGAGGAAAAAATCCAAATTTGGACTGTATTTGAAGATTGTAAGACTTGGGCAGTCCAATGTTTCACACAAAAAAACTGCACGAGACGTGAAGAATGATTTGCATGGTCATTGTGAATGTTACGTTAACAGAACACAATATCACTCGATAGAGTCTCACTGACGACTGAGTAACTCCACAGGGGAGTGTTTCCTCAAACGTGCATTGTAATCCCCAGATCTAAGAAAATTGGACAAATTGATGCATCTGTCCATCTATCAGCTTACCAAGCGTTTCCCGCATCTCGCCATATTTTACATAACCCTCGAAATCATTCTTTCACGAAATAGATAAAAAAATCTCGTTTTCTGACATTTTTCGCACATTGAAAAAACGATTTTGTGCCTTAAGTCTCCAGAACCTTCCTTTACCACCTCGTACGTACGTAGGTATATCAACAAGTTCGTAGCCTAATGACGCTAAATGGGGATATTTTCTAAAACAAAGGAGTATTTTCTGAAACAATTACTTATTTTTCAGCGTTGTATATTTCTTTGTCAATGCACGTAATTCAGTTTTGAATAGGAATTACGTAGATCGGACATTTTACAGTAAAAAATTTTAAATCGGAATGTAGCAAGTAACTACATGTCAGGCTAAGGACTTATTGATCTATTCTTGTATATAACAACGTTTTATCATAAAAGACGTGCGGCACAGTGGTCCGGCGCATCTGAACAGGTTGATCAATCATTTGTCAAGTCACCCAATCGGTTTTCGTGTCTCGTCGGATATTTCACACACCTCTGAAAATCATTCAACCAACAAATAAAAAGAACTCTTTTCTTCTCGTTTTTTGTTGTTGTTTTTTTCCTCTCCCAGGAGGAGTCATTTCTCGACTTGAATTCCCCGAACTTTTTAATATCACCTCGTATATAAATGTATGTATATATGTGCGTGCGTGGTTATTTTTTTATGTCTGTGTGTGTGTGAGTGTTGTTGGGTTCTTGCTTGTTTATGTCTATGTGTATGTGTGTGTGCATCTGTGCGTGCATACGTGCGCGTGCGTGCGTGCGCTTGTGTGTGTGTGTGTACACGACGAGGTAGGTAATGCTTATTCAATCGGAAAAAGTTTTACTGATTGACAAAAACTGTTGTTCCTCGGTTTAAATCGTATATAAGCCTCCATTCGAAGACGACGTGAAGTTACCTTTCTTCTTCCGATTCGATGTTCGCACAAA
>OY735218.1:36022772-36080272 GCA_963457665.1 Thysanoteuthis rhombus
CGGACACGAATTGAGAGGTCAATTTTGCATAAACTTACGTGGCAAATTGAACCAAACGAAAAACTTATTTGGGGGAAATTTTTTTTAAAGCTTTTCCCAGGCATAAGAAGTGTTAAAATTTTCAGCCTTCTAGCTCAATTGGTGTGGGATGTAAATTCGACACATAGATAGCCAGACAGCCACTCATTTGAAAACTAAAGAAGCCTATCATGACAGCTTTTGAAACTATTTTGGTTTGAGACGGTTTTGACATACTCAGTCAGAACTCTACGAAAGATTGATGTATCTGGGATTGGGGTTGATTAAAGAAGAAATGGCAAATATTGATCACCAATAATGATGATCAGAGAGAATTGTCTCCGCCATTCTCTGGGAAGAGGATGGTCGCAGAAGTCAGTTATTACTTCTGCAATTTGGCAGGATCGTCGTTCACTCATATCAATAATGGCATCCGATGCTGACGATCAATGCCAAGAGGCTTTCATAGATCTCTACAGTAATAAGTAAATACTTAACAGTAAAGATATAAGGGCAAGATGGTTAGATAGATACAACTTATGAATCACCCTTGAGATAGATAGATAGATAGATAGATAGATAGATTGATTGATTGATTGATAGATGTGTGTGTATGCACGCGCGCGCTCGCTCGCGCATTTGCAGTGTAAATATACCCTAGGTATGTCATACAGACTGTCTCTTCATACGCATTTGATTTATCTGTCTCTGTAGACAGAGGACAAATAAGGAAAACAGGTGGAGAGATGGGGACAGCGTACACGATAGTTTAGATTCATTAGATATTAGATAAATGGATGAATAGATAGATAAATAGACATGAATAGACTGTGATAGATGGAAGAGTAAACACAAATATTAGATAAGTAGATGGCTAATGAATAGATTGATATAAATAGATATATAGATGTTAGCTGATTTGAACAGAGTGAGATAGATAGACAGATATGAATAGACTGGGTTGGATATGAATAAAGATAAATTGATAGATATAAATGCACTGAGATAGATAGATAGATATATAGATAGATAGATAGATAGATGGATGGATAGATAGATAAATAGATATGAACATAGATAGATAGATAGATAGATAGATAGATATTCTTGTATTGCATCATCAACGTTTATCCCATCGTCATCGATTGGATCAAAAGGCAATCATCGTTTCACTAATTAGTTTCTGACTGAAGTATTTTTCCAGGCAAGCAAAACATTTTCCCTTTCTTGAAGCAATCATTAATATGAGATGACCACATAACTACGTTTTCCCGGCCCACTTAGATGAAAACTTCCGCTAAACATCGGCAATATCAGAGAAGCTATTCATATAAACTATACCTTGAGCCATTCTAAACAGTGACCTGAGTCGGCAGTTCCAGGAACGGGGGAATTTTCATGTTAAGACCAGATCTGATTTGGTAAAAGGCGTCTAGAAGCAATTAAGTGATCCGAAGAGAGAGAGTGGTTAAAGAAGGATAGACAGCGTTTGTAATAAAGAAAGAAAACTATTAGCCTGGAGAGGGACAATAAGAGACTGAAAAATTATTTTTTTTTTTTTACGGCAAACTGTCATATTATTCTTTTTTTTAAAACCAACCTCTTGATAAAATTAATAGATTACAAGGAAAAGGGGAAGAAAAAAGGAAAGAAAAAAGAAATCAGACTAAACAGTGTCTATAACTAATGTATACACTTCATATCATGGTAAGAGCAACGCGTTGAAGCGGCTATCCAATCAATCACAGGTTCAATTCCTGCAGTAGCCCCAAACGAATAGAGCAGATACAGACCGAAGAATAAGTGAGATGAGAATTAGGAGAGAAAACAGTCATTTGGGCCTTTGCATTACCGGCGACTTTTTTTAGCTCAATGGTAAAAGCAACACTATGTTGAAGCAGCTACCCTATCAGTTGCAGGTTCGATTCCTACAGCGTCATTTTTTCTTGTATATACATTTATAACTTTCTTTTGCCAATGAATTATATTGCATTCCAGATTTTTATTTGTTTTCGATACGATGATTATTTATTTTTGTTTCAGACGTTTCAACGGGGTTCAACTTGGAAGCAAATTTTTTTTAGTGTTATCGATATTTTTATCACAGAAACAAATTTTGCCTAATGCTGTCAGAAATTAAATACATAAGGTCACATTCTTTGGACAGAATCAGTTCTTTTTCTTGTCTCTAATTCTGGAAATTGCTCGATTACTTGAAATTATCGACAAAAAAACGATACACAAGTTGAAAAAAACTAACATACCCATCAGGGGCGTTACCAAGGAAGGGGGTTTTAAATCGCACCCTGGACTCCCAATGGAAGAGCCCCAAAAGTGTTATGAAGAATAGTTCACCTACTGCATTTTGCGGTTTGCGGTGCTTGAAACTAACCAAAAGCATCATGTTGCCTCGCATTTTCTGGTTTATGTTCAAGTAAAATGAACCCGGATCTATTAGACATTTGTAGAGAAAAAAAAAGCAAATATGTTGAGGAGACTACTCTATACTCAGCATTTGATCTTCATCTCGTTTGACAAATGTTACAAACAAAATATGAACACCAGTCTGGTTAGTCACTCCATAGAAACTGTCAAGTGGTCAGCATGCAGTGTTAGGGATGATCAATTAAAAATTGAAATAGAGGTGATCAATGAATTAGTTACTTTGTTGGACAGTGATCTGTAAGAAATTCTGACTCTCAAAAAAAAACAAGCAGGAATGCAAACACATACAGGGATCAATTTAGCATAAACTTACACTGCAAATTGACCCCTTGCACTAAAATCCTATTTGATCAAAAAACAAAAAAGACTTTTTTGTAGACATAATTAGTAATAAATGTTGAAATTTCCAGCCCTTGAGCTCTTTTGGTACGGTCTGTATGCGTAATATATATATATACATACCAGCCATACCATCATGAAAACTGAAGAAACCTATTCTGACTGTTTGGGTGATTGTTTATTTGTTGTTGTTTCTTTGGTGTTTATTAATATACATGGCGTATTATATAAGTAAAATATTCATGCAAATCTTGTCCATTTGGGGACTCTCCTTCAAATTTTGAGCATCTACCACTAGCAAGGTCACTTGACGCCGATTGGTTAAAGAAGCGACTAGTCCAAATACTTCAAACCAATTTCATCAGATCTATATTTTTAACATGGCAGTATATTTGACGAATTCCTGTCAAGAATTGACAGCATTTAGAAATCTTGCTTATGTCTATTTAAGCCTCTTATTTTAACGGAAAGGAAAATGATTTCTTTTGTAACTGGGGAATTTTAACTTATAAACCAAAAGACATGTTGAAGACTTACAGCATCTCAAATGATAACGAGTCTGCTTCATTGATGAAGATGAGAATAGTCTATAATATTCTTTGCAGATTAACAAAAACTCACTCCAGAGTCTAGAACAAAATAATTTATATAGAAACAATGGATAATAGTCGAGAAAATGCGTTGAATATCAACAACCTCACCAGAATCTCATTCAAAAAACTCATGCAAAAACAAACCACTTGAAAATCTTGCAAGTAAAAACGGTGCCCATATACGAGCTTGAATCTCAGCTCTTTGTCTGAGTTTTTCTCTGTGAGTTTTTTTTTGCTTTGTTTGTTTTATACCTTGTAATTGCTGCATTCGTTCTTAAAGTTCTTTATTGTTTTGTTCTTTTAGTGTATTTCGACCGTGCCCCAGTGTGTTCCAGTTGTTTATGATTCTTTGAGATAATTTTTTCTGGTGTTTTTTTGCAATGCTTTTTATAATCTTGTTGTATCTTCTGTCCATTGTAAATAACTTTTTAGCTGGGATGTTATCTATACATTTTATTATTTGAATGTTTCTATTGCATCTTCCCAGCGTCTTTTTTCTTCCACTTTAGTTAGCAGTAATTTATGAAGTCTATCTTCATATGGGAAACTTTCAACCATTTTTTTTTGTTGCTCTTCTTTATATATTTTCTAGTTCTGTGATATCTTTTTCTGAGATAATGAAAATGTCGAGAAAAATTTATTGAATACTAACAGCAACTCGCCCCAGAATCCCAGACAAAAAATGCTATGTAGAATCAATGGAAAATAGTCAAAAGGTTAATTGAATAATGGCTACAATTCGTTTCAAAGTGTTAGACAAAAAAAACCTTAGGCAACAACTCATCTCAGAATCTCCGAAAAAAAATGTTGTAATACGAACAGTAATGGAGATGAAAATATTAATTGAATATAAGCAACAGCTCATTTCGGCAAACGTTGTTTAAAATGCTCTGATCTACACAAAACCACCATTTATATAAGTTGGCAACACTACTATCGTATTTCATGTATGATTTGAATTTTCTTCCGAAATCGTTGGGCTAAAAAATCCAGACGCATATTATATACAGGAACATTATCATTATACATTTGTACACATAATTGTGATACATATTTGTGTACTGAATTGTTATTCATATTTGTATACGTAATTGTAATACATTTGTATACATAATTGTTATACTTATTTGTGTACATAATAGTCATACATATTTGTATTCATAATTGTTATACATTTGTATACATAATTGTTATACTTATTTTTGTACATAATAGTCATACATATTTGTATTCATAATTGTTATACATTTGTATACATAATTGTTATACTTATTTTTGTACATAATAGTCATACATATTTGTATTCATAATTGTTATACATTTGTATACATAATTGTTATACTTATTTGTGTACATAATAGTCATACATATTTGTATTCATAATTGTTATACATTTGTATACATAATTGTTATACTTATTTGTGTACATAATAGTCATACATATTTGTATTCATAATTGTTATACATTTGTATACATAATTGTTATACTTATTTGTGTACATAATAGTCATACATATTTGTATTCATAATTGTTATACATTTGTATACATAATTGTTATACTTATTTGTGTACATAATAGTCATACATATTTGTATTCATAATTGTTATACATTTGTATACATAATTGTTATACTTATTTGTGTACATAATAGTCATACATATTTGTATTCATAATTGTTATACATTTGTATACATAATTGTTATACTTATATGTGTACATAATTGTCATACATATTTGTATTCATAATTGTTATACATTTGTATACATAATCGTCATACATATTTGTATTCATAATTGTTATACATTTGTGTACATAATTGTCATACATATTTGTATTCATAATTGTTATACATTTGTATACATGATTGTTATACATTTGTATACATAATTGTCATACATATTTGTATACATAATTGCATACACGGGATAATGTATTTTTCATTTGAAATTGAAGCTCATTTGGTGGGGCAGATTATCCATGGTAGCGAACTATACGTGGTGAATTTCAGAACATTTCCTTAGCCAACTGGGTAAGAAATTCCCACTTGATATCAACAATATCAAACAATACCTTGTTGACAGAGCCGATGCAAAGGTCTTCAGTGCCTGAGGCAATTCTTGAAATTTGTGACCTCGGTTGTATTCTAAGGGCATTTTTTTTCAATTTCAACTGCATCTTCAAAACCAATACGCCCTAGGCGACCACCAAAGTTCACCTAATGGACGGACTATACGCCAAAATATTCACCGATAATGGAATTTTCATTCCTAGAAAATAATTGGGCCTTGTTGTGTCTATCTCTTCTCGTCATAATTATTGATCTCGACCTTTCCGTCGAATATGTGTACCTCAAGCAGACTTTTGGTGACAGAGGTTAATTACCCCATTAAGACAGCTCCAGTTGAGTTGATGTTGAAGGTGGAATTGAACTAATATCATTGATATGACCGATATCAGAATGGAAATTATTTTTGAAAATATTGATTTTTTTCAGTTTCTCGGGCTGTTCTATGCGTTTGCTACTTTCACCGAGAAGAAATTTTTTCTAACACCAGTGGAGGTCTGAATTTGTAGTTTATGGCTGTGATCTCTAGTTTTACTACAGATAGGTTAAGCCAGCAATTTCTTTTAAGCAGTAAACGAATCCACTATATATATTTCTGTAGTGGATTCTGTAGACTGCCGGTGTCGACAAAGAATGAGGAACTAAGTTTCCTTGGGATAATTTTCACAAATCTCGGACGTTTTTTGAGACTCTGGGATCGAATGCTGTTCACGGCCGCTTGTGGGAAATACCCAACTCTTTCAATAACGTGACTTCCCTTATTTCTATTATTATTCGGACTCTCATCATCTTGGTTGTTTTTCATACAACGTTTCGGCCGTTGTACTCTACATGGACACATAGCGTAGTGGTTACAGAATCAGACAAAATTACTGCAAGTAATCTGATGGTTCTAGGTTCAATCCCAGTGTGAGACAATAATAATAATAATAATGCTAAGAAGGGGAGTGCGGTAAATATACCCCCGTCGGTTAAATGAAGGGCACCTACCAGATGACACCAGATGAACGCCGTAGAGAACAACGGCCGAAACGTTGTATGAAAAACAACCAAGATGAGGAGAGTCCAAATAATAATTGAAATAATAATAATACCTCATCTCAAAAATTCAGAGATGACTTGCCTTGATAGATAGATAAGTAGAGACTGAGATAGATTGATGGATATGAACAGACTGAGATAGATAGATAAATCTGATAGGAAATAGATAGATATGAACAAACCGAGATAGATAGATTGATATATCTGAATATAGATACCTTATTCAGATCATTTTGGCAATATAAGCAGATATCCACGTAATGTTAGGTTTACTTATCAATATACTTACCATTATAGTGAGCCCCACTTATGCTCTTACCTTATACAAAGATAAATGCATTTTCTTGATCTTATATCCCTTCCCTTCGGTGTATATGTGAATATATATATATATACACCTATGAGAGTATGTGTTTGTGTGTGTGCATATATATATATATATATATATATATATGTACACATATATTTGTATACACGTATGTTCATATATGTATACATATATGTATATACATGCATGTAAGTATATCCGTATACATATGAGTAAAAATGCGCATCCATATAAATATGAATATGTATATATGTATTTATGTATAAATGGTGATATATATATATAAATAAATAAATATATTTATATATATATATATATATATATATATATATATATATTTATAATAGATGAGTAGAGAATTGAGAATTTGATTATTTCTCAATATATTCGACCTCAACTAATGTGCTCACTGAATTCAATGCCAAATAATCCATGTATGTATATATTAGTTGATTGCCAATGTTTTCAATGTTATAAACCTCTTTATTTCTTGTACATTCATTCAACTTTAGAAGCCTTATGAAAGATTTTGGAGTTAAGAAACATACTCACCTCTCTTTTCTTGTTCGTCAAAAGAAAAATCATTTTTGACGGGGTAACATCGGCGATGAAAAATTTGTATATAACGAAAATCCAAAACGAACATAATTGTGTTTAAATCCAGGCCAGTTGTTCTGGCTAAATCAAGTTGGACACACCTGTTCTAGTGTGATCACCGAAACAACGTCGAGTCGGATAAATATCTAGGTGGGTGACTATAACGTACCATAAACAACTGTATTTTTTACAGTTGAAAGGCTTCAAGATCTCCAAATATTGTAAGACGAACTAAATGAAGCAAATAAGATTGTTGGCCTCCGCATGAATTTCGGCAAACAAATGTCATGTACAATAAGCATGTTGGGGACAGACACAGCAATCAAAAACGTAGAGTAGACCGCTATATCAACCCAGGAAAGTGAGTTTCCATGAAGCCACCAAAAAAAGAATGACACCAAGTTGGCAAGCTTTCGGTAAAGTAAGCTCGACTTTCAAGAACGCACCAAGTCCTAAGAAGAAGGGTATACAACCAATGTGTCCTACCAATAGTCACTTATAGAGCTGAAACAAACTGAGAACCATGCAACGTGCACATGAGAGAATCATGCTCAACCGCACAGGGAGAAATCATAAGAGAATCCGAGATATCATATTTAGAAAACTCGAATAGCAATTAACTGGACATGTTGTAAGAATGTCAGAAAACTGCTGGACATCACGACTCAGAACATAGATCCTCAGAGATCATATGCGAAATCGTAGACGACAGAAAGTAAGGTGTCACGACGAGCTGGATAAATTCAGTAAGTTCTAGCTCTGCGATGCCCCTGATAGAAAGGTTTGGCAAATCTTTGGGGACGGTATATGTCCAACGACTGACGCTAAAAGGATCATGATGATGAATTATTCTTTTTTTTTATTGTTTTGGTTGAATTGGATGAACAGCCATCACATTTCTTTGATCATGATGGAAATCTGTGCTTTCGATTTGAATCTACTTGGGGATCTGGGTTCTACATTCGATCCGAACGCTGCAACTAACATAAACGAACTATTTTATAGACAAAAAGGCCGACCAGTGATTTTGCTGCTAGGCAACGCTTGTCATCATGTTGCAAATGCAACGCAGGAAACGATCATGGAGTTTGAATGATGAGTTCTCCCTAATGCTACGTCTCCCCCAGATTCCTTGCCTTCAGAGTATCACTTGTTTTGCTCCATTCCACACGCCTTTGTCGGATCACACATTCTAAATAGTTCAAGATATTACACGTTCCTTGAAATAATCATCGAATCGAGCTGGAATCGATCTTTTATGAGTGATTACTCACATTAGAGAGATAGGTTGCGTAAGATCATAAAAAGTCAAGGAAAATATTTCGATGACTGAATGATAATGCTATACATTTTATGAATAAAAGGTTTAATCAAAAACATGATGCAAATTTTTACATAAACTAATATTCGTCTCTCTGTCTCCCTTCCTCTCTCTCTCTCTCTCTCTATAAATATATATATAGAGAGAGAGAGACAGACAGACAGACAGACAGAGAAACAGAGACAGATAGACAGACAGACGGGGACACACACACACACACACACACACACAGATAGAGAGAGATACAAAGATAGTACCTGTCAAGTTACGTAATTATTTAAGTATATATCGGTACTTCTGCCCAGTATCAGAATATCTGTGCGCTCTATCGAAGGTCAAAGTGTCGCACCCCGACTCCAGTAACTATGATTACTGAGTCATTTTTCTTCCTGACATCAAAATTTCTTATGTTATTTATATATGTATTTGTTAGAATGAATGGATGTTTTGACCATTTTCTGAATAATTTTTCTTCCCATGATATCCCAGGTTACACAAACAGCTAGTTCGTGAAGAAAATAATCTCTGAAGTTCTGAGATGTACAATGGTAAACATTCCATACCTCCTTGGGATTAGTTTCCTTAGCTTTATTATTTTAGTGCATTGTTCCAGCCGATACGTTCGTCAGCCATTCTCAAGTATTGTTGCTTCAGATACTCCTTGAGTTTCGCTTAATATTTTCTTCCTTCACCTCAAGGAATTATTCAGAAAAAAAGCTATCTAGAAAGAAAATTCTCATTTCAGCCCAGTTTTGTGAACGTTTCCTATTGAGGAAATTTAGAACAAGATATTGGACAAGACTCAGTGATGATCAGATGGTCATTGCTGCATTGGAGTTTTATTTGGTGCGAGGACAATTTGTTGGCGATAAAACTGTCCCCGGTAAATTGGTCGCCAGTCAAATTGTCGTGAATTAGATTAGTCGATAAGACAATTCGTCTCCAATGTCTGCGATGATTTGTTTACTTTTGTTGGTCTGAACAATGCTCATTGGACGAATGATCGTATACCCTCTCAGCACATATGGATTTAGTCTCCCCTAACTTTATATTTCTTCCACACAGCCATGCAAGCTCACCATTCCGGAGATAGCGAGGGAACCAAGTTATAAATAAAGAAAATCATACAAAGATTAAACAGAATGCTGATAGATCTACGATACGTTGGAGGGAAACAGAGAAAAATACAAAGATATAAACCAGTGTATAAAAATGGGAGAGAATAATACGTTTCTGCACAAAAAAATCATTAAAACAGTTGCACATTATCTTTGATATTTTTTATATGATAATGATAAGCTTTAGTTTCAGTTTATATTTGATTTTCATTCATTCACTTAAATTTTCATTTTTCGATATCTAACATATTAGTTGTTTAGTTTTTTATGACATTTCTTGAAGTTGATGACACATTTTCCTATTGACAAATTGAACTCACAGTTATTTGACAAGCAACCAATTCAACAGATGCTATTTTGATACGTGTTCTGTTTTGGAGGACAGGACTTATTTTCTTCAGCATTCAGTTTCTTTGCTTTTTCTATGGGCTATCAAAAATATTTTCTCCTTATTAAGAGTCAGAAATATACTACCATTATGAGCTCAGATCATGGAGATAAAGATGCTGCTTAATTGTAAAAGATGAGATAATTTGGGGGAGGTGATATAATAAAAGGTTTTGGCTATTCGTTATTTCGCGCGCATTATTCACAACACTGCCTCAAATGAGAATCATCTTTCTTGTTCTCTTGCTCGTTAGAGAAGCCAGTCGGTTTCCTATTTGAGAAAAAAGAATTTATAAAGACATTATAAAAAGATGTTTGACCTTTGCAAATGTCACGGATATGAACAACCAGGCGTAACGATTTCTTGACAAAAGAGAAGTAGGGATGTTGTCGAAATTATCTTTTAACGAAAGCAGTTTGTGCAAGCAAAAGGTACGAAAACCGGGTCTGGTTAGTCCCTCAATAGTAATCGTCACGTGACCGACATATTTTGTCAGCATGCCATGTTGGGAATGATCAATTAAGAAATTGGAAGTAAAATTATCAATGAATGAGATCCTTCTCTCACCATTTGTTTAGCAGTTGTCACTGAAAAAAAAGTCTGAATTTTCAACGAATAAGTGTCAGCAGGACACAAAATAAGAGACCGATTAAGCATGAACTTATATTGCAAATTGAATGCCTCATTGAATAAAACAATATTAATGAGGGATTGACGAAAAGAAATTTCCAGACCTAATGAGTAAATATTTGAATTTTCATTTCACTAGCTTCATTGCTGAGGCCTGGGTGCGTGGTAAGTACAGAGCTAACCAGTCAGTCATTGTTGCCAATGAAACTAATCGGCAGCTTTGTTAAAATCTGAAAAATAATCCAAGAAAATTAAAACGTTTGCCGTCAAGTGAAAATGAGATAAAAATAACTGTAAGAATTTCGCGTTTACTTGAAAAAAAAAGTGTTAATAGCTTTCAAACACACTCCAATATTACCGAAACAGCTTCAATGATTTTATTACAATGATTTATATCTATTGTAGGAACAAAGATGAGGCTAATTCAAAAACATCTTTGAATATTGAAACTGTACAAAATGTCAAGCAACGTCGAGCCTGGTCTAGTAGCTAGATGAGTAACCATCTGGATATACTATGTGCCGTAAGTAGCTGGGATCATGTCGGGGGCCTCTCACGGTAATCCTGTTGAACCTCTACACTACGTTCAACAACGCAAGCCACGGCCTCTCCTCACCAAACCCGTGACTGTGAGCGATAAGAAATGACTGAATCCTAACATCTGAGACGAACTTTATTTAGTGTGTGTACACATTGAAGAACTCACTCAAAGAAAGAGAAGAAAAGAAATAAAGTCGATCTTGTAGAGAAGAAAAAAGGCAAGTATCTAGGAAACCATTTTTCCAAAGTGTCCGATCGTGTCCTGGCTTCCAATTTGTTCTGCATCACTTCTCGTCAAAAGGTCAGGCAATGTGCCAGAACGAGGCTGATCTCTCGACTCGTCTTCGTCGTCCTCGCTTGTTAGTTTCGCATTTGAAGCTATCAATAAACGGATGACCAGGAAGAATTACGCAAGCGGATAGCTTCGGTCAGACACGACAATCGAAGAAGAATTCGCCATTTCACAGAAACGCATGAAGTAGCCATCTTTTCTTTTTTTTTTTTTAATCTTTTTTTTCTTACCCTAGGGCCGCACAAATTGCTTTCGTTAAAAAAAATCATTTCGATGACGGTATCTCTATTTTCCTTTTGTCAAAAAATCGTGACGCTCGATTGTTCATGTCCGTGACATTTGTAAAGGTCAAACTCATTTTTATAAGGTCTTTGTAAATGTTTTTTTCTCGGAGAAGAAAGCGACTGGTTTTTCTAATGAACAATGAAACAACTGTTATGGATCAAGTGTGCCAACGAATTACGACAAGCCAGAATCATAAATTCTGAAATATTGCGTGGAGTCATTATCATTCCAAGAGTTGTTCGGAATATTGAATTCATTTTTAGTTAATGATTTTCGATAGAAAATACAAAGCAAATAATGTTAGTCTATAAATATATTGCAAATAATGTTACTATAAAAATACATTGTAATTAAACATTTATCAATTTTGACAATAGTCATTATCATTCCAAGAGTCGCCCGGACTATCGAATTCATTTTTAGTTAATGATTTTCGATAGAAAATACAAAGCAAATAATGTTAGTCTATAGATATATTGCAAATTATGTTACAATAGAAATACATAATCATACGTATCGAAATAATTCTTATTAAATGAGTTTTGTATAGAAATCAATTACAAATAATGTTACCGTAGAAAAACACTGTAAATACTCCTTCAATAATTTTGAGAAAGAGTTATTATCATTGTTACCAAAACCTTTTAGCTGGTCTGATCTACTGCCTTCCACGGATGTACAAAACACTTTTTATAATTTTCACATGAGCCATTATCATTCCAAGAGTTGTTTATATTATTGATCTCATGTTTCAAGTCACTTTTGTTATTACAAAAAACAAAAAACTGAACAGTCCATATGGAAAGTAGGCAGTTTCTTTTTTCTCCAGAAAATGGTAACAGACATAAATGAAAAATAAGTTGCTCATATCGGCAATTTTTTAACCATATTCTTTGTAGAACACCATTTTCTGGAAACAGATCCCCTCTTTCCACACAGACTGTACATATGAAGAAGGCAGTAGAATGGATCGGCCAAAATTTTGTGGTAAAAAAAAAATGAGATTAATAGCCCAAACAATTTTTACGGCGCCCTAAAATATAGAGTGAGCTGCTTATCATAATCACGGATAATGTTATGAAAAGGTTATTGTTATGAAAATCATTAGGTCCCTAACGATTTATTTAAAATGATCCCAATAGACAGCATTCTATGTATATCCTTTGCTTAATAAACCGATTATCGTTATCTAAAGAACTATGTTTCAAAGTGATCATAATAACTGGCTTCCTCTGTATATCAACTTTGACGAATACACAGAATTCATATCTCCATGGCTTGAACTCAGGGCATAAGGATTCACACTTAAAACGAGGTCATGTTTGTTAGAAAACGTTAACAAAAACTGCCAACATTGGTTTCTTCGGTTTTCAAGTGGGTCTGGCAGACTATGTATGTATATGTATATATATGTATGTATGCATCGTGCGTACAGGACTCACCAATGGATCTAGAGGGCTGAAAATTTTAACATTTACTTTTTATTATGTCTATCTTTTTGAAAATGTCCAACCTACATTGTTTGTTATTTTTTTTTTTTTAGTGGGAAGGTTAGATCGATTCCTCAGTTTATGTCCAGCAGCATTCACGCTTGTCAAGTTAAAACCACGTATTTACACACCGTTCTGTAAAAAGTTTGACTTCACAAACTTTTGATTGAAAGAAGAAATAGTTGTATAATATCTTTGTTTTGATTAAATGTACTTTTGATCAAATTGAAACTACGTATTTAGAACAAGTAGAATTAATGTTGAAAAAATTTTGCCAGTTGGGCAATGCCATAGACACGGCGAAACACACACACACACATATATATATATATATATATATATATATATATATATATATATATATATATATATATATATGTATATATATATATATATATTCTATGGGACGAGCCATAGAACGCAAGAACGGACAAATGAAACCGAATGAGGCAAGTTCTAAAGTACTAGAAAGTTCTTTTATCTTTCTTTGTCCATTCCTTCATTTCGTTCGTCTTTCATAGAATTTAATCAAGTGAAGAACTTTTGAAATATCAAAGTCGAAATCTTCCACGCGCCTACAATGAAGGGAAGGGCATTCATGGTGTCGTTGCGCAAGATGCATGAAGAGACAGATAGCGATAAGTTGTGAAAAAAAAATGGGATAAAGAAAAGAAAGGAAGACAAAAGGATGGTGGTTGTAATAACATGAAAGCGCGCTAACCCGGCCAAGTGACTCGCTCTTCTCTTTCTCCAAACGTCTTTTTAAATACCGAGCTCTCTTCTCTGTTTACTTGTTTCTGTCTATCGCCCTTCTCCTCAAATAAACTCTCCTAGAAACTGTCAACCAAAATTGACAATGTAGCTTTCTCCAGTTTCTAACTTGGTTTGGTTGGCTTGCTATGCATGTATGTATCACGTGTACCCACTGCACCAATGGATTTAAAGGGCTGAAAATTCTAATATTTACTCTTTATCATATTTACAAACAAGGATTTGTTTGTTCGTTTTTTAATTTTTGTTTTTTCAAAAGATTCTATTAAAATAGGTTTTTTTTAGTGGAAATTCAATTTGCAATGTAGCTTTATGGTAAATTGGTCCTTTCATCTGTTTGCAGCATTCACTCTAGTTTGTTTTTGGTTTTTTGATTTTTTGAAAATTCAGATATTTCAGTGATCACTGAGCAGCAAAATGAATGAGAAGTGACGTATTGATTGACAACCACTTTTTTTCCCATTTTTGAATCGATCACCCCTAACTGGCAAACAACCAAGAGACGTTGGTCACGTGACGTAGCTCCCATGCAAGGCAACCATCAACATTTCCCTCTAAGCCTATTGCTCTTTCCCCCCCCCCCTCTCTCTCTCCTCATCCTCCCCATTAGCCTTTTCCTTCCTCGACCCTTCTTTGCCATTCAACCTTTACGGTCAGCAAGTTTCTATTTCAAGTCATTTCACAGCTATGTTCATATTTTGTTTATTGCTTATATCCAATGGGTCGATAATAGAAACATGCAACGTCTAAAATCACGCCCAGAAGAGGAGAAGAACAGACAATATTGGAGAGATAAGATTGAAAGACAGGGCTAAGACGTGCCACGGTCGTCACGAAAAGAGTTGCAGAAGACCCAAAATGGCTGCCGATGACGACGACGACGATGACAACGACGATGATGATGAAAAATTCAAAAGATCAATAAAGATTACGCTGTCAAAAAAAGGTAAGTTTGATACATGAATTCCAAGCACTATCTTTCGCAAAATATTTAGAAAATTTCATAAGTTTGTTCAGCTCTTTATTGCTTGTGCATCCAGTCAACTGTTGTACATGGTTCTCGAAAGTCCGGAAAAACTTCAGAATCCTCCACCAAAACAATAGGTTCGACATGAACCTACAGAAATCTCTCTCTCTCTCTCTCTCTCTCTCACTCTCTCTCTCTCTCTCTCTCCAGAGAATATTGTCCCTACCAGCCTCACCCTCAGCTACGTCCCTACTAGATCTGCAACAGTCTTCAACATCTCAACCTGAATGAAATCTACTGGAAGGAAGTAGTATTTACTATAAAAAGCTGGAACTTGGACAAGCTGTTACGGTCGAACGACAATGGGCTCGTTTGAAGT
The DNA here is from genome assembly GCA_963457665.1 of Thysanoteuthis rhombus. Classification (NCBI taxonomy): domain Eukaryota; kingdom Metazoa; phylum Mollusca; class Cephalopoda; order Oegopsida; family Thysanoteuthidae; genus Thysanoteuthis; species Thysanoteuthis major. The sequence goes on from OY735218.1 coordinate 36,038,383, forward strand.
AATTCAAAAAATAATCTAGTGATATTGCTACATGACAATATCGGTCCTCATGTTGCAAATGCGACGCAACGAATGCTCAATAGACTGGGATGGGAAGTTCATCTAAACCTGTCATCTTCCGACTATCACTTGCTTTGCACTATGCAACAATCCTTATCTTAGCGTTTCTCTGAATCTTTGAGATGAAGTATTATTATCATTTCGATTATTATTCGGACTATCCTCATCTTGGTTGTTTTTCATACAACGTTTTGGCCGTTGTACTCTACGGCCTTCATCAGGTATCATCTGGTAGGTGTAGGGAAGTAACGAACCGAACCCTTTATTAAACCGACGGGGGTATATTGACCGCACTTCCCTCTTCTGATGAAGGCCGTAAAGTACAACAGCTGAAACGTTGTATGAAAAACAACCAAGATGAGGATAGTCCGAATAATAATCGAAATAATCTTTATCTTGTCGGCAGTTCTAACAAATTGAAGATACCGAAGATATTCCACGAAAGATTAATCCCATTAAATATAATTTTATATGCAATAAAATCGTTCTTTTACGATGAAATACACAATTTAGTTGGGGGATAGTGTATGGTCATAAGGACGATGTCGTCAGCGAATCGGAGGTTGCTTGGGTATACGCTGTCTAATTCTTTACTTTCCTAGCCTAAGTTTCAAAAGATCATCTTAAATACATCCTCCTGATAATCGTCAATGGAGCTGAAACATGGAACCTAAGAAACCCTCAAACTGAAAACCTTGCAACGTACACATGAGAGAATCACACTCAACGCCACATTGAGAGATCACAAAACAGCGCAGTATATTAGAGAAAAAACAGGTGTCAGGGATATCATAGTATCTATTTGAAATCTCAAATGGCAATGGGGTGGTCACGTTGCAAGAATGTTAGACAACCGCTGGACATCAAGACTCACAACGTGGATCGCCAGAGATCATACACGAAATTGTGGCGGCAAAATATATGATGGCGTGACGAAACTGACGAGTTTAGGAAGTAATCACTCTGCAATGCCAATGATGGAGAGGTCTAACAAATCCTTGGAATAGTGTATGTCCGAAGACAGATGCTAAAAGACTGATGATGATAATGATGATTATGTATGGTGATAGAATGCAAGAGGAAATATCTTGACAAATGAAAAATGATGCTTCAAATTCATATGAATAAAAGATTTGGTCAAAAGATGCTCAAACTTATTATGATAGAATACACAATTTAGCTGAATGTATTTTACACAACAAATATGTATTTTTTCGACATAATCTTATTTCTAAATCCACTCAAGTCGATGGTGAAACTTAATCACATCAATCAATACAGTGGAATTACTGTTCAAAATTCAAGTTTCAGTTGGCCGGTATATATATATATATATATATATATATATATATATATATATATATATATATATATATATATATATATATATATATATATATATATAAAAGAAAGTGCCAGAGTGCATTTACTTGAAACTATATAATATGGATGTACGTAGATATATAGATCAGTAAATATTTATTCATACATATCTGTGTATACAACTATACAATGTATATGCGTATGTACAAGTGTGTACATACTTGAAAGTATATAACAAGTATTTACATAGATATATAAATCTACATATATCTATTTTAAAAATGCGCTAGTGTATATACAATTGTGTATATACTTGAAAAATATATGACATGTATACGGATACATAGATAAGTATATATTTATTTATGTGTGAGTATGTGTATTCATCTGCTTGGTGCATATCTATTGTACACAGATAAACACACAGATATATCTAAGATTATACATATCTATGCATTTATATAATCTTACACACATACATATACTTGTTCATATATATATATATATATATATATATATATATATATATACGTGTGAGTGTATGTGGAATATCTAGTGTATACTTGTATATCTAATATATATATATATATATATATATATATATATATATATATATATATATATATATATGACAGTTATGTTTATATGTATACATTTATGTGTGTATGTGGAATATTTAAGTATCTTGTAACTGGTTTCTTTGAGATAAAATATTGAAGGCACATCAATCAAATTTGACAAGTTGAAAAATATTCGACCACGCCTCGTACATCATTCGGAAATCCAAACCTGGTTCTGCTTTCCCATAATGCCCTGTTGAAACATGGCGAAGAGTGGCAATACACAATGTCTCTTTTGTTTCAGCACCGACCGCCTGTTGCGTCCTGTTTCTTCTCAAATCCACTGAATGTGCCAACAGCCATTAGTTTATACTCTGGGGAGATATCATTTTCCACCAGATTCGGCTTTGTTTGGAGCATCGAACAGTTTTCGTTTCCAGTTCTGCATCAGTTCTCTGAATCGTCTGTCGGGGATTCACCTTTGAGTTTTGCACTTGACTTAAATTGATATATATATATATATATATATATATATATATATATATATATATATATATATATATATATATATATATATATATATATATATATATAAGAAAAATGGATATATATGATCCGACATGATGATTATAAATTGTGTTAGATTATATAGAAACTTATTTGAAAATATCTCCCGTCGTTAATGTATCACTCATCAAAGACAACGTTAAAAAAGATAAACAATAAAAGGAAATCAGGCTGCTGCAAGTGGCAGGTGTGATTCCTACAGCTGTCCCGTTTTATAATCATTCTGTCAGATCGTACATATCCATTTTTCTTAGTACATAACAGTCGCGTTGAAAGAGGCGAATAGGCCGAGAATAAACGAGATGAGAATTAGTTCTCAAACTGGTTATTTGGGCCTCAGTATTCCCGGCGACTTTTTAGCTCAATGGTAAAATCATTGCTACGTTGAAGCGGTGACAGGTTCGATTCCTGCATCAGCCACATTTTCTTTAATTGTTTATTTTGTTTACGTTGTCTAGGACGAGTGATACATTAACTGTGTAATGACTGGAGATCATCTCAAATAAGTATCTGTATGATATAATGCAACTTACGATCATACATATACTTATATGATGGCATTCTTTTTCCCGAATCTGTTTTGAACGACGACGAGTTTGCAGCACTTTCATTTGCTGCCTCATCATTTCGCTTGATCATTGCATTACCGCCTGGCGAATATTTCGGAAAAAAAGAGGTCAATGATTTACTTCGATGTTCCACAGTATTTCCGAAAATACCGGTTGAATTTTTATTTTCTATAATTAAATGGGGTTATTTTTACAAGACCTTTTTTTTAACAATAAGTAAAAAAAATGCATTCATTGTAAAATTCAAATTATGTTTTATTTATGCACGATGAGATTTTGCATTTAAAACATATATCAGACACATTGTACACTAGGTATGAACAATTTTTAACCAAAAATTTCAAAGTAAAATGGATACCCGCTTTTAAAAATCCGTTCAAAAAATTCTTCAAGTATTTTGTTTTGTTTTTTAGGTTTGTTTTATTTTTGTTTTTTTTTTCAATAAGTGAATTAGCCCATTTTTTTGTCTTGACAATTTTTGTCTGAGCAGAAAGATTAACATTTTTCACTCAATAATTTTTTTGAAAAAATTTTTCATCATTTCTTTTTTTTTCGATTATTCAGACCTCTCCAATACTTCTCAAATGTATATTTTGTAGTCTCTATATCTGGCTTGGACTTGAACTTATGCAAAAATGTTATCATCAGGATGAATGATCAAATATTGTGGAATAAAGAAAAAAATATTCCCTAGCATATTTATCATACATTTTTTCTTTTTTTATATATATATGTATAGATGCTAATTAACTGGTATTTAAAATTATAGTAGGTTAAACATTAATGCAGACGATACGACGCGCGTTTTTTTGTGGGGGTTGAGAGGCGGGGTTGCATGTCACAGCCATGGTGCATTTCCATGTTGTAAATGTCACTTCTTGTCCGTTCGATCTCCCGTACTCAGCAAAAAGTTCTCCGTGTGTCAACATGGATCGTGGAAATCGATAACTTCCTTTGAAATGTGCTGATTGATGGTGTTAAAATGTTTTTTTCATTCTTTTGAAATACGAAATATTATGCATTATAGCATAATTTAGTTCACCGATATGACAGAACAAAGCATTTCTGCTAAAATTATCTGATTTTGACGAAAACTTTCATTGGGGCGGGGTAGATTTTTAACCACTTAATTTGAAATTTTCAAAAAAATTGTTACTTATAATAAAAACCCGATGTACGCCGAGTGAGTGCTCGTAGCTTATATATATATATATATATATATATATATATATATATATATATATATATATATATATATATATATATATATATATGTATATATATATATATATATATATATATATATATATATATATATATATATATATATATATATATATATATATATATGTATATATATATATATATGTATATATATATATATATATGTATATATATATATATATGTATATATATATATATATATATATATATATAAATATAAAAATAAATAAATTTAAAAAAGATTTTTTTTTTAAGTAAATAATTTGGTAACTATGTTTTTGTTTGGACAGAAATACATTGTTGTCGATCGGAAAATTAAGGATCAGGTTGGATTCGATCCCATAATCTAATGGGAGCTCTTTTTAGCCGAATCTGCTCTTACCGATTGAGCAATAAAGGCCTGCACTATAGTCAGATATCCAAATAACTTCCTCAACTCACCTCTATTCCAATTGGTGGCCGGTTTGATTATATTCTGTTAGTTTTAGAATTTTTCATACATATATCTACGCATTGTTGTTCCTTTGTCGACAGTATGATACATATGAATGGTTATTTGCTGCCAGATTTATATTATGATTAAAAATTAGTTTCTAAGGTTTTTAAGTTAGTCTCTGTGGCTGACTATGCATGCATGTATGCATTTATATATGTATCAAACGTTCAGGCCTCACCGACAGAGCTAGGGAGTTGAAATTTTAAACATTCGATCCTTATCATTTCTAGAATTTTTTCGAATCACCCCACCAAATACGTTTTTAGTGTGTGGTTCAATTTACTGTATAAGTTTATATTAAATTGGTCCCTTAGTTAGTGTCCGGTAGTACCTACGCTTATTTTATTCTCTTTATTTTTTTTTTTTTTTTGAAAATTCAGTCTTCTGTTTTAGTGATCACCGCCCAACAAGAAGCAAGAGAAGTAACTCGTTCATTGATCACCGATTTTTAAAATTTTTCAATTGATCATCCCCAGTGCGGCGTACTACCAAAAGACGTCGGTCTTTGACGGTTTCTATTGAGCGACCAACCAGATTTCTTTTTAAATACATTACAAATGTCAGTTCCCAGACCGCAAATATGGTCTTGTGTTGTACGAAGATTAACTTACGGAACGACAATACGTCCAGACTACTTTATTCTGGATTATTGTCAATGCCACTTTCAGAATTTCCAGTTTGCATGTGAAATGCTTTCAATTACAAATTTTATGTTCACCGTTAAATTAGATAATCACGAAAGATAGAAGCAAGACTACAATAATAGTGAAATCGAACAAAAGGTCTAATTCTGATCGCTTTCCCCGGCACGAAGCAAATAGATAGATTACAGGTCTGGCTAGTCACTCAATAGTCACGCGACCAACGTCTTTTGGCTTCATGCCGTGTTGGGGATGATCAATTGAAATATATTAGGAATTGAAATATTGGGAAAAAGGAAGACCAATGGCCAAGTCATTTCTCTCACCTTTAGTAAAAAGAAAAAAAATAAGGCTGAATTTTTAAAAAAAGTGTAAGTGCTACCGGACACAAACTAAGTGATCGTTTTAGTATAAATTTACATTGCAAGTTGAATCCCCTCCACAAAGAAACTATTTAGAGTAGATTTTCTAAAAATAAAAAGATCATTTTTCTAGACATAGTAAGGAAAAATGTTTTATTTTTCAGTCCTCGAGCTCCATTGGTGTGATTTGTTCTCACGATACATACATAGCTGGCCAGACTGATCAGCTCAAAAACTGAAGAAACTTATGTTGTCAATTTTGTTGGCAGTTTTGGTTGACGGTTTCAAATTTCTGTCCACCTCTATTTCGGGAATTGGTTAGCTGAGATTCCTGCTATTAGAGACGGTCGCCTGACAGCCAACCCGTGACCAGATAATCTCACACAGAAATACGTAAGAGGAGTAGAGATTCCTAATCGATGAAGTAGTTTTACGAAGGTCCCCAATCAGAATTAGGTTTCATGGTGGCAATTAACTTGAAGGGCCGGGCAGACGCAATTAAAGGGTCCTCAGAAGGTGACCATTAAGTCCGTTTCAAGATGACTACAAACACTGGAATTGAAATCATTGTTATATGCAGAGACCGAGGCTTTGATTAATTGCAAATTTGCGTGGTTGACATCTCACTGGCGCCAGTTTCCACTACAGGTAGGCCCTTCATACTTTGAAAACCGGCGTAGACAGGTAATTCCTCTCAAGTTGGAGAAGAGGTGCAATATAATCCTCCAACACTTATTCAGCCTCACGCCATACTAAGCTAAATCTACTAAATATCAGAATGTCAATTTCCCAAGGCTGGCAAGCAGGCCCCTGCCCACTTATAAGATTGACGCAACACAATCTTCCTACCTCCATACTATCTTGTAACGAACTAATGTAAGCATTGCAAATATGTAAAAGCCAGCTTTGTGGTTGAAAGAGTTGCATATTTCCCTCTGGTGCCAGCAGTCACTGTTTCGAATTCATGTTAAAAATAGGACTTGCTGATTTTCAGTGGCCATGCACTCTCCACTCGGAAAATTAGCGTAACACAATCTTCATAACTACATTCAACCTTTTTGACATAAGTAGATAGCTAGAGCTTCGACGGCTAATTTTTAAAGCAGGCTCTCTCCATTAAAATAATTACTAGTGTTTATTGGTTTTGCTCCTATATTTGATAATTAGAAACCATCAAACAAAACTGTCATCAGAATTGTCAAGAGAGTTTTCTTCAGTTTTCAAGTTAGTTTGTCAGGCTATCTTAGTCGCTCGTTCAGACCGAACTAACGGAGCTGGAAAGAAGCAAATTTAGATATTTATTCTTTATCATGTCAAGAGTAACTTTTTGTTGTTGCTTAAGTGGATTTTCAATGAGAGGAATCTATTTACAATGTAAGTTTATTTTAAATCGGTTCTTTAGTTAGTGTTTTTTGTTTTTTGTTTTTTTTTGGGGGGGGGTAATTTGGGCCTTTTTTACACAAAGTGACATATTGACGTATTCTCCACTGCTGCTAGATACCGGGTTTTAATCTCAAATAAGGACTAGGGTTTTGAATATGCATTTTGAATGCAGGTTAAAATCCTGGTCATGGCACAAGCTATAGCAAAACTTTATGGACGTAGTCACGACACCAAATGCATGTTTGACAATGAACACTCGACACATTGGCTAGTGATCTCCTATAGTAGTAGAAGTAGTAAAAGAGGAGCTGAAAGGTTCTCGGCCCCGTAAAGATGATAATAACCTAAGTTCGACACACTTCCTAAGATCTAAGCATCATTTTGTCACTGTTCGTGGGAAAGAGTGTTCTTTTATATTGTTAGTAACCAGTTTGTAGGATTCTTGCACTTATTTTTTAATTTGTTTCAGAACACTGACTATGTCAGACCGAGACCTTTTCAGCATCCCTTGGTAGTGGCAGTTGAGACCAATTCTCATTTTATTCACACAAAGAATGAACAGCAAGAGAGTCTTTAAATAGTAGACAAATTTTCCCTTTTTCAAATCATCTGATCACCGAAGCAGTTTATGTCCCAAGTCCCTTCTGGGCGTGGGCGATCATGGCTCTCCACATCTTGATCTTCTTTGTCGCTCTCAGCAATTTCCATCTACACCTGTCGGTATTCTTTCAGCCAACCATCTGCTTAAAACCTTCAAGTAGGTTACTCGCTGCCTACCTTTGCTCTTTTTGCCTTGTATACGCTCTGTGAGCGTTAGAATTTCCAAACCTCCCTTTCTCATTATTTGTCCGAAAGATTTCAACTGTCTCTATCTTATTGTTAGCAACTGTTTCTCTGTAGTTTTTAATCGTCTTAAAACTTCATGTATTACATGCTGCTCTGTCCGTGATATTCGTAACATTCGTCGATAAATCCACTTCCCGGTTGCATCAATTCTTGTATTCTTTATTTGTGCCGAAACTGTCCAACATTCACTTCCATGTTGGAGATTAGACATCACATAACAGTCCAACACTCTTTTCTTCATTTCTAATGTTATTTTTCTATTTTGAATGTTCTGCTCATTTCGTGGAACGTGTCTTTTGCTATTCCTATCTTTCACCGGATTTCTGTCACACACTCGAAACAGTGGCACTGGAAAGACAGAAAAAGATAATCTGAACGGAAATACTGGCTCGATTTTATATTGGTCACCCTTTGATTTGCGGTTCCTGACCAGATTCACATCAATGTTTGAAAACGTGTTTTTGGTCACATAGTTTCACGGTGTGTTGTGTCCCACTCTTATCAGGCCATGTTACCAAATATGAGAGACGTGAATAAACATAGATTTTACCAAAAAAGCTTTGTTTCGGATGTACAAAGGGTTTTTTGTGCTAATTTGCAGTCTCACTCTACCAATCTGAACTAAGGCTGTAGTAGTTGAATAACTCATCTCGTTGATCCAAGGTTGATACCAAGACAAATAGTCTCTGAGTCAAAATGAGGGCCTAAAAAAGGCTGCTCTAAGTCTCTGTTCGTCCTCTGCTAAACGTAACACACACAAACACTCCAACAAAGCTTGCCAAAGAATTATACTGCAATCACTAAAGGAAATGAACATGCTATTGTTAATCCCTGCACTAACGCTACGAGTTAACTCCCCTACATACACACTCCAATAGTAACCGTCAACCAAAACTGTCTACAACAGCATTTCTTCAATTTTTTTTTTCAAGTTAGTCTGGCCGGCTGGCTGGGTGGCTGTCTACAGATGTATCCCGCGTACAGGCATCACCAATGGAGCCAGGCGCATAAGATTTGAACATTTACTCCTTTTTAGGTCTACATTTGTCCCGTTAGTTACGTCTGATAGTGTTTATGATTGCCTTTTTAGTTATCACCGCCCAAAAAAGGTGAGAATGGTGATTTTATACACTTTTGAATTGATCACCCCCTACATGACATGCTGACAAAAGATATTGGTCATTTAGAGGTTTCTATTAAGTGACTAACCAAACCTGTTTATTAAATAATTATTCTCGCAATGCTCGGCGTAGTTCATTCTTGTCTTTACTACACTTTTATTAATTTGTGGTGGTTTATAAATTTCATTGACTCTGTTAAGATGAATTGTATATAATTTCGTGTGTGTGCATGTGTGTGCGTGTGGTATGTTGAACAAAGATGTTTAATTTCGTTACATTTGTTTGAATAAAATCTTCAATTCATTTTTCATATATATATATATATATATACATCAAACTGATCACTATAAATTCATCGGAACTTCCAATCAACTTTTGAACTCCCTCTGCTAACAACTTATGTGCATTAATTAATCTTGTGTTATTTCTTCTTTAAATAAATTGATTGTAATTTTATAACTTCACCTTTCATCGTTTTTTTTTTTCCATTTCTACGTCTATGTTTCCAATAAAACAGTTCCTCAAAGTCAACTGAACTCATTTATTAACAAACAGATGTCCCCAGGTGAAAGATCAACAAAATCTAGGTCTAGCTCAAAATAACTTGATGAAAAAATACTGACTTCATCTACCTGCTGTGAAACCAGAAGACACAACCATAAAACTACAAATTCAAACCTCCACTGGTGTTCGATGAAAATAGCAAGAGTCGAAAAAACAGTGAAGAGTCTATTTGAAAAGACAGTAACATCTGAGAATATCAATATTGTTTTTACAAATATCAGTCATACTAAATTTAACGACTTGATTTCTTATTAGTTTAATCTCACCTCAACTAAACTGAAGCTGGATTTGTGACGCAATCAAATGCCGTAAAAAAAACGACTATGCCAAGTTTATTCAGGGTACATACATTCAAGTTATTTTTGCAAGTTTAACCGAGATTTGGCCTCTTTCTGTTTTCAAGCTTTCAATCAACAAAGAAAGAAGTGCTGATCGCAGACCGGTTAGTAGCGTGGATAATGGACTGAACGATCCGAGTTCAAACTCCGACAGAGATTGGCACTAATGCACTTGGGAAATGCATAAATCCGACTCCTCCCCTTGTCCCCAGCTATGTGTAGAATAATATATAGTGAAGTGAATGACGCCACTTGTTACCTCCGTCTATTTCACATGTATCGCAAACTTTGAAGAACTAGCTGACACGGAGACTGATATCGTAGTCAGCGTAAGGGCGCGATTTTACTTTGAATCAAGAAAGGATGGAATTTTTTTTTTTTTTGGTAGTTCTCTAACCTGTAGCTTCTTTGACTCGATTTGATCCAAACGCAAGTAGGGGTGGGGGTTGCATGCGAAACTAAATTATTTCTCTTCGCTGTCTTGCGCTTAAAAGTTACCATAAAAATGTCTGTTACCAACCATTCGTTCAATCGACTTTCGCTACTGGAATCGCGTGCAGCGATCATAAAACGTGCCGTGGGCGCCACAACAGTAGTCAGTGTTGAGGGGCGTGCCAACAGTGAGAGTCCTTCCGTCATATTGTTATCTATGATCATTATACGCCATTATTTTAATGGTAAGATGAAGGATGATATAAATATAAAAACTGTATGTATTCTATCGAAATATGACCCATTTGAAGCAATAACATGTTTTCAACAATCCTATATTGATGATATGTCTTTTCCGTGATGTTCATGAGTTTTAGTGGCCACTAATTCACTAAGAGCACGAATAATGTCTTTCTTATTAACTAACCTTTTTATTACGGATAAGAGGTTCAAGAATGCTTGACGATGGAGAAATGCCAGATGGATATAAACGATACCACAAGATCCCACATCTCAATTCTGTAAGCTTACAGTCAGCTGAAAATTTTGCAGTCCCTTTGCTGTCATGGATCATTTCATTCAGTTCACGTGGGACGCATTTCCCAACATTTTAGCCACGAGATGACGTAATACGGTCGCTGTTGAAATTTCAAAACATACTGAAAATTCCTGAACCGGGTCACTGGCCACTTCTGTCGATAATTCATTATCATTATGAATAGGTTTGGTCCTTCCTCGAGGTTTATTATTGGTATCTATATTTTCAAACTAAAACCGACACTGAGCAGTTCAAACTGTTGTAGTGTTCGCGCCAAACGCTTTGCTGACGCTAACGACAGCTGGGGCAGGGGTTAGGGGGCAGATGTCCGATGGGGTCAAATTTTCCTGGCGGCAGTTGTCCAGATACAATTCAGTCTAGTATCCTCAACTGTTCCCCGGATAATTGTCCCTTCCCCGATAAATGACTCATGACCACTGCCCCCTGGACAATATCCCCATGAATGTAATCATGATCAAATACTTGATTTCCACATACTTCAACTTTGGCTTTACAGTTGCTATGCTCTTGTTTGGGGGCAATTATCCGGGTGCAATTATCCGGGGGCAAGTTGTCCTAGAACCTAGTCGGAATAATCTATGAAATAATGACAATATTTCCTCTCAGGATACACGTATATATGTTATGAAAACAAATCTTAGGTACATGAAACATGTAGAGGAAAAAGACACAAAATCCAAAACGAAAACCTGGACCTGAAAAAGTAGACCACTACATCTACCTAGGACAACGAATCTCTATGAAACCCTGAAAAGAAGAATAAATCAAGTGAAGAATCATTCTAGGATGGCAAGCTTTTGGTAGTTTAAAAAAAAGGGTCGACAACCAATGCATCCTCCTGATAGTTACTTATGGAGCTGGAACCAAACCAAAAGATTGACCCTCCATCTGAGAAGCATGCAACATGCATATGAGAGAATTATGCTCAACATCATATGGAGAGATCACAAAATAGTGCAGTGTATTGGAGAGATAGATCAGGAGTCAAGGATATCAAAGAATCTACAAGAAAACTCTAATAGCAATGGGCTGGTCACGTTGCAAGAATGTCAGACAACTGATGGACAACACGACCCACAACGTAGATTCTTAGGGATCATATGCGAAACTTTGGCCGACAAAGTATAAGATGGCGTGACGGAATGGACAAGTTCAGAAAGTACTGGCTCGTGACGCCCACGATAGAGAGGTCCAATGATGGGTGCTAAAAGGATGATGATGATGATGATGACGACGACGATGATGATATCTTATAAATGTATAGTATTGATGCTGATGATTTCCTACCAAAATTTTTAAGGAGGACATTTTTAGACAATGCCAAGAGTGTAAATTGATCGAACTTCATAATTTTATTATCAATCGATCCAATGATACGATTGAGTTAATTTCATCATCTTCCACCAATAATAAGAGATAATAAGAAAGTCCTCGGTCGGAAAATCGATAGAATTGTCCACAAAAATCCTGGATATTCACGATTTCATTTTAGATTAATTTCCCTGGACTTCGATTGCGTAACTTACTTAATTCATATTTCGGGCGCCCAGCATTGAGCAATTCTTCACAAGCTTGTCTGGTTGGCCAGGGTAATGGTTTCGATTCTCACTGAGTGCCTTACAGTTGTGGCCTTGTATCAGAGTAAACCAATCTTAGTAATAACGTGGTTGATATTGCGTCGTTCCTGTTATCAAGCGAGTGGATGTTGGACCAATACTATGATTATATCAATCCAGCACTAGAATAGCAAGATTTAGCTCGAAAACAGCTATATCTAGCTCCAAATTGGCTTAATTGATTGCAGCTCGGTTATAAAGTGGTAGGCTTTCTCGGGCCAAACTCTTGTGTTATAACGGATATGCCAGTAAATATATTCTAGGGTGGCTACTGTTGAGTAATAGTTGGCTATCAAGTCCTACCGACAGTTACTAGATTAACAAGTTCAATCCGTTCGAGTGCAACACTAAGCTAAGATTGTTAAATGCATAATCTTTTAGTCACTGTAAACAAACAGTAAAAATAGAAATGTTCGTAAGTAACTTGGTTGGCAGTTTGTGAATGGTAGTTAGTGGAAAATATTTTTAAAACATACCAATTTTTTCAGCTGTATTGTGTAATATTCACGACAAAAGAAGAGTGAATCAACCGAAATGTTGTGATAACGTCAAAGATAGGAAGAATAAATTGGATTACCCGAACAAAAGTTGGTACGTGAATGACTCTTCTCGGAGTTATAGACTATATATTACAGAACGTTCAGCTAGATTTGCGAACAATTTTTCACCTTTTTGTCATTGCAATATTTCCGGTCGCTGTAACCACCAGCCTCCTTCCGGTGTCAGTTGCATTTAATCAACTTCCGGGAATTTCGAAGCAGCTACTTATTTGATCGACGAGAATTCGTTATTCTCATTTGCCACGCCCAGCAGCATTTCAGAACTTGTAACCCTCAACCACTTTAGTTTTTTAGATGAAGCATTCATAGAAGTAGTAAAAATGTAGATTTGTTGGAAAAAAATATTGATTCACTATGATGAATTTAAAAGTGTGTCTATACTTTTGCCACGAGGATAAAATTTGCGTGACATCAGATTTTTGCTCCTATTGACTAAAAAAATTAATGCTTATCAATTTAAGCTCATCTTACATCTCACTGCTTTTTATCACCATACTCTGGATTGACATATTCTTTATTATTACTATCATTTTATTACTAGTTCTACTCAATTTTAATACTACTGATATTTCAGCACTCCAGCCGCTGAAATAAACAATGCAACATTCGGAAATAAAGAATTCAGATCTGACTTGAACTCAGTTCGAATTTCATGGTTGTCTAAACCTCTTTGGCCAAAGGAGCCTGATGATCAACTGAACCTTATCTATAGAAGACGTCCTCCTGGTGTAAGGGATTAAGGTTTCGTAAGTAATCTACATCTGCGCCTGTCATAGAGGGATTTTTATAGCTTATGTTGCACGACCGCTTCTAGTTTTGTGAGTTCGATCCTTACTTAATGCTCCACTATTGTGTCATTTGGGCTAGTTTTAGTTGTCTCCCTTGAGTGTTCACTTGATTTGTAAAATATTGGTTTGAAATTCTCTGAACTATACGAAGTTTATTGTGGAAGCATCCAGCTGTTATTTGGGATAACGAAAAAATACCAATGGTGCTTTAGTCCACTTCGAGGTACTCTCCTTTGGTTATCATGTACTTATCCCTTTTTGGGATCGCCATGACCTCTCTCACTGCGTTCTCCTTAATCTCGCACAGGGCCCATTTTAGCTAACAGGGATAGTAGTTGGGATTGACAGTCCTGGATGACACCATAGTTGCCAAAAAAAACTGCATGAAACAAAGAACGGACATTGTGAATGTAAAGGTCACTGTACACAAGCGACCTCAATGGCGGTTAAACTCTGACAGAGTGACCCAAGAGGAGAGTTTCTATTCATGCATGCACAGTAAGGTCCTCTCTGGTTTGTTACCAAGTTACATCAATGCTGCGATACCGTTTCCTGGGATATCCAAGATTGCAGGATAGTTTCCAGTCAGATATGTTGCGAATGTAATGTGCTGTTCAGAGAAGACTGATACTGACTCTTTCGTTATTATTTAAACAATAACCTTTATAGCCTTGAAAATCTGCATCGTTCCCGCTAGCTACCCGTTTGGGTATAACACATCAAGTCCTTTCTGAGTTCTTAATTCAAATATATTCGGGAGAGACATAAAGAAAAAACGATTTTAAAAAAGATTTTCTTTGCTTAAGGAAATGATTTTGAACCATTTACACACGCAGACACACATACACACGTGCGCACACGCACACAAATTAAACTCCAAACCTGCAGGCACCTTTTTTTTGCCAAAAAATGTATGAAAAACTTATTCTTTTAAAATGATTATGTTTTTTATTTCATCGTTGCTCGTTTTCTTCTGAAAAGCTCTGAAATCCTAAAAGCCTTTTATGGTGCCAGCTTCTCCTACCCACGCCCTTCTCCTTGCCACCTGATTACGTTCCACCCCAACTCTAGGTGACGGTGACATCTGTCAGATTTCAAATGTCACTTTTAATGGCATTACATATTGATTTTCGTCGGCAACAACCCTTTCAAGTTAATTTCATCTCTTTGCAAAGATTATCGAATGTGTCATAATGTGACTAGGATGTGTATGTATGTGCACGTATGCGTGTGTCCGTGCGTGTGTGTCCATGTGTGAGTTGAGAGAGAGAGGGGGGGGGGGAGAGAGAGAGATACCAGGTTGGGAGTGTGGATTTGTGTTTACATTTATTTATCAATTAGACTGCATACTCACACACACACACACACACACACACACACACACATATATATATATATATATATATATATATATATATATATATATATATATATATATAAACACTGTCCGAAATATACGATCCTTGCAAATTGTTTCCTATTTACACACACGTATCCTTGTGCCAGACCAAGCTAAGCTAACGAAAATATATTTACTCAAATGATGCCTGTCATCTGACGGTGTTTTCTTTCTTTTAAACATTTAAAAATAACTTATTTCACCTTTATTATCGACAAATAAAACGTGAACGTTAATTTTGAGCGGTATCCTTAAACCAAGTGACGGTGATGTTCATGACAAAATATCATTCAAGGAGAAATACATAGCTATGTTCAAATTATTCCTAGCAACTCATTCATCATCTGAAACGACATTACATATACTTCAATTTTACAAATATTTCGGTGAGAAAAACCATTTTAAAGTCAGTGTATTCATAGCCTCACATTAAGTGGTGCTTCTGTAATATGTATAGATTTGGATTTATCTGGCACAGTCACAAATATTGGTCACTTAGTGAGAGTCAAACTCATTACACTGTTGTAATGATCTGCCAGACTAGCTCACTAACGATTACCCCAGGCAAGTATGCACTGTTATTACTCAACAACTGGCTATTGTAAATTCACCAGACATTAGTTAAGTAGTGCGGGGTCGAGTCTGGTAGTTCTCGAGAAATCTAATGAAAATTTTCAACAGTTACAGGTTATAGATCTTTTATCAAAAATTATAGATTTACCTTCAGATAGAGCATGGCCACAGATATCAAATTAGAAGTAAAATATCTAAATTGGCAACACTGAAGAGAAGTAACCGAATTACTTCGAAGCCGTAGTTTCGTATGACGGACGAAAAATGATTTTACATGGTTATCATGGTAGGCTGCTCAACCCACTATAAAGCCCAGCCCCTTTCAAACATGCACCTTTGAAACGAGCAATGCCTTAATAATCTATAATATTCTGCTCGTTCTTAACTTTGTTTGAATATTCATCATCATCATCATCAGTCTTTCAACGTCCGTCGTTGGACATAGACCTTTGCCAGGATTCGCCACACTTCTCTATCATGGGCGTTGCAGAGCCAGTACTTCCTAAACTTGTCTAGCTCGTCTCTCCATCTAATATTCTGCCAGCCTCGGTTGCGCATGTGATCTCTGGGGATCCATGTCGTGAGTTGCGATGTCCATCTGTTGTCCGCCATTCGTGCAACATGGCCAGCCCACTGCCATTTGAGCTTTCTAATGGATTCTAGTATGTCCCTGACTCTTGTCTTTTCCCAGATGTACTGTGCTGTCTTGTGGTCTCTCCATGTGAGGTCTAGCATAATTTTCTCATGTGCACGTTGCATAGTTCTCAATTTGTGGATTTATCTCTTGGTTAGGTTCCATGTTTGAGCTCCATACGCTCACATTAATTACATAATGAAACATTTCTCCGGTGCCATGGTTATGACGTCAGATATTGCAAAGCAATTGATATTACGTAATTTTTGTCTGGCAACAACAATTTATGAATGCGAACAACAACATTTCAATAATATGCACAGATACTACACTTTGATCCAAGGCTGAGCACACTAATTCACTGATACTACGCAGAAGTGCCGATCTATTCGAGAATATCATTTTGATCCTAGGCAGAGAACACTAATTCACTGATACTACGCAGAAGTGCCGACCATACGTGATAACCCCGTCATTCTTGACAGGTAGTATGCTAGTACACCAGAGAAATGTTGCCAAATATCCAATGCTTGCTTCACTATCTCTCTCTGTCTGTCTGCTTTTGTAGATGTTCTGAGGTGCTGGGGCCATTTCAACTTCTGTTCGCCATACCAGAGATTTTCATAATGTCAACGCAAACACCTCGCTTATTACGAAACACCAGCCGCTTGACGTGTCCCTTCCCCGGAAGGTATATCGGGCTGGAAGTTCACCGTGTGACCTGTTAAGTCGAGTGTCTTGAAACGGCGAGGAAAAATGGAAAAGAAACCCGTTTCTCAGCCTCAAACTCACAGGCGCGAAAACAAAACATAGCAGCGACATTTCAGTTTAGAAGAAGAAAAAAAACGGTTTTTCACGACAATGAGTGTGAAAACTCTCCTTTCGCAAACGCTGTGACAATTCCAATGTTTTCCTGTGAAATACAAATACACACATACACACAAACATAAATATAGTAGTGCTCATAAGTATTTGAACCAACAAAACTTTTACATGTATGACTTGGTTGTAATAGTTAACAAAAAGAACTTTACGCAAGAACAGTCATCTTTGCAGTCATGTATATAAGGGATATATGTAGGTATGTTTTGTGCTTCTCAACGCTAAATATCAATAAGGAATAAAATCTTTGAAAATTGAATTTAAATTGTTAAAGGAATTAAATCAATTATACTTCTTTTCCCTATTCTGCTAAAACTTTATTAGAAATAAACCAGTGAGGACATTGGAAATTCTAACTATTGATATTTGGAAGAGTTGCTAAACTGGTTAGTTAAATGGCCTTAAAATAGATCAATACATGTATGAAAAGAATGCAACCTTAGGCAAGTTTGTACTTATCCAAAGAATTCTGAGCAGTGCTTTTTTATAACAGTGATCATCATAATCATCATCAGTCTTTTGACTGTGCTGTCTTGTGGTCTCTCATGTGAGGCCCAGCATAATTCTTTCATGTACACGTTGCATAGTTCTCAGTTTGCGGATCTGTCTCTTTGTTAGGTTATAACAGTAATACTGTATATAATACAGTATTTCCCATAAGTATATAAAAGATCGGAATAGATAGATAAATAGATAGATATGAACAGATTGGGATAGATAGATAGATAGATAGATAGATAGATAGATAGATAGATAGATAGATAGATAGATAGATAGATAGATGGATGGATGGATATATAGGTAGATACGATCAGATTCAATTGCGATGAGCCGAAACCTCGACTATCTTTACAATGGTGAAACTTAAATAACGCTCAAACAATCAATTGAATAAATTATTTAACGACTTTTATCGATAAATCTATAGCCTTCTCTACGCCTTGTCTAAACAAAAGAAGAAGTTCAGACATTTGGGCCATATTCGCTTCCCATTCTCCGACTGAATTGACTCCCAGACATTCAAGATATAAGAAGAGATTCACCCATCGCCCACAAGGGGTTTGCTTTTATCGATAAATCTATAAAAACGTCAACAGATTCTCACATTCGGTTCTCAGTCTGTAGTCACGTTCAGCTCTCGTTTATTTATAGCCACTTCTTTATTTTTCTTTCCATGTCGCTAACTTAACGGTTGTGAAAGGTAAAAAAAAAACAACTACCAGGGCGTTGCGATGAAAGGAAACAAAAATAAGATCAAAGAAAACTAGTCAAAAATTATTCGTAAAAATCGTGATTTTTTTTTTCATGAGTCTGTTGTGCGACGATGCAAGCTAGGAAATAGAGCCGGATTTACATATTGGTTGAGCGGTCTGCAGCCCAGGGCCTTATAATTTAGGGGACTTCGACCTCCAGCTAGAAAGAAAAAATAAGATTTGCCATTAACTTCTTTTTCATTTCTAACGGTGAAAATCAAGAAGCGAACCAGGACAAAAATGGTAATTGTTTAGAATAGATTTGCAATAATATTATGTCGATATTTTGGAAGGGAGATAACTCGGATAGACACAGTACATGAAAAAAAGTATAACTTATGCAGACAATTTGGCACAAATCAAAAAATGTTTACCTCATATTTACAAGAGTTTGTGAAGAGAAACAATATCAGAAAAGACAAAAAAATATTTATCATCGGAATTTTTAGCGTCCGTCGTAGGATAAAGACTTTCCCCAGGATTCGCTGGACTCCTTCATCATAGGAGTCATGGGGCCAATACTTTGTAAACTTTTCTATTTCGTCACTCCATCTTATATTTTGCCGGCCAGTTTCGCATATGATACCTGGGGATCCACGTTGTGAGACCTAATGTTCATTGGTTGTCTGACATTATTGCAATATGACCAGGCCATTGCCATTTGGGTTTTTTAATCAATTCTATGATATCCCTGACTCCCGTTTTACTTTTCTGTTTTGTGATATCTCCATGAGATATTGAGCATGATACTCTCATGTGCACGTTGCGTGGTTCTCAGTTTTCGGGTCAATCTTTTGCTTAGGTTCCTTCGTTCAGTTCCAAAGGTAATTATCGGAAGGATGCATTGGTTATAGACCTTCCTCCTTTTTTTTTAACTAATTGGATTTTATTTTTATTAATATTTGGACCATCCTCATCTTGGTTGTTTTTCATACAACGTTTCGGCCGTTGTACTCTACGGCCCTCATCAGGCATCATCTGGTAGATTCAAAAATTGAAAGAGCCGGTCCATATGCTAGGCAAGAAAAACTGCCTCAGTAATCCAAGCATTGAAGTGGATACCATATGGGAACCTCTAATAATGAAAGACAGAAAACAATAACATCAAAACACCAAAAACTGTCACCTGAGGTTTAAGGCTCCTAAAAATTACCACATGGACACATAGCGTAGTGGTTACAGAATCAGATAAATTATTGCAAGTAATCTGATGGTTCTAGGTTCAATCCCAGTGTGAGACGATAATAATACTACTAATGCTAAGAGGGGAGTGCAGTCAATATACCCCCGTCGGTTAAATATAGGGTTCGGTTCGTTACTTTTCCCACACCTACTTGATTAAGGCCGTAGAGTACAACGGCCAAAACGTTGTATGAAAAACAACCAAGATGAGGATGTTCCGAATATTAATAGAAATAATAATAATACCTCATCTCAAAAATTCAGAGATATGCTGATTGGATTTTATTGATTCCACATATTTATTTATTTTAGAGTTACAAATATGAAAAAAAAGCTCCTTTACCCTAAACTGTAATAGTTGATAATGTCTTCTGGGGAATTACCAAATGCCACAGAAATGGGACACTGAAGTGTAATTGTCTGACTGTTATGAGAGACGAGATTTGACTCAGAGAGTTGTAATGAAAAGCAATGCCTAGATGAAGAGAAGTCTGGTTAGTCATTCTATAGAAACCCTCACGTCTTCAACGTCTTCTGGTGGCATGCGGTTCGGGGGGGGGTGAACAATTAAAAATTGGAAAAATGTGTGATCAATGAATAAGTAACTTCTCTCGCCTCTTGTTGGGCTGCAATCACTAAAAAAGTATGAATTTTTAAGAAACTAGCATGAATGCTTCCAGGCGCAAACTGAGCAGCCAATTAATCATAAACTTACATTGTACACCAATAAAAACTGCGGTGGGTCAGATAGTTTTTTTTAAATGTTACTAGATATAATAAGGGGTTAATGTTTGAATTTCAGCCCTATAGCACTATGATTCGACCTGTAAACGTGACACACACACATAGCCAGCTAGACAGACAGACAGAATCATGTTTATGTTGATCATGTTGATGTCGACAGATTTCGTTTATAATGTTGAAAACACTTGATCAAATAATTTAGAGAAAGACACTTCCTTATTTTTACTTCATGCTGTTTACTTCATAGGTCAGGGGTATTCAACCTTTAAAAAGTTGTGATAAAAAAAATACAAATATTGAAATTACTTCATCTTTACACTTCAAATGATTTAACGGAAGCTACTTCTTTATTCTCACTTACTGCTATTTACAAAGCAAAAAAACTATAAACCTGATAATCAACCTACATATATATATATATATATATATATAGAGAGAGAGAGAGAGAGAGAGAGAGAGAGAGTCGACAGTCTACAGCTTTAAACACTAAATAGATTAGAAAAAAACTTTTTAAAAAATGTTTTTGTATCACTTCAATTACTTATTTCCCAATATCTGTTTATGTAATTTTTCTTCTTTGATATTTGATAAGATGGAACTATGTGTATATTCTCTCTGGTTGGGATCATCTTTAATATATATATTTATATATATATGCATATATATATATGTGTGTATATATATATATATATATATATATATATATATATATATATATATATATATATATAGTGTCATCCACCAGCAGCTGTTTCGTTGTATTACAACTCTTCAGTGTAGCTATAGACAATCTGTTATCCCATTCAGTACCACGAGGCAGGATTAGAAACCTTCGTTTCAGACCGGGAGGCCGCTATCCTAAACTGAGCCACGGAACTGGACGGTCGGTAAGGCTGAATTTCAGCGATATATTTTATTTTTGCTCAAATCTCCCATCCACCAGGGTGCTCTATTCCTGCAGAAGAGCATTGCATAATGCATACAATGAACAAGTTACCTCACTTAAAGAGTGCTCAACCCTGAATAAAGGAGCATTATATATATATATATATATATATATATATATATATATATATATATATATATATATATATATATATATTACTAATCCCTCATCGTTAGGAACGTTTTTGGGGTAACCTACGTAAGTCAGCCCTGTTTCAAAAAGAAAATATGTAGCATGAAATATCAGTATACAATACACATACAACCTTATATGAAATGATAAACTGCAAGTGTGACATAAACTATTTATTAAGAAAGGGGGGGTGCTTGATCAACACTGCTGCAGTGCCATGTTAAAATGGTTGTTCTGTTTAAAAAAATTCTCGAAACGCTTACATGGTAAACAACTGATGATTCCAACAAGATACAATTCGTACATCGTACCATAATAATAAAGTATATGTGAAGCTGGGGAAAAAAACACTGACAAAATTAGATAGATTGTATTGGCAGATGTTGGGAAATAAGTGACTGAAGAGACATAAAAAAAAGTTCTTTTTTCTGTTTAGTGTTTAAGGCTGTAAAGTTTTCTAGATTATATATATATATATATATATATATATATATATATATATATATATATATATATATATATATATATATATCCCAGCAGGTCTTTGCCCGCAGGGAGATATCTTATTGTCTCTTTCGAAATTTTGTGATACTTTCTGCTATTCAAACACCTCAGAAGCGGTCAAATGTAGTGTGACAAAGAAGAGCAGCCATATTGAATGAATTGCACAGCCGATAATCAAAGGAAACGCTATTTCAGGGGGCACAATAAAATTGGTCAAATCACAACTTCTCCTTCTTTCCATCATCGAAGACATAATTTGCTCCACATTAATTCGTGTTAGCCTACTTTCTTCTTCTTCTATGCGTCATTAATTTTATTTCTATTTATCCAACCCGAACTGATGCTCGATCGGAAATTAAAACGACTTCTCCTAAGATTGATTGTTTACACCAATAAAAAGCGTGTGCGTTTTCCTTTCTTTTTAAATCATTCTTTCTTTCATTATATGAAGAATCTGAATTGAATCGCCGTCAATTGGCTTCCTATCTTCGGAGAGAGAAACATCGAGAGACAAATATCCTGTGTCTTGTGGCTCGAATCTCCGCCATCTTTTTCCAATCATGTTCTTCATTTCATACTTCCTTTTCTAAAGAAACTACCAACCAAGACTGTCATCAAAACTGTCAACATAGGTTTCTTCGTTGTTTTTTTTTAATTTGATAGAGCTACCTGGCGACCTATGTATCAAGCGTACAGACCGCACCAATAGAGATAAGTGTCTGAATTTTTCAACATTTATTCCTTATTATGATTCAGAAATGAAAATTCGTTTTTTTTTTTTAAGTCCTACTCAAATAAATTTTAGGGGTGTTCAATTTACAATGTAAATTTATGTTAAATTGGCGCCTTACTTTATGCCCTGTTGCTTCTGCGCTTGTTTTGTTTGTTTTGGTTTTGGGTTTGTTTTTTCTTCTAATTCAGATTTTTTTTAGTGATACAACAAAAGGCGACAGAGATAACTTACTCATTGATCACTTCTTTTGCCATTCTTTCAATTGATCCCCCCAATATGGCATGCTGCCAAAAAGACATCTCACCATTGTTCCTTTCTTTCTTTCTTCCTTATTTCCGATCACACGACTTTTTTTCACTTTGAAATAAAAGTCTCTTTTTATTTTCTATTTCTTAATTGACCATTTTACGTAAATCAATCTAATACTCAATCTTAATGATGATAATAATTAACTAGACCCGTGGGAATTCCACAGACGTTGACACCTGAGATATCATCGTTACTCTTGCATATATATTTCTCCAATTAGACCATATGATTTTGTTCAAGTAATTAAGTACACATGGAATGAGTTTGTATAAACTATAATAACATACGAAGACTAATGAAACTAATATATCTATAATTAGATTTCGTTTACTGTCTATACTGTTATCAGACTATTGCTACTACTGCTACTACTGCTACTACTACTAATACTGCAGCTACTTCTACAACTGAATTTCTAGACTCCAGACTTGTGATGGGTGAGTAATAAATGAATGACAGTTATAGTTATGATTGAATCCCTTTTGCAACTATTCGAGCATAAATGCCCCTTTCCATTCCTGCTCTTGTTCGTTACATTGTAAGGTTAAGTGAGAGAGGAGAAAAGAAAGGTGAAATATATGAGGAGAATGAGTAATATAATCAGAAAATGTAACAGTTGCACATACAAACAAGCAGAATAGTAGTATATTACTGTATGATCAGTCATTACCACTGAAATTGGTGTAGAGTGCCTATTGTATCGGGATGGTTAGTAACTTTGTCCTGCAGTCTTGTTCGCTTGTATAAGTTCCTTCCTCGCTAGTGCTCCATTAACTTGTCCCTGTACCAAACTAAGCTGAGCCTAATTATATTTACCACTTTCTTAGAATCAAATCAAAAATGAAGGTTGCCTACTGTTAGCAATCCAGTCTCGAAGACCAATTAGCTACTGTCACGGTTACAGTTTGTAAATAAGGATTCCTATCTTGGGCAAAGACGAGCAATCCCGTACCGAAAACCAATTAACTACTGTAGAGAGTTTGATCCTCGTTAGGTAACTTATACTATAGCCTTGAGCCATACTAAGCTGAGGTTAGTAACTGACTGTAAGCCGAATCAATTCGACATTGCAGTGATTTCAGTACCCAGTGGGTGTTCTATGGTTGTAGCCCTATACCAAGCTTTTCGATGTATATCAAATAACTCATGGAATCAGCAGTTTATTTATTACAGTTGAAATTTTTTTGTTATTATCGTGACAACTGTTATTTTTACTAGGTTTTCGCGTATAATTTTTTAGTAATAGTAAGATGATGAGTACTATAAACAACAAACAACGTAAATGTATTTACGAGATATGACCTATCAGAAGCAATAACATTTTTCCAACGATCTCCTAATGATAAAATGTAATCTCTATAACAATGCTCTAAGTTTAGCGATTACAAATTTAGTAAAAGTATGGATTATGGCTTTGCTAAAATTGAACTTTTTATCATAGATGTGAAGTTCAAAATGCCTGAAAAGATGATAATCTGTAGCAGAAATGTCAGGTTATTATGGAGGTTGCTGCAACATTCCGTATTCTAATTTTCTAACCTTGGAAACAGTCGCCAGGGAGGTGTAGCGCCTCTCAATGCCCTTGGGTATTTAATTTGGTTCAAGTGTGACACATTTTCCCAACATTTTAACCTATTGATACGATATGGTCTCTGTCGAAGTCCCGAAAAAGCTCGAACCATTGTTCGTGGGTCATTGGCCACTGTTGTCGATAATTCTCTGTCATTGAGAACAGGTTTGGGCCTCCGCCGAGGTTTTTATTTGTACTTATATTTCCAGATCAAAACCTATTGAACCATCGTAGAGTAGTTTGTACTGTAGTAATATTCAATCCAAATGTTTTGTTGGCGTTATGAGACGCTTGAGCACCATTATGTGCTTAATTGAAATTGTATTTAAAAATTAGTCTAACCTCTGGAGTAGACACCATTGCTGTTAATGGCTCAGACACCTCCGGTAATAATGACTCGTATCAATTTATTCTGATTCTGCCAAATAAACGCAGTCACATCAGTAAATCTTTCACTTTTAGCATTATTCTTTACCGCATAAAAAAAGCAACAATTCATGTGTAACAAGCTAACATTCCTGTCAAAATCACAACTGTTATTTTTACTCTTACTGGTGCAACGGTTATCTGAGCGGAATTGGCGAATTTATTTCGAATTTCAGTTGAGGCCATTTGAGTTCACTTTGCATTAGTGACCTTTGGAAAGCCGTGAATCCAACCTCCTTGCACTTTGTACCTTCAATTAGATATCTTGACAAAAAGGCTCGATATACTAGAATACCTAAATTGCTAATGATGTGAGGAATTGAGCACTTCGTGAGGAAATCACTAATTTGCATGCCTGCCAAGGCCGTAGCAACAAAAGGCTGCTACACATATTGCCATCCTTTGTTGGTCGTTTTTTTGTTTGTTTGTTTTTTATTTTTGTTTTTGTTTTTTGTTTTTTTTTTGTTTTTTGGTGGCTGTTATTTATAAACATTTCGGTTATAATTCCATCTTAAACAAGTCAATAAAAAACGATCATAAATGTTGTTTTTGACGTCCTTCGCTTTTTTTCTCAATGTCCTTCCTTCCTCATCCGAAATACATTCCATCATCAGTCACTTCTTCACTTCTACCCCTCGAACTACCCTGAATATACCCTGTAATTGCATCCTTCATTTCTCGTTTGAACAACATCCCTCCTGGGGAATTTGAGATTAACACAGCTGTTTTTCTCTTTGACTAGCTCTTTTGGGGGGTCACCCACTTCGTTTTTCCCTGGTTTGAAACGTCAACAAAAATCATTTTGCCATTTTAGTTACAAACCGTAAACCCAGACTGCCAGTATCAACAGGATATCAACATACATTTCTTCAGTCTTTGAGTCGGTCTTGCCGGCTGACTTGCTGGCTATATATGTATCGCACGTATGGGCTACACCAATAGAGCTAAAAGGCTGGAAATGTAAACATTTACTCCTTATTATGTTTAGAAAAAACATGTTTATGTCTTTTTCCAATCCTTTACAAAGAAAAGATTCTTGGAAGCTGGTTCAATTTACAACGTAAGAAGATGCTAAATCGACCCCTTAATTTGTGTCCGGCTGCGTTCACGTTTATATATATATATATATAATATATATATATATATATATATATATATATATATATATATATATATATATATATATATCTTTTCCTTACTATTTCATTAAGGATAGCATTGTACTGTCACACATATTTTCACACGTTAATGACAACCAAAGAGAGTGACAGCAAATATGTGATAAAGGACTAATGCGTACGTACACAGAAAAGACATAAGTGAATAGACATCATTATTTTATTTAGATTTTCTATTTAATAAAGATAGACCCTTGACAATATTTCGGCGGATAAGACGTCGCTTGTGAGACCAAAAAAAACAACAACCCCAAAATACAATCGTTTTATAAGCCACGTGCAAAAATAGTGGCTAAACATTCAGCTAAAACCATGAAATTCCGACTGAAATTGGAATCTCGTTTCATTTTGGAGCCACCGCCGGAATAAACATTACTTAATCATCAGCAGCAGCTGCAGCTTGCAGTGTCAGTTGTTGGACATAGACCTTCCCCAGGTTTCGCCGGACCTCTCAATCATGGGTGTCGCAGAGCCAATGCTTTCTCAACTTGTCTAGTTTGTCACGCCATCTTATATTTTGCCGGCCATAGTTTCGCATTTGATATTTGGAGATCCACTTTGTGAGTCATGGTGTCCATCGGTTGTCTGACATTCTTGCAACTTGACCTGCCAAGTTCGGTACTCTATTTACAACAAAACCGGAGAGAAATGGTGTATAGTGACACAAGTATTAATCCCTAGTGGGCTACTGACTTATTGGTGTACCTTCATGTTTGGGCACATCCCGTAGAGGAATGTTTTTCAAGCTCATCTCCTCGGTATAGTGGGTTCGATCCTTGCTCATTGTTCTACTATGTCGTGTTGTCACTGTGTCTGACTTGAATGAATATCAAGCTGGTTGACTTCGCAGAGAGATCAGTCGAAAGCTAATCTTGGTAGCTAATCGTACCCGTGGATGATTTTATTTGCATGGTGCGCTCGATTATCCTGCCCTCGTGCCAGACTAACATATGTGTAGAATAATGTGCTAACAAAAATCAACAAATGGAATCTCTTCCAGCATTTTGTAAACTTCCTGTGTTATCGTGACGCAAGGAATATTCCTGAGGGACAAGCCTGGCTGCTGCAGAGTCAAACTTCACTCCCACTTCTATTACGACTGAAGGTGATTACTGAACGTTTTTTATTATATTGTATATGATAAATAAATCTGTAGATATATGACATACCTGTTTTGATCAGTTGATAAGAAAACTGCCACCTGATCACTCAGGCATGATTTCAAACACGGTAGGGGAATTGTTAATTCCATATATAGGTTTGGTTTAACGTGAAGGGACAGAGAAGCAGTGCAGAGTTTATTCCTAGGTGAGGTGAGGATTGTTGTTGTTATTGTTACTATAGAAATGAAAAATAAAAATAGAAAATAAAAATAAAAAATAGATAAATAAAGAGATAAAAAACACCAATAAATAAAAAAATGAAAAAAAAAATAGAAGTCAATTCCAGCCTCAGACTTGGACTGGAATTCGACAACACTCTCTACTGATTTAGACTGACTTTTCCACTTAAGTATTTATGTATCTATGCTGATTAAATAAATTAATGTTTCTAGATGTATTCACGTAAGTATGTATATGTATCTATGTATGCGTATGTTTGTTTACTTGCGTGTGTGTGTGTGTGATGTATGTGTGCGTGATGCCTGTGTGTGTGTGTGATGTACGTGTGTGTGTGTGTGTGTGTGTGTGTGTGTTGATTTTATTTTTGATTCGTTAAACTATTTTTTTTCCGCAGTATTTTTTTTTTCGTTGGATCTGTTGTCGCTAAAGTTTTTTTCTATTACATAAACAAATATAACGATTTTTTATCGTCTTGCAACAGTCGTTCAAAGTAATTATGCTTTCAGTCTTGGCATTACAGATACTATGATAATTTACTCGGTTTCTTGGATCTTACTTACCTCGCTACGTGCTTTTTATATACGTATTCTGCACACACACATACACACACATATATATACGCGTGCACGCATACGAATGTACGTGCTTATATGTGTGGATGTTTGTGTATGTGCGTGTGTTAACATATATATATATATATATATATATATATATATATATATATATATGCGTGTGTGTGTGTGTGTGTGAATGAGAGTATATATATCGTCGAAAGATGAGGAAGCATATCATCAGATGAATCATTTTTTTTGTTTTTGCCAATTTATTGATTTTTATGTAAAAAAAAAGGGTTTTCAATCTCGCCAGATATCTAACAAGGTAAGAAGTAATCAACTTCTATCGATATATATATATATATATATATATATATATATATATATATATATATATATATATATATATGTAGGTATGTATATATATATATATATATATATATATATATATATATATATATATATCCAATGAGCTGAGTCCAAGTCATGCAGAAAGCAAGATGATTGTGATGGAGATAAAGTGGAAGTAGAATTCTACGTATGCTTGATTAATGAATTTCATTTGGTATTTCAAGATATGCGCGTATTTGTCTATTATTCATTATGTATATGTATATATATATGTATATATATATATACATATATATGTGTGTATGTATGTATATATACATATATATGTACGTATGTATATATGTATATATATATATGTATGTATGTATATATATATGTATGTATGTATATATATATATATATATATCACTTTTTGGAGAGAGGGGGACAACATTTTTTATCATAATAATTTATAATATCATTATTCAGTCATCAAAGTATTTCTCTGGCCGTTCATGACCTACAGCCACCTTTCAACTTAATTGTCTATTCCATCGACAAAAAATTGATCAGGTTTTGATTCGACGAATTCTCCAATATTCGGAATAATTGACCAGACAAGGAATATCACCAAGAGGAGTGTTGGTCTAACGAGGAGTGGTCTTGAGAATTCGGCGCATGTGGAAGAAAATTCAAATTCCAGCTCCATGGTTAGTGACAGCATCGCATCAACAACTTAATTATATGGATAATCATGCAACAGAATCTATGCAGGACTCCCTTACCCAGAGAAAGGTCCAAACATTACCATCATCATCACCGTCGCCATCATCATCATCATCATCATCAGTCTTTTAACGTCTGTCGTTTGACATAGACCTTCCCCAGGATTCGCCACACTTCTCTATCATGGTTGTCGCAGAGCCAGTACTTACTGAATTTGTCTAGCTCGTCCCTCCATCTAATATTCTGCCGGCCTTTGTTGCACATGTGATCTCAGGGTGTCCATCTCGTGAGTCGCGATGTCCATCGATTGTCTGACATTCTTGCAACTTGGCCAGCCTACTGCCATTTGAGATTTTTAATGGATTCTGTAATTTCCTTGACTCTTGTCTTTACCCGGATGTACTGTGCTGTCTTGTGGTCTCTCCATGTGAGGCCTAGCATTATTCTCTCGTGTGCACGTTGCATAGTTCTCAATTTGAGGATCTGTCTCTGGGTTAGGTTCCATGTTTCAGCTCCATAAGTGACTATTGGGAGGATGCATTGATTATACACCTTTCTTTTTAGGATTTATGGGATCTTTTTGTTTTTGAGGGTTGAACGAGCTCTGCCAAAATCTTGCCATCTAAGTGTGATTTTTCGCTTGATTTCTTCTTCTTTTGTGGGTGTCATGGAGATTTGTTGTCCTACGTAGATATTGTGATCTATTTTCTCCAGTTCTATGAGGTCGATTTTGATCTTAGTGTTTTCATCTCCGATGTGGTTGTTGCATGATCCAAAAAATTTGGACAAAAATTACATTCATTGAATACTGTCAGTCTTTCTCTTGTACACAAACAAGAAAAGTTAACTATAAAAATAAAATTGAAAATTTCCTTGGCGACGGTTCTTGATAGAACTTGCGTTAATGAATTGTCTAAATACATATCATATATCCAAGGGCTGTGCCAGTTTCAAAGGTGCGTGGAGGGAGGGACTAGACTTCATGGTGTGCAGAGCAGTCTGTCATAATTGTCATGTAAACTAGTTTTCCATCTGCTGTACGAAACTGCAGCTTTGAAGTATTTCAGTCCCTTCTTTTCAATCAACTCATATATTTTGCACGGCCTTATGTGCTGGCTAATATGTCTGGCGAATTTCGACTTCGTACAATGACCAGTTGTCGAGCGATCAAGGTGCACACACACACATCCACACACACACACACACACACACACACACACTCAAATAGACAGACAGATTAGTTCAATGGTAGTTAATAGAGCAAAGGGTATAAGAATATCTTTTTTTCTGTTTCTTCTCTCGTCAAGTCTCCAATTAGTTGGACATTTCTCTGTCTCAAATTTCTCTCAATCGATTTAACGGAATAAGTTGTTGGCTACACGTTTACATATGTCTATCGCACAAGTTTATTCAAACACTCCAACAGACGAATGTTGCGAGAAAAAGAGAAATATTTCTGGAGAATCCTCCCCATGCCATTTGAATCTCGGAGAAGAGGATGAAAGAAATATTTCAAAATATACACTTACACTCCATACATGAAAAACTACAAAGCACTCGGAGAACACATGCCTCTGTCAGTGCCATTGTCACAGAAATGTGAAGCCTTAGTTTAATTTTTCTTTTAAGACATAGACAAAATTAACCTAATTCTAAATAGAAATCTAGACAACTTAAATAGGGAGAATTTTTTAATGTACATATATTGAGTTGACTCGCTTAAAATAAAAAGATGGCCTTTTTTATTAACTGTTCGTTTTCTCTCCTTTCCATGGATTGTTCTGCAGAATGAAAAGAATTTTATCCAAATGGAAAACAAACTCCTGGATCCACTCGATGTCCAATTAATTCTTCCGTAGCCCATGGCCCACCATTTCACAAAATGGTATGAAATTCATTCGAGATATTGTGTGGACAGACAGACGCGAATGAATATATATTTTAATCGCACGCACGAGTGCCTGGCACCACCTTATAGCAGGATGAGTTGCACATTTTACATTGGTGAAAGTGGTAAGCATTAAAGGCCAGTATTTCGAACGCCGATTTTCAAGGCAAGGAAATTTTCATCTCTTGGCGCTGTACGATCTCCCTATTCCTATTATTCCTTGTATTGTACTAAGCTAAACTTGATAGATTGCAAAACTCTAAGTTAAGAAGCGAATGGTGCATGACTCATGGCTGGGTCAGCTGCACATTTTCCAATCTTTCAGGCAACTCCATTATTTCTTTCCCCTTCAATTGTTTACCTTTCCAAGCAAAGAAATGCTCTACGTACCTTTTGTAGTCTCCCAAAGAGGTTTCTCCATTGAGAGAATACTGTCAAGACCGGAATGTATGTTTCTCCGGAAGTACAGTATCCGATGAATACGGTGGATGAG
This sequence comes from Thysanoteuthis rhombus, assembly GCA_963457665.1. Lineage (NCBI taxonomy): Eukaryota > Metazoa > Mollusca > Cephalopoda > Oegopsida > Thysanoteuthidae > Thysanoteuthis > Thysanoteuthis major. The sequence goes on from OY735218.1 coordinate 36,070,191, forward strand.
TGAAAACATCCCAGCCAAGGAATAATTTTTACCTGGACACTAAAGAAACGTGTGGTCCAGTGTTATTCTGATGGAATATTACATCTTCTTTTTCTAATTACCGTGTATTTTTAAATATAGTTCGACCGTGAGTAAAAGACAATTTCGGTCTCGGGCATAACATTTCAGAAATTCGACTGACTCGAGTATAAGCTGACTCCGTTATTTTGCTATAACGTCGTCGTGTAAGTTATCACTTTCTTATGAATGCACCGTTTATGACACTTGCTCAGCTGTTCCAAAAACAATAATTTCTTTCATCTTCAACATATCGATCTATGTTTACAGGTCGAAAAATGGAAATTCTAATCCGTGAAGACAGATCTTCCTGGGAAAATATCTGCGAGACTAGGCTGCCCACCATCACTCCATACTAGGCACCCTCATTGATATTCATTAAGAAAAGCTTAGTCAGGCACTGTGCCTTGAGTGTAGGGCACCTTCTACACTAAGCCAAGCCAGACTAGTTTGCTGAGAGTCACTTTTTGCTATGCACCTGTAATACGACCTAAATAAGTTACAATAATGAAAGACCAGGAAAATTAATCTAAAATGAAATCCTGAACAGATTTCGTTAGTCACTCCACAGAAGCCCTTACATGACCAACGTCTTTGGGCAGAATACCGTGTCGAGGGTGATCAATTCAAAAAATGGAAAAAAAGGGGTGACTAATGAATAAGTTACCACTCTAACCATTTGTTTTGAAATGATCATTAAAAATGCTGAATTTAAAAAATCAAACATGAATGCTACCAGACATAAACTAAAGTACCAATTTAGCATAAACTTACATTGCATTTGAGAAACAAGAAATTCCTTGGGGGGGGTAATTTCTCAAAAAAAAATTATGAGGAGTAAAAATTGAAATTTTCGGCCCTCTAGCTCCATTGATGCAGACTGTGTGCATCAAAGATACTTATCCAGCCTGCTAGCCAGACCAACTCAAAATCGGAACAATTCTGAGTCGTCAGTTTGGTTGACGGATTTAGTTGACGGATTTAGTTGACGGTTTCTAATATCCAAGATTTTTTGTGGGGTAATTTTATCGATTTTCCGGCCGAGTACTTTCCTATTATCTCTTATTATAGGGGAAAGATGATGAAAATAACTTGATCTTATCACTGGATCTATCGATAATAAGATTACAAAGTTCGATCCGTTTGCGCACTTGACATTGTCTAAAAATATTCCTTCTTGAACATTTTGGCAGGGTATGATCAGCAGCGGTAAATTAATAACGTTGCCTGCAATTCTAAGACTTGTAATTATTCCATGAATATACGGAAATATGTATGCATCTCCGTATGTAGGGTTGAAGAAGACGTTGGCTTGTTCGACGGATACATGTATATCTATCAATGTATTATCTATCTCTCTCTCTCTCTATATATATATATATATATATCTATATATATATATATATATATATATATATATATATATATATATACCTCTATTTCTCTCTCTATCTCTTTATCTATCAATGTATCTTTCCCTCTATCTCTCTCTGTATCTATACGTTTTCCGGGGCAAGTTTGAATGTAAAGCAAGTAAATAAAAAGAAAACGAAGTAAATTAACTAACTTAGGAAAAGATATAGATAGATCTGTCTCACAATGGTTAGCGTGCTAGTTTACCAAATGATTACTACGGATACGTGAGTCTACGTAGGACTAATCTAAGCTTACGAAGTGAAGGGTCTCACTAATGTAGTGAGTTCGAGCCTCACAGGGTGTATCTTGTGCCAGATTGAGTTGGGTTTAGTAAATATTTAGGTGCAATTCATAGTTAATTCTTTTGTTTGGCTGAGTACGGGTTTCACATTGGCCATATAAGAGATAAGAGGCTTCCTCCATCCCACTCTTCATGCTGATAGGCAGTGAGTACTATTTGGAAAGTCTTTTGCCTAACTCGGGTATGGATCGAACTCATGATCTATCGAACCAAACGCGAGAACTCTACCACTCCGCCGCTGTGATCGGTTATTCTGCATAGTATTAATCTCCATCTATTTAATGTACTTACGTTCTAGAAAATAACAAAGCCTCATGAGGAATTTGGAACGTGATAATTAAAGCAGCTAAGATCATTATAATACAATGAATGATTTATGAGAAAATGAAAAAAAAGTTTCATCTCGTACCATCAGAAGGTTAGAGAGCGGACCAGTGAAAATGTACTGTCCAAGTGATTCGTGAAATAATGATGATATTTCGTCTCAGAATTTCAGACAGTACTAAGAAATCACGGAAAACATTGATTAAGATGTTCATCAAAACGATGAAAATACTTGTCTGATTGAATGACAGAATAGTGACGATCAGAACTTCGGTAAAAAGTGGGAAGGCTGTATAACACACAGGAGAGAACGTACTGATAAAAAAACGAAGATGAAGATATAAGTCTGAATAATTTGTGGAATAATGATATTGCTTCATCTCAGAACTTCAGACAATACAGGAAGGCTAGGGGAATATAATGACTGAGATGTTGATCAAAACAACTATGATGATAACATGACAGAATAATCTATGGAATAATGATATTGCTTCATCTCAGAACTTCAGACAAGTCACGATAACTAGAGAATATATTGGCTGAGATGTTTATCGATACAAAAAAAAGAGGATATCTGATTGAATAATTCACGATATGATAACAATATGTTCTTTGTCTCAGAGCTTCAGACAATGCAGAAAGGCTAGAGAATATATTGGCTGACGTGTTGATGAATCAACAAAGAAGCGGATATATGACTGAATAATTCATAGAATGATAACAATACAAAGAACTTCAGGCAAAGACATAAAGAGTGCTGAAAAAAGACACTGGCTAAAACTTCGTAATCAAAACAATAGAGAAAAAGGATAAGATTCTGTAAAAACTAATGAGGTCTTGGAGACAATTAATCTCCAAACTTTGACAAATTTGACGTGAACGTATCTGACCGTTTAACTTCAATTGAAAAAATCTCCATGTCTCTGTGTGTACACACCGCAAATACTCGTCAGCCATTGTACTAAGTCGGCAGATATATTATTCAGCACACAAGGAAGTGCATTGTCGAGTCTTAGGTTTTTTGAGTCAGTGGTTCTTGAGAACTCTATTAAGAAATGAATTGAAAAATTGAAGATTTATAAATATTTCTTCAGTTTCTATCAGTTGTCTCCCTTGACTTTAGATTTTCAGGATTATCTAAAATTAGATATAAAATATCTAAATTCACAACACTGATGAAGAGAAGTGGCCGACATACTTCAAAGTCGTAGTTTCATACGACGTATGTGTGAACGCACACGTATGTGTGTGAGCGCACACATCGTTTGCCTACAAAAACGGTTGGGTTATATTCAACATCAAAAGTTTTTTCTTTCGAATTAATAAGCCTCAAAGATATAATTATTATTGAATTTAGTTAATTACACCAGGAGAGAACGAAAAATATGATGGATTATAATTGTGCTTAATTAAGATAACAGGGAAGGAATTATTATATAAATGTAGACTTATCAGCTTACTATCTTTCAAATGCTTCTAATTTGACATTTACCTTTAGGAATAAAGAGATGTTTCTTGTCATGTGTGCGACACTAGAACATAAGACATTGTTTAAATAAGGTAAAAGCTACGGAAGATGTTGCTGTAATCTTTGATTTAGAAAACATAAACCCATGACGTTGTTAAACAAGCATACCAAGGCTCCAAAAGTCATTGAAACGTCAGTCTAACATGTCGTACGCACTGTTTTCGTCGTACTTTGGCGAATTAATGATGCACAATCTAATAAAGAACTAAAGGCAGCCATTTAATTTCATTAGTCAGATACTTTCATCGGTGTATGTCACGTCAAACGAAGGATTAACGATTCTGCACTCACGTGTGTTGCGTAGGTCAAAAAGTTCGTTCTGTTTTTCTAGTTATATGGCATAAGAAGCTTTTAGTTTTAACTAACTTCATTCGAAAGGGTCGGTTTTTGATTCTATCGCTACCACAAGCACAAAACTCGTGGTGGGGATTTCACTGAATAAACTTAACGTATTAATTCCCAATTTTTATGAATTTTTTTCTGTCAGATGGACACTGACAAAAAACCCCAGATTCTATTCCCTTATATTGCTTTTTTTTTCTTTTTTTTTTTTTTTTTGTTTATTCCAACTTCTGACAGTAATGGCACCTTCTTCGGGCCAAGCTTCAAAATTCTCACGAATTCACTGTTCGTACACCCAGCTCAAAATAAATACAAGACGGGCTATTTGAGAGGAGAGTTGAAATGTGTTGATTCTCCAAGATCGAATTTGACCTCAAACAATCACTGCAAGTTTCAAGTCGGTGAGAAAGAGAAAATGCAACTTTATCTCTGTTTTTAGGCTCCTATGCTATAAAATTGTGGTCATTTGCCTTCGGCTAGGAATAACACAATATGCCCCGGGCTTTTTCGGCTAAATTATTCGTTATTAAACGAAAAAATCTCATTCCAGCAAATATTCAAATCAAGTAAAGAATCTTTTTTTTAATTCAAAATAAAAATGTCTGAAGGAGTGACAGAGTTCAAACATGAAATCTCGATTGGTGACGAGAAGGAACGAGAATGAAAAAAATACTGATTTGGATTGAATTAATGAGAAAAAAATGTTTCCTTTTTTTTTTCTTCATTTGTTGCTATTTCGTTTTTGTTTTTTTGTCGGTTTTTTTTTTTTTTTTGCTTTTTACTTGACGTGGTCGATATTTTGCGTCATACACTAAACGGTGGCGGCAAGTAACACTTGAAGATTTAACGAATATCACGTGATGACTGACCTCCTTCCCGAAAGCCTCGAGTAGTTTGCAGTCCTCGCCACTTGTTCGGCCGTGGCTACTTCAATTTCGCAGGTTTTAATTAAAAGCAGGAATGAAATTGTTTTCTCGATTATCGTTTTTACAATTTCCCTTCCGGAAATGACGTCAATGCGGAGGAAATATTCGTATTAGGCGGTACTGAATGAAATGTCGAATCCACGACCGTTCATTTGTTGCTATCAAAATCTGAATTGATGTGTATTATATTGTATCATTTCCTCTGCCCACGAAGTTGGAGAGATATATGGATTCGGTTATGTCTGTCTGTCTTCCGGTCTGCCGGTCTGTCTGCACGATATCCCCGAAAACACTTTTTGAATTTCAATAAAATTTTCTGCTATGGGACAAAGAATAGACTGACGACAATAAATCAGAAGGGACGTCGGCCATAAGTTCAGATAACAATTAGATTTGATATGGCTTTGGGTGGATCCAGGACCCCCCCCTTTTTTTCATTGAGAGATATTTTCCTTTATTTTTTCCAACACTGAACTCTTTTATTTTGTGTTCATGGCTTTCCACGAAATAAAAGAGTTCTCAACGAATTTCGATGGACCTCTGAAGAAGCGTGGATTAAAGGTGACTGAATTCTGAGGCAGATCCATGCATAATTATCTCCCCCTCATGATATCAACAAAATTTCAAGTCTGTCTACACGGTGTATCCAAAAGTTCTCAATGAATTTAAATTAGATTCTCTGGGAGGGTGGGCAGTGGGCTATGCAAAATTACCTCCTCTGGCAATTGCGTTTGCAGAGGTATGCGCTCTAAATCCTCCAAAGGAGAAGATATTAAGAGAAGAATCACTCTAGGTTGGCAAGCTTTCGGTTGAGCAAGCTCAGTCTTCGAGAACAAGAAAATACCATTAGTCCTGAAAAGAAGGGTATACAACAATTGCAACCTTCCGATAGTCACCTAAGGAGGTGAAACATGGAACCTAAGTAAAAGATTGATTCTCATACTGAGAACTGCTCTACGTGCACACGAGAGAATCGTGCTCAATATCACATGATGATAACACAAGACGGCACAGTGTATCATAGAAAAAAATCAGGATTCAAAGATATTATAGAATCGCTTAGAAAACTCAAATAGCAATGGGCTGGTTATATTATATATATAATTATCATATATATTATATTATTATATATAAGAACAGCAGACAACCACTGGATATCACGTTTCACAATGTGGATCTCCTGAGATTTAGACAGTTTCAGGTGATATTGGCGCTGCGACGTCTGCGATAAAGTGATCAGCTGGATCTCGGGGAAGTTTTATGTCTAACGCTAAAAGGATGATGATGATGATGATGATGATGATGATCATGATGATGATGATGATTGTAGATCTGACCATTCTTTGTTGTACTATGTTGTCAGATTCACGACCATTCATGATTAGGCATTATCAGGATGGATTTAAGTGGATAAGTATTATATTGTATCATTTGTTATTGGAAATCTGCCTATTGTACGTTTATATTAAGTTGTACCTCTTGAAGTATCAGATTGACAACCATTCATTATTTGATGCTATCTAAATGGATTTAAGTAGATGTGTATTGTATCGATTCATTTGCTATTGTAAATCTGGCTACTGTATTGTTGGTCGTTCAACTATCCGACCCGGCTTTTTGAACAGGCGATTGCACACTCTGGTATTTTTATCACGCGCTTGTGCTGGCCGAATTTTCATTCCGACCATTTTAGCCAATTGTGTAATTCGTCCGAATGGATTTGTTCGGATTACTGTTACTGGAAGTTAAGATATGAACAGGTCGAAATAGGAAGGTACACACCCATTTGGACAGAAACAGACTGGAAGATTATAACAGATATGAACACATTTGAATAGATCAATGTATTTATGTATAGTCTAGAAAGCTTAACAGCTTTAACCACTAAACAAACTTTTTCCAAAAAAAGGTTTTGTGTGTGTGTGTGCGCGCGTGTGTGTGTGTGTGTGTGTGTGTGTGTCACTTCAGTCACTTATTTTCCAATATCTGTCAATGAAATTAATAATTTTCTTCATTGTTTCACAAGCAGTTTGTTATTATGGTACAATGTATAAGTTTTCTCTTGTTTGGATCATCGCCTGTTTACCATGAAACCGTTTCGAGGATTTTAAAAACAAAACTGTAATAATTAAATACCAACTCCCTTTCTCACTATATAGCTCATGTCATACATGTAGTGAGTTATTTCATACAGGGTATTGTGCGTATTGTATAGTGATATTGTTTTATATTATACATCATTTATTTTTTGAAGCCAGGCTTACTTAAATAGGTTACCCAAGAGTTGTACTTGACGATGGCAGATCAGTAAGTGTAACAACAGACGTGATTCGCTGTTCGTGTCACATCTATTGAAAGTTCACCCATGTGAATATTAAATCCGTTATATATATATATATATATATATATATATATATATATATATATATATATATATATATATATTCAAAAAGAAAGAGTGGATACTGCAGGACACAAACTAAGGGACCAATTTAGTATTAACTTATATTGTGAATCACCCCTTCTGAAAACTTCTTGGGTGATTTTTTTAAACTTTTTTCTATGCATGATAAAGGGTGAATGTTTAAATTTTCAGCCCTATAGCTCTATTCATGCAGCCTGTACGCATTGCACATACATAGGCAGCAATCCAGAATCATTTGAAAACTGGAAAAACTATAAAGAAACCTTATTGACAGTTTTGGTTGACGGTTTCTGATGGATATCTTATGTCGTGAATCTACAAACGTATCATTGGTTCTTTTGGGTTGTTTACAAAATCGGAACGAGTGACGAAATGAGGAAAAGCAGCTTATCGAAACGATACGAATGTCGGACGAAATCGAAGGGAAAGAAAATAGGGAGAAATAGCACTGTTGCATACTTGTTTGGATATAGAGATGTGTCTTTGAAGGACGAAATGTAGTGATACCTTTGACTCGAACGGACCCTTGCATTTTATGGGGCAAAGACTGTGCTGCTGAGATAGACAGATAGATATGAACAGAATGAGATAGATAGATAGATAGATAGATAGATAGATAGATAGATAGATAGATACGAACAGACTTGGATATATAGATGGATAGATGTGAACAGGCTTAGGTAGATAGATAGATAGATAAATAGATAGATAGATAGATAGATAGATAGATAGATAGATAGATAAGAACAGACTTGGATATATAGATGGATAGATGTTAACAGGCTTTTATATATATATATATATATATATATATATATATATATAGAGAGAGAGAGAGAGAGAGAGAGAGATAGATAGATAGATAGATAGATAGATAGATACGAACAAACTTGGATATATAGAAGGATAGATGTGAACAGGCTTAGATATATATATATATAGATAGATATGAACAGAATCAGATGTATTGATAGAAGGGGAACAGACTTAGATTGATAGATTGGAGCGAACGAACGAATGATTGAACGAATGAATGAACATGATTGTGCATGTTTTGCATTTTGTAATAACGTGATGTCCCCCCCCCCATTCTGCTGGAGATGACAGAAGAAACTTTCGAAGATAATATTCTGAAAATGGAGTTTTGCTTCAGGACAGGGAAAATAAGGATTCATGTTTGATGGTATCTTTGAATCAGATTCTGTAGATGCTAAGAATCCATTTATCTCCCATGAGAAATATGTTGGGTTTTTTTCAAAAAGGTTCCCGTCACGTGACCACAAGTAGTGTTGTAGATTTCCGGTGGCAATAATACGATAACCGTTTAATATCAATACATGGTACTCATAGTATTAAATCAGGGGACAAACACAAATTTGTGTGTGTATATGGTTGGGTGTTCGCACGCATATATGATTATATTGATTTAATATGTACTAGAACGAATAACCATTGAAAATAATTACGATGGAGTTGTGACAAGTCTATAAATATTGTTGATGCCAATTAAAAGAGATGCGTGAAGCCCAACTGTTCAAGTCACAGAAAAGAGGAATAGGTGGTCCGAGTTCAAACTACGGCTGGGGCAGTTTTCGTTCACTTCGCGCAAGTGCCTTCACCTACCGGCTATCGATATATATATATATATATATATATATATATATATAGAGAGAGAGAGAGAGAGAGAGAGAGTTGGAGCCCTTTATCCCTGTAATGTAGTTCATTTTAGGCATTGGGATAGTACCCTGATCCCGTAAAAATCCACAATTGCGATCAAGTCCCCGTGGATCGTTTGGGACATATCTGTCCCATATGTCGCACAATAGACGGGAATCAACTTCGCTTCTTTTTATGCTTATTCAAACTGACGGTGGTACCACAAAAGAATATCAAGGTTTCTGATACGGAAAGCGGAATCTATAAATTGAATTCAAATTTTGGTCGACGATGCTCATTTTTACTCACCAATAATGCCTTAGGGAAATCAGAGGATGGACCCAATTCTCTTCTGAACACCGGAATACCGTCAGGTAACTTGACAAAAGGTATTATCACAGGCGTGTCACGACGTCTGACGGAGAAATAAATGAATTGAAGAACAGTTGGGCAAATCACAAGAGCTTAGTCAACATTGACAGTAAACGATAGATTGACAGATAAATAGATGGATGGATGAATGATTAAATCCATATGTACTTATATACCTATTTACATTTCTATACTTTATAATTATTATTATTATTATCATTATTATTATTAGTGATAATAATAATGATACTAACAATACTTTTCTTCCCCACTTTCAATATAATCTCATTGTAAATGTTCATCTATTATACATGCAGAATCCGATTCTGTCAGTAACGATTGCATTAATTCCTGGCCACTGATAATCCCTCTTTCCTATTTGCAATGCAATTCCGGAGTAAATGTTTATCTATTAACTTATACAATAAGCCATTTTCTCTCTGTAACATCTGTCTTGGGATTCAACTATTAAATGCTTATTGTAGAGTAGCCAATCCGATTCACCAATTTATTCAGATTTTTTGCCAACGCATCAACAAAAAAATAAGATAAGAAAGTGCAGAATAACATTATGTTTTTTTCCAAGTACAGTGCAATTGCAAAATTATTTAAACACTGACGTCGTTTGTGGTGGCATGGGTAGTTATATATATATATATATATATATATATATATATATATATATATATATATATATATATATATATATATATATATATACATATATATATATAT
>OY735218.1:36082772-36245272 GCA_963457665.1 Thysanoteuthis rhombus
AGGCTGCATGATTAAGGTGATCCTCCATTTTGGACCACTTTCTTCATTGATACATGAACTCAGAAATCAGAAATTAAAATCTCTCAGTCTAAGGACCAAAATAAAATTTAGGAAAGTAAAGCTAGTTTGACTGCTTTCGACCAACAAATGATATGAAGAAAGTCATTACCAATTTACAAAAGACAGATTTCTTTCTACCCACCCTGTAGATCTTTTTAGGCTTCTGTAGTATGAAAAATACAGACGTTAGCTTCTGGTTGGGACCTATAGGGAAAAAAACGTAGGATTTATGCCCTTGTTGTATATCTGGGGTCAGACATTGGGGCCGTTTGCTGGCTTGATGGCTAGCCGACTGTAAGACTTCCCCCTCGTGTTACAGACGATATGTACGCGATTTCTCTAAAACCTGTTCATCTTCGCTGATTTGATACACCTCGTGACCTTCTGTAGTTAATGCTGTAAGCTTCTTTTAGGTTCTTGGCCAGGATTTATACATCTTTCCGAAGAGAAATCTGAAACATATAATCCGAGCTTTAAGATATCACTTGTATAGATCGATCGATTGATAAGTATGTCCATTAATAGAATCAAATATACATCGAGAGAAAGAAAGAGATAGAGAGAACAAACTGAACTATATGAATTATATGAATAGATAGATAGATCGATAAATATGAACAGATTTAAATACATATGAACAGACTGAGATATATAGATAGATTGATATGTCTGGTTAGTCACTCAATAGAAACATATGACCAATGTATTTTGGCAGTATGTCATGTTGAGGTTGATCAATTAAATTAGATTGAAAAAAGTGGTTATCAATGAATAAGTTACTTCTCTCGTCTTCAGTTGCGTAGTGATTACAAAAAAATGTCTGGAAAAAAAACAAATGTGAAAACTGCCCGGACACGAACTAAAGGACCAATTTAGCATAAACTTACGTTGTAGACATAATAAGGAATAAATGTTTAGATTTTCATCACTCTAGTCCTATTGGTGCGGCCTGTATGCGAGACACATAGATAGATAGATAGATAGATAGTCAATCAGCCATACCCACTTCAAAACTGAAGAGACCTATGTTGATAGTTTTTGTTGACTGTCTCTAATATAAACAGATTTAGATACATATGAACAGAAATAGATAGATGAATATTAAGAAAGTGAGGATTTTACTAGTATACGAATGGCTAAGATGATTATTTGTATGCATAATCTTTCTTTCTACTTTTGACAATACATTTGGCGGAATCAGCACCCAAAAAGTGTTTTAAAAAATCACTTCTATCAAGACCCTCAGTGATCTTTGATGTAGAGAGTGTTGTCATGTCTGACATAGCAAAAACGTGAGTACAAACTGTCGAAGTCGGGATATGAACTCGGATCACCGATTCCGTGCTGAAAGCTGTGAGGCCATCAGCGCTTGTGAGGCGAATTATGTTGTAATATATGGCAGTGATTCTACTGAGGTCGAGTCAAACCGCTGAAACCTGGAGATGAAACGGGGTTTCTCTGATCGGGTAGCCACTGGGATGTCTTCTGCAAGAGATACATCATCCATTATTTATTTTTTACTTTTATTTCCATCTTTTGTTCAGGAGATTCAATCTTCCCTTCCCGTCTGCTAGCACAGCATTTCGGACGACTCATTCTACGGACTTCTCTGCGTATAATATCCGTGAGGAAAGAGAGTCTCTTTTTCGGGTATCTTTCCTCGACAGAGCAAAGCAAAAAACGTCGAAAGAAACCGGAAAGGGAAACTCTATGATTATTACATATTACACCAGAAGTCTGTAGAATGAATCGGCTGAAATGTCGTGATAATATCAAAGATATCGGAAGATGAGATTGGATTGTCTGACCATGAGGTAGAATGTTAATGACTCTTCTGAAAGTTATAGACCAGGGGTTCTCAACCTTTTTGGCGTCACCACCTAATTTCAGATGGAATTTTTTTCCCATCGCCCAACTGTATGACGATTCTTTCATGAAGGTAATGTAAAGTAGTGATCTCAAATGTTTGGCCCACACATATTGTTTTCAGATGTCATCAATGTGATCCCCTTGTCAGTTATCTGTAAATCATCCATGAGTTATACACGTACATATTTACCTACCAACAGTGTACTAGCATATTCACGCCTACACAAACATTTACACATTTCAACTACGTAATGCACGATATCACAGAGCTACTTGGAAAATGGATAATAGAAAATGTTGCTGTTATACCGCCCACCAAAATTTCTACATCATACCCGGCACGGTTACTCACCGCCCACCAGTGGGTGACATCGCCTAGCTTGAGAAGTCCAGTGATATACAATAGTAATCCTTTCATCTTGAGTTGATTTACAATGCAATTATGCAGACCGTCAGACTATAGCAGTGTGTAAACTGCTCAAAACGGAAATAAAGGACAAGCTCTCAGCGAGATTTGAAACCTCATCTCTTTTGCCCTGGGGAACCTGGTTTTCTGTACAAGCTGCTCTACCGTTGGAGCTATCATAGCCCTAAAGCTGGCAGAAGATCAAATCTGAACATGGCACCGGGCCATCGGAAGAATGAAGAGTAAGTTTAAATGGTTATATTTGAAGTGGTTCGGTGTATATAGAACTGTCAGTCTGCGAAAACGTTTGTAGTTCTAAATTGCCTCTAGTGTTTTCTTGTAAAACAGACACAATTTTTCTTAAAGGAGAACTAAGGAACTCTCTTGTAACTAATTGGTAACATTAGTAGCCTTTGAAGTTGCAAGCTACAATGACTACCAATTCAAAGACTTTACTTTCAAAAGAAAGTGTACATCGGAGCAAGAAGAGATTCGTTAATGGTTCGAGTCTTGCAAGGTACTAATTTGGAAAGTCCTTTGTACTCGATTTGGAAGGTTTTTTTAATCAATCGAATGAAAAAAAAAGAGTTTCTTTATCACATTCATCACACACGAATAATCCATATGTCTCATAAAAATCAGTTTGCTTTTATGATATCATGGGAAGACTAGAAATCTTTCTCTTTTTCTTTGTTGTCCTTTCTCTGTTGTATACCATCATTCTCTTTCTATTTCTCTTTCTTCTTCTTCTTCTTCTTTTACTCACTCGCTTCCTTACCACGTATTCTTCTTTTTTTCTTTTTCAAATCTTAATCAACTTTCTTTCTCTTTATTCCCCGATTATTTTCTTCTTCTTTTTCTCCTATGTTTTTTATTCCTGTGCTCTTAATCTCTCCCTCCCCCTACCTTATGTTCTTTTTCGCTGTCTTCTTTCCTCCTTATTCCTTTTCTTTTTTTTCTTTCTTGGTTTTCCATTTCTTCCTTTTCCTAATTTTTTCTTTCCTCACTTATATCATCCTTCTTCTTCTTTGATTCTACCTCTAATTTCATCTTAGTTCTCCTTCTCAGTTCTTCTTCCTTTGCTTCACTACTCACAATTTGTCTTCTTCTTCTTCTTGTCATTCTTCTTCTTCTTCTTCTTCTTCTTCTTTTTCTTCTTCTTCTTCTTCTCAGATTCTACCAATGATTTCATCTCAGTTCTTCTTCTTTTGCTTCGCTACTCACAATTTGTCTTCTTCTTCTTCTTCTTCTTCTTCTTCTTCTTCTTCTTCTTCTTCTTCTTCTTCTTCTTCTATTCTACCAATAATTTCATCTCAGTTCTCCTTCTCAGTTCTTCTTCTTTTGCTTCACTACTCACAATTTGTCTTCTTCTTCTTTTTCTTCCTCCTCTTCTTCTTCTTCTTCTTCTTCTTCTTCTTATTATTATTATTATTATTATTATTATTATTATTATTATTATTATTATTATTATCATTATTTGTATTGGATTCTCCTCCGTCTCCTAACTCGTAGTCCCTCTTTACTTTTACACGTTTGATCCTTCTTATCTTTATCTTACTAATTTTTCGGTAAACCTTTCTTCAGCATTTCTTTGTTCCTAACGAGGCATCTTTTCAAGTTATCCACTCATTCTTGTGATTAAATGATTACTTTTACAAGCATTTCACACACGAATTGAGTGGTTGATTTCGTTGCTATTCTCCCTCCTTTTTTTCTTCTTCTACTTCTCCTTCTTCTTCAGGTTCTTTTTTTTTTTTTTTCGCTTCCTTTTTCTTCTATTACTTTTTCTTTTTCCTCAGCCTCATCCCCTTGAGTTTTCTTCTTTTCCTACTTCTTCCTTCTTTCCTTGAGGTAATTCTTCTCATTTTTCTTCCCTTTCCTTCTCTTTTATTCTTCATTACTTTTGTTTGTTTTTTTCTTCTTCAGTTCTTTTTCTTTAATTTATTTTTCTTTCTACTTCTTGCCCCTTAATTTCTCAATTCTTATTACTTCCATCTTCGTTCCCTTCGCTTACTCTTTCTCTTACATTTTCTTCTTTATTTTCTCTTTCTGTTTTCTTCTCCTTCTTTTTTTCTTTCTGCTCCTTTGGTCTTTTTACTTTTTTTCCTCTATACATTTACATTTTCGCTCCCCCTTTCTCTCTTTCTTTTCCTCCTCCCTAACAACTATTTCTTCTTCTTCTTCTTCTTCTTCTTCTTCTTCTTCTTCTTCTCCTTCTCCTTCTTCTTCTTCTTCTTCTTCTTCTTCTTCTTCTTCTTCTTCTTCTTCTTCTTCTTCTTCTTCTTCTTCTTCTTCTCGATCAACGACAACAATAAGAACAACAAAAACAACAACAACACTGTTACGACCGGATCGCGTTGTCCACACAGATTTTCCTACAATTACCGAAGTTGAGCAACGTCGAGCCGGGTCAGTACCTAGATGGGAGACCATCTTGGAATACCAAGTGCCGTAGGCAGCTAGGAATCATGCAATCCCGTTGATCCACCTAAAAGGACTGATCTCTACACCACGCTCAATAATGCAATCCAAGGGCTCATCCTGCCCTGCACCCCGCCTCTGAACCCTTTGACTGCCCTGGCAGTAAGCGATAAAAAATGAATGAGTCACAAATACTAAAGGCGCCAGACAACAATACCCCCCACACACATAAGCAGATTTTAGTATTTGAAAGGAAACAATTTTCTGCCAGGGGCTTCAACTCTCTACCAGTTCCGAGAGAGCAAACTAAGCCCCATTTATACGCACCTATTTTCCACACTTCTGGTCGGTGCCCCCCAACTACCCACACATACATGACCAGTGCGATTGTCACTGACTATCCAATATCTCTTGTCCACTCCGAATACCAAAAACATGACTGGTACTTGTACTCAGTTCCTGACAAGCGACCTTCTGACCCAGTGGAGAGCGCGTCCGCTAATTGGCGCTTACGATCTTCCTTCTTTTCACGGATCAAAAAATGCACAATTTAAAACGGGCCCCAAACTTTTTTTGTCCACTCACAAACCCCTTTTGATGAGACGAAATCTTTCCACGGTCCCACCCTCATTGTTATGAAAGCAATAGGCACTTATATTAGTTTTTTTGTCATAAATTGAAGTAATTAAACATCATCATCATCAGTCTTTTCACGCCCATCGTTGGACATAGACCTTCCCCAGGATCCACCACAATTCTCTATCATGGGCGCCACGAAGCCAGTATTTTCTGAATTTGTCTAGTTCATTTCTCCATCTTGTTTTTTGTCGACCTCGGTTTCGCCTATGGTCTCTGGGGATCCATGTTGTGAGACGTGATGTCCATCGGTTGTTTTTCATTCTTGCAACATAACCAGCCCATTGCCATTTGAGTCTCTGACCCCAGTTCTCTTTCTGATACATTGTGCTGTCTTGTGTTCTCTCCGTGTAAGGTTGAGCATGATTCTCTCATGCGCACACTGCATGCCTCTCAGTAAGTGGGTTTGTCTAGGTAAGGTTCCATGTTTAAGCTCCATAAGTGACTATCGAGAGAATGCATTTGTTCTATACTCTTCTCTTTAGGATTATTGGGATCGTCTTGTTTTTGAAGGTTGAGCTTGATTTGCCGAAAGCTTGCCATCCTAAATAAACCCCCAAATTGTCAAAAATTGCAACGTAATTACTAACTGTATGACGTTTTACGTTGTTTATATCACTTTCAAGAATAAATTACTAAAAACATTGCTGAAAAATTAAAACGAAATTTGTTTTTCAAATATTAGTGTATAGCAAAAGTAATTTTACGATAATCACCAGGAATACATTTTTGGTTAGTGATAACATACGAAGAGTAAAATAGAAAAT
Source organism: Thysanoteuthis rhombus (assembly GCA_963457665.1). Classification (NCBI taxonomy): domain Eukaryota; kingdom Metazoa; phylum Mollusca; class Cephalopoda; order Oegopsida; family Thysanoteuthidae; genus Thysanoteuthis; species Thysanoteuthis major. The sequence continues at coordinate 36,088,932 of OY735218.1, forward strand.
TCTAGTTATAAAATTATTCTTTAAAAAAAGATTTTTTAAAAGTTTCTGCGACGCCCACGCCCAATTGTATTTTCACGACCAACAAGAGAGGTATCAACTCTTATTTTGAGAAGCCCTGATTTATAACGCTACAGGAAAATCGGCCACAGAGACATGAAGTGGGCCTCACATTCACAAGGTTTAGCAGTCTTCATGTAACTTTGGAACACACCAACGGGGACCTTACTGCACAAGTGTGGACTGGCACTATCCTGATAAATAACTTAGTCGGCAGTTAGACACGACTGAGTGAGCTCGTGGCTGTCACATTCACTATGGCCTAGCCTGTCCATTCTTCACGTCGTATTTGGTGAAATTTCGTCTAAATAAAAGAGATTTCAGACCGTGGGTTAGATTATGGCGAACGCAGAGAGACAGCTGATAGTGATTACGTAAGAGGATTTGATCAACTGCTCTGAAAAGTGGAAGTAATGTTGGGATGAGTGTGTGACGTACCATGGGGAATACTTTGAAGAGGATTAAGGAGCCGTTGCCAATTTTTTATCCAATATCACCCGCCTAGATGTTTTCTAGAGAGACCTAGTATAAATGATTTAGAGCTCTTTGAGTATTGTACTATCATTAGTTTAAGTGCAGGTTATATTTATCGAAGGGCTGAACTAGGATCTTACAATTGTTCCTTCAAATTTGTCTCAGTTTCATTCTTTTGCTTTAGGTAATATTTGGTGCAAATTGGTTCCCTGAAGGTTTTGAATACGTTAATGGAGCGCACAATTTGTGTGTTCATGACTTGGATATATCATCAGCGAGCTTCAACGAGTTTTATCATTAGAGCACATTTATCATTCATATTCTTCTGGGTATGGATCTAAGCTTTACCTCGGCTCAACCAACGATACAGAGTGTTGGAGGTAAATATGCAACCATTTCAGCCACAAGGCATGTAATCATGCATGCTGGCCCCGGCCAAGGTTCGTAATGGATGAAAAAGAATTTTAATCATCACAGATTATGTCGTAGCTACGGGATAGTTGCTTACATTCTTGTGAATGTTTGTTTTCAGATTTTAGACTCTCTCTCTCTCTCTCTCTCTCTCTATATATATATATATATATATATATATATATATATATATATATATATATATATATATATATATATATAGGGAGGGAGCAAATTTAGATGGAGATAGGCATGACCAGAATATACTGAACTGATATTCTATTCATTTCTCCATACGTTTTAATACTATATATAGCTTTCTGTTCTTTTTTTATCATAAAGTTCATATCTTCAATACTTCTTTCAAATAAATATTCTCATCGTTCTTTCAAATTTTTATCATAACTTTTACCGGTAAAATTAAAGATAGTGACTAAAGGCCAGACAAAGGTGTAAATAGTCGACGGAATATATTTAGAATAGCTTTTTTTCTTACTCAATAAATGATCTATATTCATGACATTGTATACATTTCAAGTTATTGCTTTTCGATTTTCCCTTCCTATACAATGATTTGTTCTATATTAGACGTTCGATATTCTCAGTGATACGTGTTTCAAAATTGTAAACATTGACTGAAAAGTATGAAAGAATCTTGGCTTTGATTTAAAATAACCCAGCGTCGACATTATCCAAAATAGAAACATACAAACGGACTTCTATCCCCAAGAGAGACGGTTCATCTTCTTGCTGCCGTCTAGGTTAAATTAGCTGCAGCCAATACAGACATCTTCCGTCTTCCAAAAGTTCATTTCACCCCACTTTTCCGCTTTTACGGAGAAAAGAGGCGAAAAGATCGTTCAGCTTTTGTACAGCCATCAGTCGTTATAGAGTCAGCGTACATCCCCTTCTCTCTCTCTCTCTCTCTCTCTCTCTCTCTCTCTCTCTCTCCCTCTCCTACGCCCTAGATTCTTAATCTCAGTCTCCAACTTGAGATACCATCATCTCAATTTTTTTTTTGGTCTGGCAGCGCTCAAAAAAATTTCCCATATAAATTGATGATAAATTCGTCTTCGCTTTACGCCATTTTGGTTCACAAAACGTTTCCCTAAAAACGCTCTTCGATTGGTGCAGAAACCCGAAATATGGTGGCTAATGCTATGTGCTTAAGCTAAGAATAAAAGTAAATAGACAGAAAAAAAATAGCGGGTGTTTCCGGCTGTGCCTACAGCAACACATTGATTATTGAATGACAATGGCCGCTCAAGCGGAAGACATCTTCTTCTGTGTTTTTTCCCTTCTCTAAATTTGACATTCGCAGTCAAGGCTAATTGGGCAACATGAGTGCTTAACTCAGAGGCAAGAAGATACAAAATGTTCAGAGTTCCACTCCAAGAGCCTCATTGTTAAGATCTTTTGCCCCGAGCCATGAGTCTATGCTAGAAAAAGAAACGAAACTATACTTCGTAGTCTTGGACTTGTTGGACCACCATAACTATTCCAATCTCTTTTTCAGGATATAACTCGGAAGAGACGCTAATCAGTCATTCCCCTGATATCTTCATCTTTCAATCATCCATGAATTGTCCAGAATTACAAATATTTTTATATCACCGCCAAGTCACAAGCCAAAGCGAGGTAAAAATTTCAGTAACTTTAAATATATCATATTTATACTAACTCAATTTTCAATTTATTTTTTATCGAGAACTGTCAATCAAAACTGTCTGCATCAATATAGTCAACATCAATAAAGGTTTCTTCAGTCTTTAAGTGGCTCTGTCTATCTGTCTGGTTATAAATGTGTCGCATTTACAGCGTGCACTAATGAAGCTGGAGGGTTGAAATTTCAAGCATTTACTCATTATCATGTATAGAAAAAAGGATCTTTTTTTGTTTTTTATGATCCCCCATCGCTTTCTAGGGGGGGGTTAATTTGCAATGTAAATTTATGCTAAATTGGTCTCTTAGTTTGTGTCCGACGAGAGAAATAATTCATTCATTGATCACCCCTTTTTTCTGAATTTTTAATTGATTTCCCTCAACATGGTATGATACCAGAAGTTGTAGCAGGTGTTGACCCCTTCCGCATTACTGGGTTTATGGGGAGTGATAAAACCTACATACAGACATATATTCACATAAAGGTACCCATACATCAACACGCACGCACATACACACACACACACGTGTACGCACTAACGAACATACATGTACACACACACACAGATATATATGTATATATATATATATATATATATATATATATATATATATATATATATATATATATATATATATCAAACGGAAAGTAATGGTTCCGTTTTGCATTACGGTTACATTACAAATAGAACTCCCTCTAAAACATCAAAAATGATTTTTTTCACAAAACTTTTTACGAAAAAATCTCCTTTATTCTTGGCTCTTTGAAGGTGTATTTCCATTCCATTTACACCCCTTAAAGAATTCAGTTTACACCCCTTAAAGAATTATATATAAACATTTTAAGAAGATATGTATAGCAAGTGATAGGGTTCACTTTGACATTATAGTTACATTGTAAATAGGTCTCTGGTCTAAAACCCTTTCAAGATATTTTTCTCAAAACGTTACATTTTGAAACCTCTCTATATTTATTGAGTAGGCGTTCTAAATTTGGTTGAGCTACAACCATGTTTAGGTACCTTTTATAGCGTGACTGACAAACGTACAAACATACACATACACAAACTCACAGACAACTCTCATATATTTATAAGATACATGTTCAGGCGAAGCTTTATATATCATATGTATACATGTACAGGAAAAGCTATATATATATATATGTGTGTCTCTGTGTGTGCGTGTGTCTGTGTGCGTGTGTCTGTGTGCGTGTGAGTGTGCGTCCATGTCTGTGTCTTTGTGTGTGTGTCTGTTTGTGCTTCTGTATGTCTGTGTCGTGAGTAAAAAATACTTATTTGTGTGTGTGTGTGTTTGTGTGTGTGTGCGTGTAACGAATAAGTGAACCAATACATTTATCTACATATGTAAGTACAAGAAAAAAAGAATACGTAGATGTGCGTGTGTGTGTGTGTGCACACGTGTGTGTGTGTGGTTTGGACAACAGAACAAACATATTTTTTGTACTTTTAAATTTAGTGCAATTAGATTGATGCATGAAACTAGACGCCCTGTATAGTTTAATAGTGTTCTATTCTTGTAGGAGCCATGTCTCAGAATACGCTAAGTTTAGTTGACAACTAAGTAACAAGCTTTGTAAACATACACACACACACACACACACATATATATATATATATATACTGAGCCGACATGATATTTCACGATCTACAAACATGTCACTGTTTACATGATTAAAAAGGTATCTATTCTCTGCCAGCAGACGTTAGTGATAAATAAGATCTGAACTAGATTCACAAAAACTAGTCATGTTATTTTGGTTGTTCGCAAAGTAATGTCACATTTTAGAGGTGGAATAAAAACCTTTTCAAATATTACAAACGTTGAATTTTTCTAACGTTTGTTAGATTTGAACGAGTTTTTATTCTCTCTACGAACTACCTGATATATATATATATATATATATATATATATATATATATATAGAGAGAGAGAGAGAGAGAGAGAGAGAGAGAGATAAAAAGATAGATAGATAGATAGAGAGATCGGCAATATAATACAGATCGGCAATACAATAGGATATAATATGATATCCAATGTCTGTGCTCTATACACTCAACATCAATCATTAAGTTGAGTTAGAGTACAGCTTAAAATATGATGGAGTAAAGGATTCGCTGCACAAACACGTTCATGTTTTTTTCTGTCTTGGCCTCTTCGGGCGAATAATCGAGCCCGAGAAGTAGAAACATAAAGGTGTTTGTGTTACTTCAATATATATATATATATATATATATATATATATATATATATATATATATATATATATATATATGTGTGTGTGTGTGTGTGTGTGTGTATGATCCGACTGAATGATTATAAATTGCTTTATATTATACATAGAAATTTATTTGCGATGATCCCCAGTCATTACACGGTTGATGTATCACTCGTATTCTGCTTATGGCAAGAGATACATAAACCGTGTTATAACGGAAGATCATCTCAAATAAGTTCCTATATGAGGCAAGTTATAATTATATATATATATATATATATATATATATATATATATATATATATACATATATATATTTATATATATATATATATATATATATATATATAAATATTTATATATATATATATATATATATATATATGTGTGTGTGTGTGTGTGTGTGCGTTTCGATAACCGATGCAATTGTAATGAGTTCGATCCTTAGTGGGTGCCTCATTATATTGACTTCGTGTCGCCTGTCGCAGACCAACAGGCTTGTCTTTATGACAACTCCAATTATCATAATGTCTTCCATCTTTACAGGTGCCAGACTAATCTATGCTTATCCATTATTTATATAAGTGCATAGGCACTGGGTGAGCATACAAATGGGCTTTATGCCGTTCTTCAAAATGCAATCAGCGGCGAACACACCTGGTGACCGCTGACCTGTCTGCTGCTGTATGCAAACAAATCCTGCTCGCGTACGGTGGGTGTGCGTGCATGCGGTGGCGAAATGAAACGGGCAGATTTCCAATCGAGACCGCACGTGGGCAGAGACGGCGAAGGAAGGAGGGGAAATAAAGTGAGATTGAAGAGAAAGAAAAAAATAGAAGGGGAATGAGAGGAGGGAAGCTCTTGTAAGTCTGTAAACAAAAAATATTACTTCGTGTTTTTTTGGTGGGGAGGAGGGGGTTCAGCTAATTCTAAAGCGATTCCCAAACGAGGCCAAAAAAAAAAAGAAAAAAAAAACGCTCCTTCCTAACCAGAACATTATTCAAAACATGTGATTATTCACCATATCTCTTTTATGAAATCGTCTCAAAATAATGAAGGCGTCTTAGGAGCGAATGTTACTAAACTCCTCTTACAAACACGAAAAAGAACAAAAGGCTTTTTCTGAAGAAAACAATAAGTGTTTACTATGCGTCAGTGATCTATTCTTAAATACGGTGAGTGATATTTAAAAGAATTGCATACATACACTTAACCCTGTACTACCATTAACGCTTTCTGGCCTCTAGCAATCTCCTTTTCCACATTAGAAATGCATTTCGACGATTAATATCTATCTATCCAGACATATAATAATTAGCAATGTGTTTTTGCACTCCATCACTTCAAGGAATGTAACTGACGTATAGAATAGAATTTCACGTTCTGATAAAAATGTTGAATTTAAAGAATGATAAAAAGATGAGTTTCAAAACGTAATGAAAGGAAAAAATAACAATCTTGGTTGGGATAGGGTCAAACTCCCTCACTTCATTAAAATCTAAAAATTAAACAGAAATCATTTCACACATCGAGAACAAGGACATTACTTTCAAAATCGAAGATGCAAAACTGGAAAAGTAGACCACTACATCTATCTAGCACAACGAATTTCCATGAGATCCTCAAAAGAAGAGGAAATCAAGCGAAGAATCACTCAAGGATGGCATGCCTTCGGCAGAGCAAGCTCAATTTTCAAAAACCAGACCATCACAATAATCCTAAAAAGAAGAGTATACAAGAAATGCATTCCCCCGATAGTTACTTACGAAGCTGACACATGGAACCTAACAAAGAGAGAGAGAGACCTGCAAACTAAGAAGCATGCAACGGGCACATGATAGGCTCATGCTCAACCTCACATGGAGAGATCACAAGACAGCTTATCTGGAAGAAAACGGGGGTCTGAGACATCATAGAATCTACTAGAAAGCTTAAATGGCAATGGGCAGGCCATATTGCAAGAACGTCAGACAACCGATGGACATCATGAGTCATAACATGGATCTCCAGAGATCACATGCGAAACAGAGACTCATAGAATACAAGATGAAGAGATGAACTGGACAAATTCAGAAAATACTGGCTCTGCGACACCCATGATAGAGAAATGTGGCGGATCCTGGGGAAGTTCTATGTCCAACGATTGATGATAAAAGACTGATGATGATGATATTCAATTACTTCAGTATTGATGATGATGATGGTGATGATGATGATGATGATGATGATGATGATGATGATGATGATGATGATGATGATGATTCCCCAAACTACGTATCCCATTTCAACCTCTTCATTAGTAGTTCCTGTAAAAAAACAAGTCGACCTCAGCTCAGAAAGTGAATTCGTCATCAGTTTTTGCATATACAACTCTTATTCGTGCCATCATGGCGGCATTGGTTCCGTGTGAAGTCGTTGTCATTGTTGTGACAAACAAAAATCCAAGTCAAAACTCAATATTAGAAGTTGGGCAAGAAGTAAAATCCGTTTGTCAACAGAACGCTGTTCTATGAGCTCAGCACCGACAGTAGCCTTTTAGCATCCGTCGTTAGACATTTACCATCCAAAAAATTGGCCAGATCTCTCTATCTTGTGCGCCGCAGAGCCAGTACTTTCTAAAATTGTCTAATTCGTCATGCCATCACTTTTTTACTGGCCACAGTTTTGCATATGAGTCGTGATGTCCAGCGGCTGTTTGACATTCTAGCAGAATGACCGTTCCATTGCCATTCATGTTTCTAATAGTTTTCGTGATATCTCTGACCTATGTTTGTTTTTTAATGTAGAATGATTTCTTGTGATCTCTCCATGTGATGTTGAACGTGATTCTCGCCTATTCACGTTGCATGGTATTCAGTTTGAAGGTTAATCTTTTGGACTGTTTCCATGTTTCAGCACCATATGCAATGCAAATCTATATTAACAACCTATATAAAATGCAATGTGCATCCATATATTTCATATAGGCCGCTTTTTTTACGTTGTGGGTAAACTAGTTATACATAAAATAGCCTTATTCTGCCATTAACGCTTGCACTAATCCCAGTGACAATCGCCCCTGTCCTCATCTGTAATGCATTTACATCGTAAATGTTTGTATACTACAGCGTGCAACGCAATTTTCGCTCCTGTGTAGTGAGTGATATTAAGTATATTTGATATTTTCCAATTGCATTTGTCTAAAAGGTATAGAAAATGGCTATTATTCTCTTCAAGTTTTGGTTTTGTGATTAGAACAGTGATATCCATATGTGATTGTTTTTCTCACTTTATGTGAATAAAAATGTGTAATTTCGCTCGTTTTCTAACTGGAAATAAATGCATTTCAAATTATCACTGTCCAGATCACAAAAGCAAAGTTTGAAGGGAATAATTGACACTCTCCATTATTTTTAGACGTAATCAATTAGAAATCAAGACTTAGTACCCAGGACCAAAATAAAAGTAACATCCAGGAGAAATTATGAGTCGTCGTTACCCATATATGCTGCTTTTTAACCTGTAAATTAAGTAGAGGTGATGGTAAAATTAACTTACCTTGGTGAAAAAACCCTTTTGAAAAAAAAAACAGGTCTGGTTAGGCTGATGAATTGACAAATTAGAAAATGGGTGATCAATGAATAAGTTACTTTTCATTTCTTTTGGGGAGCTATGATCATTAAAAAGAACAAATTTTTAAAAAAGAAGCTGGAATGCTGCTGGACACAAACTAAGGGACCGATTTGGCCAGAAATTTCTTTTCATTCTTTGCCAATCGTAAGGCTACACACCCTGGGTGAAGTGTATGGATATTCGTGGATGCCCAATCTGCAGAATCTTTTTCACGGACTCGCTGATGTATTCCAAAGGAAAGCTTTACTATAGGAGCTGCTGAAAGGAATTCAGAATTTTCATCCATCCGTCTCAAAATCTCCTAGATAGGTTGTCAACCAAGATTAAAAAAGACCAGTCTACCTTGCTATTCCCCCATACTCTAGCGGGAGATAGATTCATGCCTTTCCCAAAAGCATTAGTGCGAAGTGAAGGGAAACTGTCTCACCAGTTCCAGTCTCCATGTTGTTGATTGTTCAGCCAGACCTCCCTTCACATTGACGGAATGGGGCTACTATATCTATGATATTTACCATAAAAATGCGTTGTTAATGGGTATGAAAGGGATCGTCAGTAGTCAGGAATTATTACAAACATTAGACAGAATAAGGCGATTTTCTAACTACGATTGAAGATCTGTCTGTGTATGTGTGTGTGTGTGTGCTCTGAGATTACTCAACAACTAGCCATTGTACGAAGTTGACATTCGCAGGATATATTTGTCAGCACACAAGGCAGTGCAGTGTCGAGTGTGAAGTTTTGTTTTCTGATCAGCGATTCTCGAGAAATCTATCAAATACTTCTCTTAATACAGATTGTAGATCTTTCATCATCACCATCATCGTCATCATCATCATCATCATCAGTCTTACAACATCCGTCGTTGGACATAGACCTTTCCCAGGATTCGCAACACTTCTCTATCATGGGCGTCGCGGAGCCAGTACTTTCTGATCTTTCTTCATAGTTTCTACTAATTATCTCCATTGACTACGCTTTTTAGAATTATCTAAATTAAGGCATAAAATATCTGAATTTGCACCACCGAAGAGAAGTAACCGTAATACTCCGAAGCCGCTGGATGGAAACTTATTTTTACATGACTATTATGGCTGGTTGCTTCATAGACCATAAAATCCGTCTCCTTCCGAAAATGCACCTTTGGAACGGACATTACTCTAGTATATATAATGGATAAACATTTAATATAGAAATGCATTTCAAATAAGGAAAAAGGATTGTCAGTCCCTAGGAAATAATGCAAGCGTTATTGATAGAATATGTCTATTATATGTATAATGCTTATATGAAATCAAAGTAACAATCTTCTGAAAGCCCATACTCGAATTGATTCTATAATTCCTTTTTCGTTTGTATTGTAAGTAGCAAACTTTTACAATAATGCATGACATCAGTTGTCACATGCCTGTCGATAAAAAGATTAATTTTCCAGCAAATACAGGAAGATATACTCCAGACTTTGTGGGGAAAATGCTCTTAGTTCTTTCACTGTTAGAAAGTAATCACTCACTTCTATGCATACGAGAAAGTCAGGAAGATAACGCAAGAAAGAATTTTCAACTGATCCCATTAAAAAAATGATGATGGGAAATTCGGTAAAATTAGGTTGTTTCCAAAGTTATTGTTGGAAACATTCTGAAAAAATATGCTAGATTTGTAGTGTTTGTGTCATTTTGATTTAAAATCTGGAAAATTTTAAGGCACGGTGTATTACCATGCACATGTGTAATTGACCTATTCCGTCCGTAACGTAGAGAAGTGCCAAGAAATTCTACCCATAATACATCTGGTTTTACACACGAATCTAGGTCAAAAGGCATCAAGGCAAAAGACATCAATGAAAAGGACAACAGTGTAGTACGGACAACTGCAAGTACGAAGACGTAAATTTTGAAAAATTAAATCATCGATTATTCTATTCTTCCGTTGACCTGCGGAACAGATCTTTAAAGAAATCGCAATAAAACTAACATTTATTCAAAGTTACAAAAAAATACTAAATTAAATTATTTTGTAAGTACAAATTCAATTAAAATATGTTGTCCTTTCGACGGATGCCTTTTGACCGTACGCGATTGTATTTTGCAGTAGTTTGTACAACAATGTTGTTCTTTTAACTGATGCTTTTTTGTCTTGATGCTTTTTGACCAGCCACCATGCAAGCACAAATAGTTTCCATGAACAATCTGCTGTTGTTGGACCTAGGAATTACTGTATCGTTTAAGAAACAATACGAATCTGTCAGGGTTGATAACGTGCAAAATAAGACTTAAAATGAAAATAAATAAATAGGGCCCTTATGCTGGCCACGGTTAGTCGTCTTTGCCTGGACATCACATATCACGTTTTCTCGCGCTCTTCCGTCTCGAAGCTAGACTTGGAATTTCTACGAGGTTAGCGATGTATAAAAATTGACTCAGAGGCGACAAGCATATAAATGGCGTCACTCACTTAAATCGCAATTTTCCCCATAGCTGAGGGAAATACGGACTTATACCATTAGTGCAAAGTTAATGCAGATTATCTCATTCGAAGTCGATTCGCCATTTCCCTTTTCGGTGCTTCTAATCGTTTGGCCACCGTTACTTGCATAAGATTTATTCCAGCCAAGTAATCCTAAGTATAATAAAAAGGGGGATAATTGCTGTCGGTAGGTGAGCAGTTAGTATTTCGTGTATAGGCCGGTAGGTTGCTTTAGTTCATTAATAATTGAAGTTGGGCTGTTTTTAAATAGCACATTTTCAGCCTCACTCAATTTTTTGAGATGAGTGTACATTATTATCAACTGAAGAATTCTCATCCCAACTCGAATTATTCTGTTGAAAAGGTAAAATATTTGATTGGCCAATTTTCAGCTCTGAAATTATTGAGTTAAGTGAGTAATATTTTCACTGAAGGTTTTGCAGACTTATTCAAATTATGTGAGTAAAATATGTGAGATTTTCCATAGACGAATTTATAGCCACTCTTAAATCATTCAACAAAAAGCAGTAAAATTTTCTATTAACAAACTTTCAGCCTTCCTCAAATTATGAAGGTAAAACATGTAATATTTTCCATATACGAATTTACTGCCACCATCAAAATTACTTATATAATGAACAGTGTGATTTTTTTTATTCCTCTGTCCGTAACTATGGACTCTTCCACTTAAAAGGTACAAAATTTGCAGATAAAAATATTACCTACCCATCATTTGATACTATGGACTATTCCACTCGAACGAGTTCATTAGTTCCTTTTCTAATAAAAAAGATCATCTCGTAGAAATTCAAATATATCCGTGATTTTCACGGTGGTTAACTAGTCACTAAATGAAAAGCTGTATTTTAACTAAGGAGTGTGCTCCCGAAGTCAAACTCTAGTGAACTCGGGTAATATGCACAGCTCCAATCTATGCATATCCCTACAAACTGCGAAGAATAAGCAGGTCTCATTAGTCCCTAAATAGAAACCGTCACTAGAACAACGTCTTTTAGCAGCATGATGTGTTTGAGGGTGATCAATTAAGAAAAAGGGATGATCGATGAATAAGATACTTCCCTGGTCTTTTGGGGGACAATGATCTTTTAAAAAAGGACAGAATTTTCAGAAAAAAAAACAAGAGTAAATGCTGCCAGACACAAACTAAAAGATCAATGTAGCATAAACTTAAATTGCAAATTTAACACCACCACCCCCCAAAAAAACTATTATGAGTGAATTATTTTTTTTTCAAGTTTTCGTTTTCTAGATCAGTAGTTCCCAACTAGGGGGTCGAGGATTCCCCCAGGTGAGGAATTTAGATAATCCAAAGAGAGAATAAGACTATTAGACAAAGAATAACGAATGTTGTGATCCTAATTGTTTCCCCTTGCTTTCTTCGAGTAACAAATACACGTCATCAACCGTTCAAATATGAATTAAAACCTTTTCTCATTATAAAGCAGTCTAATGATATGCAATATAAATTAATTGTCAGAAATTATTCTTTGTTGCAACCTACTTGAATGGAACCAGTATTACTTGTATTTTTACTGACAATTGTGGGGAATAGCTTTGAAGAGGTTGTGATGCACTGTGGTAGATACAATGATTTTTAAATTTTCAGCCCTCTAGCTTTAGCTGCAGCCTGTACACGCGGTACGTACATAGGCAGGCAGCCAGCCTGGCCAACTTAAAAACTGGAAAAAAAACCCATGTTGACAGTTTTGCTTGGTGGTTTCTAATTATTTTGACCGAATGAGACCAAGTTACGCTGTGCAATCATTGAATAGTTATCGAATTGTTAAGGCAGCCATATTTTGGTGGAAAGACCTGATAATAATCGTATGTCATCATGGCACTGAAATCGAGAAGACCTCGTATAGGATGACAGATTTCTATGCAACGGCATCCCCACCCTCTCTGGTTACCACTTAATTCTCTCTTCCTACAATAACTCACTTTCTCAATCTTTTTTCGCCGCCCACTCTCTCTCTCTCTCTCTCCCCCTCTCTCTCTCTCTCTATCTCTCTCTCCCTCTCTCTCTATCTCTATCTATCTATCTATCTCTTACTCTCTCTAATTGTTCATTGTTGTCTCTCTTTTTTCTTTATCTATCTATCACCCTCTCTTTTTCTCTCCGTCAGTCAATTTTCCTTTTTATTGATCTATCTGTCTTTTTCTGAGTCTCTCCCTTTCTCTCTCCCTCATATATATATATATATATATATATATATATATATATATATATATATATATATATTGCTTTCTCTATTCTTTTTCCATCGATCAATTTATAAATCAGTCTTCCACTTTCTCTCTCTCTACATCTATCGTAGTTCCCTCTCTCTCCCTCTCTCTCTCTCTCTCTCTCTATCTCTCTCTCTCTCTCTCTCAATTTATTCATTTCTCAATCTATATTTCATCCTATCTTCAATATTTTCAAGCTTTGGACGATACAAGGCCATATGGGGAATAGCAAATGGAGTCAATGATAATGTCTTACATCGATCATCCAAGTGGAGAGAGGTTGTCGGCAATGAAAATCAGCATTCACAATAGTGGCTTTGAACTTGATTCGAACTCTTATATCCGACTCCTGCGGGAAATAGGCAACTATTGTAGCCACGCATTCTGTTCAAGTTTATATGTCTACCTCTCGCCAATATCTCACTCAGTCCCTCATTCCCAAGTTAGGAAAAGTTGACAATAAAGAAAAAAAAAGGAAAGATTTAGGGCTACTTAATACATCTCATTCTTTATCAATTAAAGAGTGTAATAGCTTACATACATTTCACCCGTGAAACCCGGGTCTCATCAGAGCTCTGAGAGCGAAAGTTATTTTTAGAGAATATATATGTGTATGTGTATGTACGTGTGTGTTTATTTTGCAATCATATATATATACATATACAAGATACATACAAGATACATAATAGAGGGAGAGAGATAAATAGGAATAGATTAGAAAAAAGACATTTTGCGTCTATTTATTTACGTATTTGTGTGGGGTTGTAAAGTGACAAATATAAGCAAGTTGTTCCTAACATTCTTGTGTTATTATTATGACTACTTGTTACATTCATCTTATTTTTTTTAGTAACTTTTTATCGCATTTTTTATCCAAACTGATTGCTCTTCGGCATTGAGCAAACAGAGTTGATCGGGAATAAATAATGTCTAGTATGTATTGAATGTAAGCAAATATAGCCATCGATTGGAAAGAAGGATAGGTTTGTTCTTCATGGCCAAGGAGTGATCGGCCTGAGTAAAGGTTTCGATAAAAAGCAACTGATACGTTAGGATTGAGGTAAAAGGCTGTTGACCACGAGACTGCACAGTATATCAAGAAGAAAACGGGAGTCCGAGACATCATAGAATCTAGTAAAAAAACTAAAATGGCAATGGGCCGGTCATGTTGCGAGAATGACAGACAACCGACGGACATCACGACTCACAACATGGATCCCCAGAGATCACATGCGAAACCGAGGCCGATGAAATACAAGATGGAGAGACGAACTAAACAAATTCAGAAAATACTGGCTCTGCGATTCCCATGATAGAGAAATGTGGCGGATCCTGGGGAAGGTCTATGTCCAACGATTGATGATAAAAGACTGATGATGATGATGATGATGATGATGATGATGATGATGATGATGAAAAGCTTGTCAAAAAATCAAAACTAAGTAGGTGCTAATCATTCTCAACGTTTGATTTGGATATTTCAAGTAGGTTGATCTTCAACGTTTGTCGTACGACGTTGATTATTCCCTTGTTATGTTCTGATTAGATCGCTATCTGCTTCAGTTTATCTACCTGACCGAGGAACAGCCTTCGATGAGAAAAATCTCTGTATCAAAAAGAAAAAATGCCTATCTTTTTTTGTTTGTTTATGTCGCATATCACCTTCCTCAAAATACAAAAGCATATTATGTTGAAATAGTTGCTTATTTTTCTTCCGTCTTCAATGCTGAACAAAATTATGCGAATTTTGATATTTTTTAAATGCACGCTGGGGTGGCAGCTGTCACAATACGATAAAAAGTGACTTTTTTGAATAAGGTTAGTCTAAACTAAATGCTCCAAATAACACCTAAGGAGAAACAAAGAATGGAATTTCGACCAAACAAATAAATAATTGCAAAAAAAATACTTACAGAAAAATAATAGATACTACGCTGATTCAGACACAATTATATGTATATGTATGTCTCTCTCTATATCTATCTACCTATTTATCTATCTATCTATCTCCATCTCTCACTTTCTCTCTCTCTCTCCTTTGATGGTGGCAATTCAAAATTTGGACGTATTGAAATATCTGAATACTTCCTCTCACTTTTTTTTGTTCTTTATTGTGAATTCCCCCCCACCTCTCTCTCTCTCTCTCTCTCTCTCTCTCTCTCTCTCTCTCTCTCTCTCTTTCACAAACAGTGTCCCTCTCTCCGTCTCTCCACTTTCTCACTCTCTCCTTCACCCTCTTTCATTCATTCACTCACTCATCAATCTCTTTCACTCACTCACTCATTCACTCTTTCCCTGTGTGTATTTATGATTCAACTCCTCCTTATCATAATTTACCATCTTCCATTTTTATCTCTCTATCCTAACTTCCATAAGCCTGGGTCGATATTTATATAATCTATCACGTGAAGCCGAACATCTATCATCAATGTCTCGTCCATTAGGACGGGCGACCCATGCAAAGATGGCGGGACCAAGCGCCAGGCTGCTGACAGGCCAAACTAATTTGTCTTGCCTAAAACAACATTCCTGCCGCAAGTCTGTGATTGCCACTGTCTTAATATTAACCTATGACCTCCACTTCCGTGGAAATGTAACATTTGCTGGCCGGACAGCCGTATTAGGCACTTCCAATATATTGTCGTCTGCTTTAATGACTCGTCTCGTCGACTGGCGGGGTAATTGTTTGCAAACACAGAAACATGGCGCGTGTTATAGGTCCATATCAGCAGATGTAACGAAACCCGGGCAAAATAAAAATATAAATGGAGTTGGAATGGGGTGGGGGCAATGCGCTGAAAAATACTTAGGAATGATCTACATCAAATTCAGCTTAGATGACAAGAAAGAAAATCCAGCGATGTGGGTGCGTTGTTTAGATTTTCATCACAGAATCTTAGGAAGAGATGAAAATGTCTCCATGTCATAGATTACAATTTATGGGCAGAAGATCCAGCCTGCCTAAGTGCGTGAGTTTCTCTATAAGTAAACAATTTAGAGATACATAAATAATTGCCTTGTGTTCGCTCAAGTGTTTAGTGGAAAGTGAAGATAAGTGCTTTGAGCAATGTTTAAATATATAAGCCTTTATATCAGGCAATTACGGGGGACGGGCAAATATCCAGATGTATATGCCATCGAGCATGCGCAGTAATTACATTGATAGATAGATAGATAGATAGATAGATAGATAGATAGATAGATAGATAAGGACAATCTGAGATGGATACGGATGTGAATATATATATATATATATATATATATATATATATATATATATATATATGTGTGTGTGTGTGTGTGTGTGTGTGTGTGTGTGTGTGTGTGTGTGTGTGTGTGTGTGTGTGTGGAAAGAGAGAGATATTAACCGGATTAAATAGTTAGATACAGTTAAGAATGAAGAAAATTTTATTGATACATACGAACAGACTGTACTAACTAGCAACCAACGATATCAGGTTGGTGCAAAAAAAATGTGGATTTTTTTTTTTTTTTGCTATTTTAAACTTTGGTATTTACTTTAGAATAAAGTATCATTTAACTTTGGTCATGGGATATACCATTTTAAAGTGTGAATTTCGCTATATTTATCTGAGCTGAACATTATCTTTTCTCTATTTAATCTGGTTTATTTGGGGCTGTCAAATCAATGATGAAAAAAAAAACGAATTCGAGCAATATCGTTATCAGTATGGGACGTTGAGCCACTGATACTGTTCGCAATATCAACCAAGTATTTAGCCAGGGAGCCTTCAACAAATGTACAGCTCAACATTGGTTCCAAAAACATCCAAGATGGAGATGAGAGCTTTGAAGATGTGGATGCCCATTTGTGATAGATGACATCCGACTGAGGGCCATTATTGATGGGGGGGGGTCCACACAAAACAACTGGATAGGTAGCAGAGGAAATAAACAATAACCGTTTAACAGTTGTTCGACCTTTGTACCAATTCGTAAGAGCAAAAAGATTGCACGAAAGATCCTGAATGGAAGGCAAAAAGGCACGAATGTCGTGTGAATGACCCTGCAGTAATTGAATGAACTTGGGTACGAAACTCTACCTCCCCTAGCTCACTCACCAGAACTTCTCTTCAACTGACTAACACTTTTTCAAGCATTTCCACCCGCAAGTGATGGTCTGCAATGACCAAACAGTTGCTCAAAGCGCCTTCAGAGAATTCATTGGTTGTAGGACTCCAGAATTCTGTGCTTACGGAAGAGCCAGATTAGTCTGTTGTTGGAAAAATGTGAAGATTCTGAAAGTTTGTTTTTTTGTTTGTCTGTGTTGTTTTTGTTTTGTTTTTCGATTAATAACTTTTATTAAGCTGAGATTTACCACTTTAAAGTTGATGGTAAAAAATCGAAAATTATTCCTGCAACGAACTAATAGATATGAACAGACTGAGATAGATATGATATATATGAGAGGCAGGATGATATGCATAGATATATCAGAACTTACTAAGATAGGTAAATAGATCTGTACTGACTCAAATGAATAGATATGTTTGAACTGACTGTTATAGGTAGATAGTTCCTCACAGTCTTTGTTCGATAGATAGATAGATAGATAGATAGATATGAACAGAAAGGGATAACGACGTTCATACATATATTGAACTCTTACACAAGTCATAATTTTTATCTCAAATTTGTTCTAATTTTTAATACAAACCAGAATTTGTTTAACTTTGAGGAGAAAGATAGGGATAAAGTGTGTTAGCTGTGCGTGCGTGTGAGAGAGAATCGTGTGTGTGTGTGTGTGTGTGTGTGTGTGTGTGTGCGCGCGCGTGCGTGATTTTTTGTTTACCAATGATAAATTGTCAACTTTACTTTTTTTCTCCAAAATGAAATGCTTATTTATATTTCTGAACGGGCGACGTCGTAGAACACAAAACTTCCAGATATAAAACTGATCAATCAAGCTCAATCCCCCAACCACATAATTATCACCGATAACAGTATCTCTATATATCATCCCTGATATATTAACCTTATCCAGCTGAAAATGGCCAATGCTACTTCCGCAAATTGTTTGAACGATTAGATGTATGCGAAAGTTCACAGCACTCTTTAAAGAAAAAAAAACCCGGACTGAATGCACAGTTGAAAACCGGGTTTTCGCCGGAAACTTTTAAATACACCTAAATAGATTGTCCAACTCCAGTCCATGCAGGAGTTGACTTTATTTTCCCCCGTAACAAGAACAAGAATAATCTTCACCAAATTTAGGGAGAATAAACTCTTCACTGTGTGTCTATCCCTTCACGTTGTACCTAACCGATGTATTAAATTAACATCCCCCTCCGCTGATATGAAATCGCAGCAAAGTGATTGCTAGGCGACCTTCTCACCAACCGAGTCAAACTGACCAGTCTTATATATTTATTTGCTATATATACAATACAAAGATTGCTGGAATCGTCTTCAGTTGGAATAGAAGTAGGAGTAGAATTTGCCCCTGCATTGTTCACGCATTTGCTGGTATATCAATGCGTCTCAGCCGATGCGTTCTTCTGCCTTCCTATTATCGTCTGAAATTCTGCCATGAGTCAGTTTTCTCTATTTGAGGGATCGTTCGGGTTAGTCTTTTTACCTGTGTTGTTTTTTATCACTACGTTACAGCTATTACATTCTCCCGCCTTCTTGCTATTGTTTGCAATTTTAAGATAAGTCACTTTCATTATTCCTGGGTTATTCGGACAAGTCTTTTTATTTTTGCTGTTTTCATCACTACTTTCCGGCTGATGCATTCTTCCACCTTCCTAGTAATATTTTTTTTTAAATTTCTGACATGAGTCATCATCATTATTCAAGGAGTTGTTCTCGTCCAGAAATCCCGAACTATCATTGAAAGGTCAAAGAATGCCTTGGCCAAAACTTCGTGATAAAACAATTGCATATGAGAGTATTAGTCTGAACAACTCGAATACTAGTCTGAATAATCCGTATAGTAACTACAACGACTCATCATAGAATAATGGTTCATCTCAAAATAATGTCATTTCAGAAGAATGATTCATCTGAGAATTTCAGACAAGTATAAGCAGAAGAATGCAACTAGTCAATGATTGACGATCTGTTCTGGCAAATAATTACGATCCTTACTGACGTGACACATACTCATGACCTTGTGCTAAACTAATATTTGCATATAATTACATATTGATGCCGTGATATCAATATAGCAAACTCGAACCTCACTTGGGGCCCCATACTTGTGGCCTTGTACCAGACTTACGAAAGATTTGTAAACATCTATACAGCCACACGCTCACATTTCCTTAGCGTCGTGTCCAAACGTAATATAAGTTAGTTCGAGTTATGAGGAACATATCACAATCTTTCTTTCTTTTCTCTTTTCATTCGTGTAAATTGTGTGTATGCAATCACAAGCTCCAGAGACGAATGACTGAATGAGAGAAATGAACAATAAATAAAGGAATGTCATTGTTTTGAGTCCGGGATTCGTGATTAATTCTTTCTTAAAAGGTCAATGTTCAGAGCATGGTTCGAGGATAAAATGGATCCATGTTTAGACGAGGAGAGAAAGAAAATGGCCGACGCTCGAGCAAACAATCCGAGAACAATTCATCAAGTGTTGTCTTTTGGTCCGTCAATGTGGATTAACTCTTAGATTTGTCCAATCTGCAGTGCGTGAGTGAGTGTGTGTGTGTGTGCGTGTGTGTGTGTGTGTGTGTGTGTGTGTGTGCGCGCGTGTGTGTGTGTGC
The DNA here is from genome assembly GCA_963457665.1 of Thysanoteuthis rhombus. Taxonomy (NCBI): domain Eukaryota; kingdom Metazoa; phylum Mollusca; class Cephalopoda; order Oegopsida; family Thysanoteuthidae; genus Thysanoteuthis; species Thysanoteuthis major. Next base: position 36,108,834 of record OY735218.1, read on the forward strand.
TTGAGGGTATGCGAATTGACTCTTAGTTTCATCTCGTCTTTTGTGAGCGTGTGGATTAATTCGCTGCTTTGTCTTGTCTAGGTATGTGTGTATGTTTGCATGTGCTCGTTTGTGTGTGGTTTTGTGTGTTAGTGTGTGTGTGTGTATGTGTATGTATGTATGTGTATGTACGCGTGTGTGTGTGCTTGTGGGTGTGTGAATTAACTCTTAGTTTCGTCTCGTCTTTTGCGAGCGTGTGGATTAATTCGCTGCTTTGTCTAGTCTAGGTATGTGTGTATGTTTGTATGTGCTCGTTTATGAGTGGTTTTGTGTGTTAGTGTGTGTGTGTGCGTATGTGGATTATCTCTCAGGTCCATCTGATAAGTGTGTGTGTCTGTGCGTGTGCCTGCGTTTGTATTTTGTGTTAGTGAGTAATGTGAGTCTATGTATATGTTTATGTGTGCATTTGTGTGGGGCATTTGTCAAGTCTCTTAGTTGAATATGTATGCCCGTCTATATTTGTATGTTGTACGCTTGGTGCTTGTGAGTATATGGATGTGTGTGTCTTGCATGTCGTCTACTTAGTGTGTGTGTCCGTGGGTGTGTGTGCAGATTATATGTCAGGCCCGTCAGTCCGATTGACTGTTACACGGGATTTAAAAGAAATTAGAATTTTCCCCCCAAACTTTACTGACTCCATTTTTATACCTGATCGGCTTTAATGTGGGAATAAAGCGAAATATCAGACGCTTGGTCTAAGATTCAGGCGACTCGATTTTCTATATGTGTATGCTCAAGTATAAACGGTATTCGTTATACTGACTCTTTCCCAGATCGTTGGAGAATCGCAGTTATCATCTGCAGTAATTTTCCTCGGAAATCAAGAAATGTTGAGTTTTTCCACTGAGGGAAAATTTCCATCACACTGTTTTACTTATTCGCTTTTTATTCAAAGTACCCCGATGGCAAATTGCAATTTATTTCCATTCCTCTCTCTCTCTCTCTCTCTCTATATATATATATATATATATATATATATAGTCTAGGAAGCTTTACGGCTTTAAACGCTGAATGTATAGAAGAGACTTTTTTCTCAAAAAAATTATGAGATTCCAGTCAATTATTTCCCAATACCTGTTAATGTAATTTATGCAATTTTTTCTGTGGTTTTTATGTTTCACACAAAATCAGATAGTATGGTACTCAGTGTGAATTTTTCTTGTCAGAATCATCAATTGTCTATCATGTGAGTGTTACACACACACACACACACACACATATATATAGTTTTTCTCTGGGACATTCTGTTTCACTTGAAAAAGATTTTCAAATGGTTCATTTTTTCAGGTGAAACAAAATGTACGATCTGTAATGAACTAGTGAAAAATAATCGCTCTATCAATGGTATTGCGTATTGTTTGGAATGAAAAATCTATTAAATACACATGCACGTTGAATATTCATTACTTTTCACTATATATATATACGTCAAGAAATGGGTATATATGACGATGTATATAGAATAAAAAATTAGAGAAAATGGGGTTGCTGCAGGAATCGAACCTGTTACCGATAAGGTAAATGCTTCAACGTAGCATTGCTCTTATCATTGAGTTAAACAGCTGCCGGTAAGGCAAAGTCCAAAATAACTGCTCTAAATTCTCATTTCGTTCATTCTCAGTCTTTTTGTTTCTTCCAACGCGACAGTTATGTACTAGGAAATAGATTTATATGATCCGACAGAATGATTATAAATTGCATTGTATTATATAAGAACTCTTATTTGAAATGATCTCCCGTTATTACAGCTATAGGACCTATATATAAGACGTTTGATGACTATATATATATATATATATATATATATATATAATATATATATATATATATATATATATATATATATATATATATATATATATATATATATATATATATATATATATATATATATATATATAAGGTCATTAAACGCTCTATGTATAGGTCCCCAGATGCTGTACATATAGGGAGCATCTTTTCAGGAGTAGCAGCCGGTCTGTCTGTTACACCACTGGCATGAAACTCAGAGTCACTGCGAAGAGCTGAATTTTCTATGTACATCTATTTACATAATAGATTCATTATAAATTCAGTTCTTCGCAATGACTGTTTCATGTCAGAGGAGAAATCGTCTATTAATCCTGAAACAGTGATCCTATATATTACTGGCGCTGTAATTTCTCACTCCCTCTTTTCTGTCTCTTTTCCGTCCCTTCTCTCTCTCTCTCTCTCTCTCTCTCTCTCTCTCTCTCTCTCTCTCTCTCTCTCACTGGCGCTGTACTTCTATATCACTCCCTCTGTCGACTTTCATTCTTCCCCCTCTCTCTCTCTCTCACTGGCGCTGTACTTCTATATCACTCCCTCTGTCGACTTTCATTCTTCCCTCCTCTCTCTCTCTCTCTCTGCCTAACTTCTCTCTTTTTCTCTTTCACTCCCTCTGCCCGACTTGTATTCTCCTCCCCTAAACTCTCCCACTCCCTCTCTCTCTCTTCTCTCTCTCTCTTCTCTCTCTCTGTCTTCTCTCTTTCCTTTCTCCCGTTTCTTTCCCTATTTCTTCTCAATTTACCCCCTTCCTCTCGCTCTCTGTCTCTCTCAGACATATCCATTCTTTACTGCCTTCTCTCTCTCTCTCTCACACACACACATACACACACACATCCCACACACCCCACACACACACTACTGTAAAATAAATAAAGAGGGAGATCTGACGTAAAATAAACTTTAAACACATTTAATAAATAGATGTCGGCCGAAGGTTTTCGTTTAGAAACAAATTCGAGCAGCTGTCGACACTGAACTTTAACTTCGGAAAAATTCTGTCTTATCGAAATTGCATTATTAATTAGAAACAGTCAACCAAAACTGTTACAAAAACTATCAGCAAAGGTTTATTCAGTTTTCAAGTTATATCTATGTATTTATGTATGTATGTAAGTATCACGTGCACATACTGCACCATGGAGTGCTGAAGCATTTACTCCTTATTATGTCAAGAAAAAATGTTTTCAGCTTTTGGGTTTTTTTTTAAATCCCCCAAAATTGGTTTTTAGCGAGGATATCAATTTGCAAAATGAGTTTATGCTAAATTGGTCCCTTAGTTTGTGTCCAACAAGCATTCACGCTTGTTCCTCTTTTTCAGACTTTTTTTTTAGTTATCACTGCCCAACAAAAGCAGAGAGAAGTAACTAATTCATTGATTCTCCTCAGATTGTGTCCGGTAGCATTCATGCTCGTCTCTTTGAAAATTCGGACTTTCTTAGCGATCACTGCCCAACAAAAGACGAGAGAAATAATTTTTTCTGTTGATTACCCTCCTTTTTCCAATTTTTTAATCGATCACCCCCAATATGACATGTTGCTCCAAAAAAGTGATCATGTGACGTTTTCTATTGAGTGACTAACCAGACTTGCCATTATCAATTTTTGGCTATTTTTTTTTTTTTTTTTCGCTTCAGCTTATTTCTGCTTTTTTTATCCCAACATTCTGGGTCGAATACTCACCAACTGTTGAAGTAAGTAGCGTGAGATAAGAATAAAAGCATTGCTTCCGTTAAATTATTTTCCCTCTGGGTTGAATTATTTTCACTGTATAATTTTGGTTAGACTTTTTCTTTTCTTTTTTTTAAAGGAATTTAATTAAAGATCATTTCCAGTCAGGATGCTGGTGAATCCTTTCTACCGGACTCTCAGATTTCATACTCCACCCTGTGTTTATGACTTCTTATAGTTCTTTTAATTTCCGCCTCATAATTGTCTCACAAAATCTTCTGATTCTCACAAAAAATCTATCCAGGCGGTTTTTGAAAGTGTTTATTGTCTTTGCTGTAACATGTTCCGGCATAGAGTTCCACATGTTCACTGATCAAACAGAAAGGGCGTTTCGTCTTATTGCAGTCTGTGCAAGAACTGGGAAGATTTTCGTATTGTGTGTCTTAGAACTTGATTCCATCCACATACGAATGAATTCTTCTCCTGATCAGTCATTTAACCCTGTAGCTTTGGGGATGAAGTATTTTCAGCGTAATCCTTCTGCTAATGCATGCATGAGAGAATCGTGCTCAACCTTACATGGAGAGACCACAAAACAGCACAGTATATCAGGGAGGAATGATGATGATGATGATGATGTGTCCATGCATCCCTTAAAAAACACTTTCAGTCCGTCCCTGATGTGTTAAATTTCCTCAATGGATGGTAGACGTGTCGTTGAACTTTTGGTTCTTGTTTCATCTCTTTGCAGTTTTTAATCACAACATTCTGAGCGGAATACATATATTGACCGTTATAGCTTTGTGTTACATGAAGAAACTGTAATTCGTAATATTGCGATGTTTAACGGCATATTTACAAGTTAAATATTCAAAAAGATATTTAAATATTCATAATAAAACTTTCCTTAGATGCAATTTATTTCAGGCTCAAAGCGCCCACTTGAATACTTGATATATATTAGACTGTTTGACATAAAATGCCATTTTTTACATCAGTGAGAATAATGCTAGAAGCGACAAGTTTATTCATGCAGTTGCATTTCTTGCAAAATCAATATAAATACACATATAGTTCGTTATTATTGGAAATTCTTCCCTTAACAGCAATGATGTCTTTTCGAGAAGTTAGACTATTTTTCATGTACGATTTTAAATTAGAACATAATTCTGCTCAAGCTTCTAATAACGTCAACAAGCATTCAGAGTGAACGCTATTGCGGTGTGAACTGTTCTGTGTTGGTTCGAAAGGATTAGGACTAGAAATATGGATATAATTTTTTTTTAACTCGAGAAAGGCAGAAATCTTTTCTTAATGACGAAGAGTTATCGACAGCAATGGGCAACAATTCACGAATAACAGTTCGGGCCCTTTTTGGAGACTTTAGGGCTATAGCCACCATATCATGTCATCTCAAAACAATAAGAAAGATTTTTTTTTTAAAGATTCAAACAGTCCCGATGTTCCATGTCAGTGACATACTCCCATATGTCTTTGATGAATATGGTTCAGCTAAGAGAATGGGGATATGAAATCTGCCCTCCCCCCATATTCACCTGGCATTCCTCCACAGGTTATCAACTTTTCAAGCATTAAGAACTTCATATCCGTATCGTAATATTCAATGATAAAGGAACCATGATTCTTTACGTGCGTTCACTGAATTTGTGACCACTAAACTTGAAGAATATCCTAGAGATGGCATCAGCATAGGAGGGCTGTTGGACAAAGTGATTGTTTCAAATGGGTCATACTTTGATTAAATATTTAACTTGTACCTTAGTCGTTAAAACCAAAAGTTCGGTATACCCGACGGTCGTTCTACGTTCAGTAAATAAGAAATAAGTTCGATTAACACACATCGTTCGGTATATTCATAGGCAGTTCTGTTGTCCATCGTTCTATTTTCGACCTTAACTTATATCGTTTGGTAAATAAGAAGAAAGTTCTTGGCACTATCCAAGTTTCGAGTTCAAGCTTTTTTCGGCGTTTAGTTCAAGATCAAAGTGTAATATCCGTTCTTCTCCCATCAACGAAACATAACATTAACTTGCAGTTTCCAATTTCAAAAATTACCATAGTATTTTAGTTGTTCCCTTCGTGAATTTTAAATTGATTTAATTTCAATTGGACAAAAGTGGACAAAAGCAACAAAATGGTTGTATCTTAATTGTTTTCTTGAATTTTATAAAACAGTAATCTGCATACGAAATACACAATAAATTAATTGCAAAATACGAAAGACAATTATTTATTCTGATAAAAAATTCAATGATAATTGATGAGTCAGAAGCAGGTATGATAATAAGTTAAAGTGATTCAGTCACATCAAATCACATGACTTTTTCAGTGTGAAAAGTGACGAGGATAAACTGTACAGTTTAAAATAGGAATGCTAAGTCACGTGGTTTTCAGTGACAATAGATAAGATCCATTACAACTTTTGCTTTTATCAATTGAAAAAATATTATAACCAAGAAAATAATTGATTACAACCATCATTCATCATCATCATCATCATCATCATCATCATCATCATCATCATCATTCTTTTAATGTCCGTCGTTGAACATAGACCTTCCCCAGGATTTGCTACACTTCTCTATCATGGGCGTCGTAGAGCAAGTACTTTCTAAATTTGTCTAGCTCGTCCCTCCATCTAATATTCTGCCGGGCTCGATTGCACATGTGATCTCAGGGGATCCATGTTGTGAGTCTTGATGTCCATCGGTTGTCCCTCATTCTAGCAACAAGGCCAGCCCACTGCCATTTGAGTTTTTCAATGGATTCTATAATGTCTCTGACTCTTGTCTTTTCCTGGATGTACTGTGCTGTCTTATGGTCTCTCCATATGAGGCCCAGCATAATTCTTTCATGTACACGTTGCGTGGTTTTTAATTTGTGGATCTGTCTCTTGGTTAGGTTCCATGTTTCAGCTCCATAAGTGACTATTGGGAGGATGCATTGGTTATACACTCTTCTTTTCAGGATTAATCGGATCTTCTTATTTTTGTTAGCGTTTAAAATTGAAAACAAGAAATTAGAGCCATGCTTTGTTGACACGAGGAGATCATTTTGATCTTAATCTAAAGACCACAAAAGGCTCAACCACAGAACTAGGATAATATCAATGTTATGGTTCACGTGTTCATCACATTTTTCATTCGGAAAATTTTTTTTAAAGTTCGTTACGGTCCACGTTTTCGTTTAGCCAAACTTCGTTACATCGAAATTCGTTATATTTGCTGTAGTCTATATAACGCTATATGTTGATATTCAAACGTAACAACCTAATATAATCTTTAAAAGTCTGGCTTCTTGAAAGAAGAACATGAATAGTGTCTCTGATTATCTTTCTTAAATTAGAACCAATAATTTTTCTCTTAAAATGTCTGGTTCTTTAGATCAAATCATTAAGAGTATCGGTAATTAACTTTCTAAAATTGGAACCAAATATATTTTCCAAAGAATTAATGATCAATATTAATTAATCTCAAAAATTACGACCAGTATCCTTTTTAAGGGGCTGGATGAATCTAATACATTCAAAAATACTTATACAAGAACAAAATAAAAAGTTCAAATCATAGCCGCTGTAAAAGAAGAAAAAGCAATCAAATTTAATTTTATCAGCGTCCTAATATTTTTGTCCCGTCGGAGATTTTACAAACATAAAAAACGATAATTGGATGAGAGACAGTTGCGTAAACTCGTCCTGTGCTTCTAAGCCTCGAGCCAAAGTTACGTAATTGGACGGTGATATTTTCGTATGAGCCGTTCTCATTTCCAAGTCTCTGAAGTCCGAAGTGGAATGTGCTAAAAAATATCTGCTGTCAGACCTCATTAAATTTGCTTTTCACTTTAAATCACGTGGTTTCATCCAAGAGAGCCTGGCACGCCACGTTCGGGATCAAAGTAAACCAACTCAGGAAGATGTTTTTAATGTTTCCAATTCTGAACTATTATTCAACCTACTATGTTCACATCAATCCCCTTCTCTCTCTCTCTCTCTCTCTCTCTCTCTCTCTCTCTATATATATATATATATATATATATATATATATATATATATATATATATATATATATATATATATATATATATATATCGTGCTTGCTTGCTCGCTCTCTATCTCTCTCTATCTTGAATCCGATCATTATGAGTTTATTTTTGCTTTCCTTGGAAATGTTTATATAACTTCTGCTTGCCTTAGGTGATTGGGTTATCAACATCCCACACGGCTTTAACAAACGACAGACAGTCAACACCCGCTCTGGGTGTTAAAGCCTTCATTAACTACCCTTGATCTCCACCGGGTGCTCCAGTTTAGTAGCCTCGTACCAAAGGAGGTTAAACATGCGAAATATCTACGTATGGTATCTTTCATAAATTGCTGGTTCCGAGCTTGTCTCACTTGCCATTGATAATAAACTAGATCTTCGCTCGGCGTTACATTACAACAACCTTCTGCCCCAAAATGCTGAAATTAGTAGATACGCGAGTACTAGCCTAGTGCGATGGTTAGCAAGTTAATATCAGGGGCTACTGCTAATGGAGTGGGCGCCCTGTTACTGTGTCCTCGTGCCAGACAAAGAAAAGGTCACTAACTATCTACAGGGTGCTTAGAGTAGACCGATCATTTGCAAGCTAGTCTCTCAGGCCATTCGTAACTGAAGTGAGTTGATTTCTCACGAAGTACCCTACTACTGTGGCTATGCATTAGATGGGTTTAATCTTGATATATACAGTGTCGCCCATTAATGAGTACACCCTATCACTTTATATAGAAAGTTAATTTTCTTCTAAACCAAACATAGAAGGATTTTATCAATTTTAGTTAAACATAACACAATTCAAACGGATGTTATCAGATATTATTTATCACCAAGCATTACATTTTTTCTTTGGGGTGTACTCATTTGTGGACGGCACCATACTCATATTTTTAGCCACCCAGTCTGTAGAGTTTGGTTATGAATTATAACTGATAATTTTCGTTTTGATTGATTGATTAGCTTTCTATTTTTTTAACGGGCTAGGTTGTACTGCTTTATGAGTGATGCATTATCAACTTCTTGGTGTTCATCTTAAAGTGTCTGTTAGCTGGTCTCACAAGGTACTATGAATTTGATTTGGGGAATACTCCACGATTATGGTGCTGTGCTATAATGGTCTTGGCTTATGACAGACCATTGTAAAACTATGGTTCACGAAACATCCTTGCATACCATTGCTAGCGTGGTGATTCCAATCCTTTGTTCCATTGCAAGATTTAGCTAAGCTTAGTAAGTATGAGCTCTGCTCGGCATTTATCTAAACATTTAATATTAACGAAAAATAAGCCTACCTGGGTCAGTGGCGCCTCAGTCTCCTTTGAAGTACTTCCATTGGGACCTTACATTATATCCAATCGTCTCTTCCACTTTTCAAAACAATCTGCAAAGTTCTCTTTTTGGATCCCCATCAGCTGCTGCGATTGAACTCTCTTTCAGAAGAGCCAGAATACGCAGAGATATAAATCTGAATTCTAAGAGGGGGATGTTTTGCGATGCTGTGCAAAAAAAAAACCTGCATGATACGATATGAATAAATTTAGTTGATACAACAGTCACACAATATGCAAACTTCCTCAATGACGTCTCACTATCGACAGAATAACACAGAGAGGGAATGTCTGGTCATACATGTGTAATAATGTCTTCTCTAATTGGTTGCCGAGTTACATCAAGGATGCGCGAACGGTTCTCAAGATATTCAAAAGGACTGGATAGTATCAGGACACACCTCGTATCTGGTAAATGTATCTGCCGTATCATCATGATAAGCAAGCCTGTCTGGCAGACCGTTGTAAGTGTTCTATGTTAGCTCTTCTCTGTGCCTTCTGTTGCAGTGGTCTTATGTCAAACTAAGGCTAAAAGCAGTAAACAATGCTAGGGATACCTTCTATAGTTTTGAGGTGAGGCATTAATATTCAAAGAGATTTTCGAACGATTGAATTCATTTTTTGTTTCGTTAACATAGCGTTCCTGTCGATCTTACATCTTTCATCATGTGTACTATCTGAATTTGAAGGTGGTTAATAGAATTTCTCCTCTCCAATGGTGTCACGCATATAAAGTAGGATTTGGTTATCTTCCTTGCCTTTGCTCTCCTTGTAAGGTCTTGATTTCCATACCTTGTCTTTGCTGGGTACCGAAAGCTATTGTTAAAATCTGCACTTGTCCAACATACACCAAGTCGACATGTTGACGTATGCAGCTTCTTTGAGTAGTAAGGATGCGGGCTGAAAACGATAATTAGGAGGCTATTCTTACAGTTAATTTATCTTATGTTAAATTCTGTTTTCACAGAGAACTCTACTGCTTTGCCCTTGTGTCAAGGGAAAGATGAAGGTATTAAACATTTACTGAAGTTGCCTGCTGAAAAATAATGTTTCGTAAGCTAGTCTTATAAACCAGTTTTCCTATTTACCTGGACCCCCACGAGAACAGGACGTGATAAAGGTCGGTTTAATGTGTGGGTACTACACACGCGAACGTGTAGGTGGGAACCACACTTTTTCTTTGTCCTCGTACCAATAGTTGCAAGGAAATAAGAGAGCTTGTCTTGAGGTCTCAGGACGAATCCCAAGCCCTCTTAACTGGACTATACAGAGCAAAACCCCTTTTAATGGGGTTAAAGATCAAGGTCTACGGCATAAAATCTTATAGACCATAATGTGCTGAGTTTGTTCTCCATTACTGTAGCCTTGTGCCAAAGCATGGTTGAAAGTAAAAAAACATGCTTGCTTAAAAGCGATGGTTAGCAATCGGGTTTTGCTAACAATTATTGCTGTGTGGTATTCACCTCTCATGGGTTGCTTCAAAACTGTTGCCTTATGCCAAACCAACCTGGATGTATTAAAAAAAGATCTGCGACCGATGTATCCTTCCGATAGTCACGTGGATCTAGAACATGGAATCTAATCAAAAGATTGGCTTTTAAACTAAGAACCATGAAAAGGGCCCAAAGGAAGATCATGCTTAACACAACATTGAAAGATCAGAAGACGGTACAGTATATTGGAGAATAACGGGAGTCAGAGATGTCAAAGAATTCAAAAGAAAACTAAAATGGCAATGGGCATGCCATGTTGCAAAAATGTCAGACAAGACAACTCACAAGATGAATCCTCAGAGATCATATGCAGGATTGTCGTCATCATCATCATCAGTCTAATAACCTCTGTCGTTGGACATAGACACCTTCCCCAGGATATGCCACACTTCTCTATCATGGGCATCGCGGAGCCAGTACTTTCTGAATTTATCTAGCTTGTCTCTCCATCTAATATTCTGTCGGACTCGGTTGTGCATGTGATCTTGGGGGATCCATGTCGTGAGTCGCGATGTCCATCAGTTGTCTGCCATTCTTGCAGCCCACTGCCATTTGAGTTTTTTAATGGATTCTATAATGTCTCCGACTTTTGTCTTTTCCCGGATATACTGAGCTGTCTTGTGGTCTTTCCATGTGAGGCCCAGCATTATTCTTTCATGTGCACGTTGCATGTTTTTCAATTTGCGGATCTGTCTCTGGGTTAGGTTCCATTGTGTTTGGCAACAAATATGATACCGTAACGATTCAGATCGGTTCATAAGATATTGGCGCCGCGACAATCACGATAGAGGAATCTGGCGAATCTTGGGGGAGATCTTTGTCCAATCACAGACTTTTGGATGATGATCATCATTATCATATTGATGATGATGATGATGATGGCGAAAACTTCAAATAAATGAACCCGTTTCAGAGGAGTGTTCCGTAGACCTACTCACAAAAAATTGCATCAACCGAGAGAGAAAAAAAAAACGAAAAACATATTCCATTTCATTGCGAGCAATTGATTATTTCTATTGACCGTCTAATGGATAGGTTTGGGTTGAAATATAATTATACAGAAAATACTAAGGGTACAAAACTTTCATAGGCAAAGACATGTTATCATCTGAGGGATTTGAGAAAAGCTCGTGTGAATAGTAATTATAAGTAATTAATTTAAATGCATACACTTTGCCATACATATATATATATATATATATATGTGTGTGTGTGTGTATATCGATTATGAATATATATATTCGTGTGTGTACATATATGCATATAATTGATTATGCACATATATATACATACATACATGTTCCTGGCCTCGTGTAACATCTAAGCTAAGCTTAGTGGAGAGCTACGTATGTATGCATGTATATGATCAATTATATAAATGCATATATATATATATATAGTCTAGAAAGCTTTTTAGCTTTAAAGACTTATATATCGAAATAACTTTTTCGAAAAATTATACATATATGTATACGTGTGAGTGTGTGCGCGTGCGTACATAATCATATATTTATTGATTTACCCTTGAATGACTGCGCGTCGAAATAATTAGCCTCTTTCTTCTTTCCCGTTGTTTAGCGTAGGAGCCATTATCTTTCAAGTTGTGTAACCAATTGAAAGATAAATAAATTGGAGAGAGAAAAAAAGAGAAGAGAAACAAACGCTTGGCACTTGAATTCGGGTCATGATAAGCAACAGAAGGCAACGAGAAACAAAGGGAAGCAACAAGAAGTGAAACGAAGATATTATTTATTACCGGTGGAAATTGCTCTATTCAATAAATAACCCTAACACTAATCCAAACCCGAACCCTAACCCCAAATTATCTAATTAATCACTGCAAACCTCTGTGTAAGAGCTTTCCTTTTCGAATTACAAACTGAGCAACTAGAAGCAAAACAAAGATATAATTTATTTCCAGTAACAATTGCTCTAATCAATAAATAACCCCAACCCTAACCCTATATTCTTTATTCAATCACCACAAACCAAGGAATAAAAGCTCCTATTTAAATAAGTCTGGTTAGTCAGCGAGTAGAAACCGCCATGCAATCAATATATTTTGACAGTATGCTGTGTTGGTGACGATCAACTTGTAAAAAAGGGTGATCAATGAATAAGATCCTCTTTTCTCCTTTCGTTGGGCAGTGATCACTAAAATGAAGAATAGGTTAAGATATTTTTTTTAAAAAAACGTTAATATTGCCATCTGTTGGATAACTAAGAAGTCCAAATTTTCCAAAATACAAGTATGAAATTTGTTGGACACAAACAAAGGGAGAAATTTAGCATAAACTGACATTGTAAATTGGACCCCTCCCAACTAGAAATCTATTTGGGGGGGGGTAAAGTTTTTCTCGACATAATAAGAAGTCAATGCTTGAATGTTTAGTCCTGTAGCTCCATTGGTGCGACCCGTATGTGTGATAACCTGCCAGCCAGTCAGCAAGACCATCTTAAAAACTGAAGAGACCTAATTTTACTAATCTGGTGTTGATTTTGTTTTCCAACCGTAACAACAGCAACAGCAACAATAACAATCCTCAACCAATCTGAAGGAGTAAACTCTTCACTGTTTTCCTGTGTAGTCACATCAAATGAAACCGTTATATAAAATTAACATTTCGCTACTGTGATTTGAAATCACGACCGAATGATTTGTAACTGGCTCTCTTTCCGACCAAGCAAAACTGACAATCTTTACATATCTACGAATTTATCTATTATGTATACAGTACTAAAGTTTCAGTAATCATCTTCAGTCAGAATAGAAGTTGGAGTAGAGCAGTCAGGCCTTTTTAAAATTACATTCCCTCTGCTTCTCGTTTCTTTACGTATTTTACAGGGAACTATTGAATTCTCCATCTGTAGAAAGCTTGTTTCATATCTGTGCGATGGAAAGAAACACTCGCTCATTTCGAAGAAACTGGAGAGTTCGTGAGGTATTAATGTATACATTAAATGAAAACCACTCTCACTGATACAAAATACTCACTCCTATCGCCTCTGTTTGGCTGGAATGGTCGGCAGTCGAGTGAGTTCGGTAATGCTTGATTTGGAGAACCAAATCGAAGTCATTATGAGAGAAACATGATGAAAGATTGTTGCTATGGTTCAAGTTACCAGACGTTTTTGTTACAGTATCAATTGCGTTCATGGTGAAATAAATAATGCGTCTAATCCATGTCGAGAATAGTCTATTACAACCTTCACGTATATGGGGAAAAAATTTTAAAGTGACTAAAAGAACTAAAGGGCCTATGATTGACAATGTATACGTGGATGGATCAATAAGTCTGTTACCTGAGACAGTTATTAGCTGAATTTTTATCTGGAATATTCACTGCGTAATGTTCGACATATGTTACCCATGGAAAAGCATCAGCTTCGGTGCATTGACAAGGAAGGAGATTATGTTGAAAAACAGGTTTTTTTGTATGAAATTAATGATTTATTTTATCATTACATTATAGGTATTTGGTAAGCTTAGCTTGTTTAGCATAAACTTGGATTTCAAATTGAACCCCTTTGGCTGACTGTTGGTCATTTGATTATGGATATGTCGTGCGTACAGGCTGCGACAGTGGAGCTGAAGATATCAAAATTTAAACATTAATTCTTTATTAGTAAGGCGAGGGATTTACAATGTAATTCTATACTAAATTGGTTCATTTTGTGTCTAGCAATATTTACGCTTTTTTTGTTGTTTTTTGTGTTTTTTTTTAATTCGAACTTTCTTAGTGATCAGGACCCAACAAAAGGCAAGATAAGTAACATTTTCATTGATCACCACCATGCTGCCAAAAGACGTTGGTTGAATGATTAATCAAACCTGTGTCGTCTTCTGGTATAGCTTGCACAACTTACAAAGTGATGTATTAGTCGTTTGGTAATTCCTAGTCTAGCATACCCAGCGGACTTCCGAGAATAAACAATGCGAGTCCTAGTCTCGCCGGAGACTTAATTTTTATTTTTATCGGTGCTGCTCACTAATGATCGTAGGATTACGGTCTTGAGATATAAAGCAACTGAAATTAAGATGAAATATTGCAGTGGAAAATCAATTAGTTTGTTGCAATATAGGAGGCCTTTAAAATGTTTCAGTCCATCAGATAAGATATTATTAGCATCGTCCAGTGAGACGAGACTGTCTACGGTTTGCATCGATGCCACGCTTATCGAGATTTCACTTTACATCACTTTTTCGGTTTTGCGGCGAAGGGCAAAAAGAGAAAATAGGGTCCAACCTTTATTTTGCAGCTTACATTATATTTCGACTTACGAATAGTTTTTACAGGAATGCTTCACTTTTGGATAACGAGGGAAACCTGTATAATCAAATAGTAATATTTCTTTATGCAGGCGTGAGGTTAATGGTTATGAGCTCAGAATCGGCACGAATCTACTCCCACCTATGCTCTGTCTCATCACTGGATATCTTGACGAAAATGTCTCGTTACTGACATGTCCTGAAAGTTGACGTAAAAGACATTGAGTGAGTGGGTGTTTGGTCAAACTACCTTACTCACCCAGGAAGTAGCAATTTTTTTAAAAATTACAACCACAGACAGCTTTAACAGTGGCAAATTAGATTCCTACGAGCCCACAAATGGAGGCTTAATTGCGCTCCAGGAGCAAGGAGAACACAATTCATGTGAGCAGAACATGGTCCGATGAATCATAACGCCGACGGCCACGATTTTGACGTTTGTTTCAACAATGTGCTTCCATAGTTGATAGCCTGCTTCTTCCGATCAAACCGTATTCTATCAGCCGACAAAATCGGTCGCTTCGGTGATTCTTTTTGTAATCAATTCTGATAACCAAAAAGAAAAGTTCTTTCGTGCAGAAATATCTATACCCACATATCGATACAGGTATTTGTGTTATTCTTTTGTAGGAAATTCCTTTTTCTCTCGGAATAGCCTGGCTGGAAACGCATACGTTGCTCTGTCTGTTGCTCTGTCTGTTGCTCTGAAATTGAAAACGTTCATTTCTTTTCAGAGACTTGCATAGTACCTTAGAGGAGCTTACCTTTAAGTAAATTCAATCAAAAAAATCACTTTTGATTGTGTTGTGACGACTGGCACAGCAGCGTCTATAAGATAGGAAGAGCATTACCTTAGCAATGCTAGTATTTGTAGAATAACAATCTAACTATCCTATATCTACATAAATTGAAATTGTTTCTCACAACTTACCCTAGACTGTAAAGTAGTAAATTAGTATGAGGTAGATGTCAGTCGCAGTAGTGGTCCTACGGTAATAACTCTACTATCCAACATCTAGGCTTCTTGAAATTGCCCCTTATTTTTTTGTCTGTACTATAGTAAGCTTGTATCAGGATGTCGTTTGCAGTGATAACAGTTATAGGGAAGTAACATAACTATTCGACACCAATGTGTCTTGAAATTGTCTCTCACATCTTATTCTCGACTGTACATTATTAGAGAAGTAGAAGTATGTTGTCGGCAGTGGTATTAGTCTTAGGGTAATATACCAACTATCTAACACCTATGTTACATCGTACTCTTGACTTTAAAATAATAAGGTAGTAAGAGGATGACGCCAGCCTCGATAGTAACCACACTATCCAACAACTATATATCTTAACATTGTCTCCTATATTGAGATCGTATTCTCTGTATTGCTGCTCGAGATTTAAACGAATCTAATCCGACCCCGACTCGTATGTTATATAGATATCAAGTCAAGGCTGCTACGTGTTTTGCTTTTTTTTTAGAATACATTTTTTATTGTCTAAAAATAGATATCTTTTACTTACTGAAAAAAAATCCTATTCACCAATCTTCCATTGATGCATATACGTACTGGAAGCAGATCTTCCTCGTCTAATATTTCTTCTGAAAGGTTTCGACCCTCTACATAAGCAGAAGAACATTTATATTGGAAATTTATTGCTGCATAGGTTTTTTTTCGGACTGCAGATCTATGAATTAGCGTTTATTCGTAAGAAAGGTTAACCAGAGAGTTTTTATAAAAGAAAAAAAGTATCTATAAAGATGAAATAAAAACTACACAAAAATAACAATGAAAAATACTTCATCTAAGAATTCAGATGACTTGAGACTATTACGACTACTTTAGCGTAGTGATAAAAACTAACAATAAAGGTGAAAGAAAAACTTACGAATGAAAATAATTCAGCTAAGCAATACAGACAACTTAACTTGGAATAAGTTGGAGATGGAGACTTTATAATCCGTCTATATAAGCAAGATGTGTGCTAGTGTTTGTCTTTCATGCTAAAGAAATCCCCTAAACAGGGCTACAGCGTAACTAGATTTGCAACTCATACACAATAGACCTAGGTTTTTGGTAAATTATTTTTAACCCTTCCACCAATATTTTTGGGGTGGGGTTTCGATTTACAATGAAAAATTAATCCCAAGTAGACAAATATTTTGAGAACGTTCTTTAATAATGTAAATTGACATTTAAAGATTTGATTACTTTTCCTCAATCAATTCTCAAAGACATGACGTCGTGGAACGTTCTTGGAAATTACTGGAAAATTGCAAAAATTACTTTTATTTCTACAACCAAAAGAAGTACAATGTTTCGAAATTCTGATCGTCAATAGCATTAATACAGTTCAGTATATATGTCCTGTTGATAAAAATTACAGTTTTTTTGAGGAACACTTACACACTTTTTAGTACTCCCCTCCACACACACACACACACACATACACCAATTTTCTGAAGTGTTTTATTTCTTATTTATAAAATCCATTTGTTTCACTTAGGTATTAGAAGTTCTGTAGATGAATGATTCCATTTCTCTGGCATTAATGGGATGATTACTAGGCTATTGAAGAAGGGGTTAATATTGTACCTTTTACCCTGCTGGAATTATATTAAAAAAGAATAACTGATTTAAGGAGGAAACTTGTCTGTTTGCTTGGTCGGACTAGCTTTTTATCTATAAAACCGAACATTCACACTAAATTGCATGTTTTAATTTATACTAATTCTTGATCGGAGTGTCTTTTTTATGAATATGCATTTTGTATGAACATTCACACCACAAACTTGAATTTGTGAACCATAAAAACCGTCCAATCATGGATGAAATGGCAGAGCAGACAGGGCTCTTTAACCTGGTAAGGCAATTATAATTCTGCTAGCTCAAAGTAAAGTGATGCAGGGTGATACCATTTTTCATTCTCGAAACATTCAACCCGTCGTAGACAGATACTTCAGCAAGTGTTAAAAACAATCAGTCGGTCCCAAACGCTTTATTTTAAGTGATCACAATAAGCAGCTCCCTCTTTATATTCTTAGCTTAATATTATCAGCTGATTATTGTCTAAAAGCTATTTCCTAAAGTGATCACAATAAACAGTTTCCTCTGCATATAAATACGAGTGAAATTTGATCAAATTTGCTTTACTTGTTTTCCTAGATGCACCCGAGGGGGTGAACAAGCAGAATTTTATATCAAAAATTTTATTTATATATATATATATATATATATATATATATATATATATATATATATATATATATATATAAAGCTTGACTCTGTTTGCCACCATGTTAGTGTCACCATGGAAATATTATGAAGAGAACGGAATAGCGATATATATATATATATGTGTGTGTGTGTGTGTGTGTGTGTGTGTGTATATACATTCATACATATATATATAACGCACCTACTGTGATGCTAATATTTATACTACTTCATATTATTCTTAATTTCATTATCGTTAGATTAGTTATGAAAAGCGAGCAAAGTACCATGCAATCCCAGTCAAAAATAACTTCAGGCTAAACCTGAGACCGATTAATACAATTAATTGTCGATTGAATTTCGCATTTGATTAATCAAGTAATTCACGATTAATTCAATTCAGCCATATCTATAAATGAATATAAAGAAGAGAAATAATCTTGCGGTGGTTTTATCTGATGGGAAATTGCTTAGCAAATGGCGGAATAATCATTTAAACACAACCGAGTCTGGAAAGCAAATTCTCCCAACATCACACCACGTGACCTGTGCGAGAGGTTACGGCGAGATTTCATCGATAGACAAACAGAATTCTGATCAAGATAAATTAAACGAACTCATAGCATAATCTAGCATTTTTATGCCTGAGGACATTACAATCTCCTATCAACCCTTTGACTTTATTGCTGATTCCAGTTTTGGAAGATGGGTGTGACACAGTCTTCCTATATCTTATTTGCTTTTTTCGGGCCTGCTTCGTGGTTAAAATACTTACACATTTTCTATTATTGCCAGAGATTGCCGTTTGCGTTCACGAAAAGGCCAGTATGATAAATGCTGGCTATTTAAGCATACGCCCCCGGTACTGGGATATGACAGAGGGAATGAAATTATGACAGACAGATTAACTGGTAAAATATCGATTACAATTTTAAAACCCATAAACCAATAATGTAACCATAAAAATATCGCAGAAAAAAAATAAAATCTAAAAAAGTTGATTTAAAAAACTCAAATACAATCGACAAAACCAAGAACTTGAAATATTAAGAATGAAAGAATCATAAACAAGAAAAACGGAGAAAGGAAGTAGAGATATAATAGGGCGGGGCTGTCCACCCAGGAAGAAGAACGGTAAAATAAGCAACTCCCAATAATGTTTTCAAATAGGGATCCAAATAAATCGAATCATTCGACTGAAGAAGCCTGAAAGGCAGAAACATGAACGGGCATGTGTCGCGAATATATTATTTCACCATATTTAAAGCTCTACTCTAAATGTTTTTACATGGATTACTTTTATGAAATAAACACTTCATACATCGTATATTGAATTACAGAGGAGTACTTTAGCATATATATATATATATATATATATATATATATATATATATATATATATATATATATATATATATATGTATAAAGAAATGAGCCCCGGCTGAGATTTGAACCCACATCTATTACCCCTGTCTACGGTCAATCGGTCAGCGCAGACCTTAGCTACATAGGTGTTCCCATGGTAATGGGTTCAAACTCACTGCTGCTGATTTCTTTGATTAATATATATATATATATATATATATATATATATATATATATATATATATATATATATATATATATATATATATATATATATATATATATTCAAAAAAGACTTTCAATATAATATAGTACAAATTATAATCATTTCTAAATATAAATGTATATATATTCTGAAAGAGACAGGGGAATAGAAAGTAAGGAAAAGCCACACTGATTGGAGATATATATATATATATATATATATATATATATATATATATATATATATATATATATATATATATATATATATATATATATATATATATATATATATATATATAAAAAGTAATGGATAATAGTATCCGACAATGTGAATAAGGAAAGACAGTTCAAAGATCTAAATTTTGCTCGAATCATATTACTTACGGTAGTGAGTGTAATATCGTCGATGATCAGAAAAAGAAGAAATCAGCAGCAGTGGGTTTGAACCCATTACCCATTACCATGGGAGCACCTAGGTGGCTAAGGTCTGTGTTAACAGATTGACTATAGACAGGGGTAATAGAGTTGGGTTCAAATCTCACCTGGGGCTCATTTCTTTATTTCCGAGCTTTGCCTTTATTTTGCTCACTACGTAAATAATTCGGTTCGAGCAAAATCTAGTTCCTCAAACTGTCTTTTCTTATTCACACATTATCATGCAATGTCTCCGAAAATACGAGGTGTTTTTCTGCAATTTCTCAAATTATTAAACGTGGATAGAAAATGCAGTAAGACACTAATTATATATTGATAAAATCATTGAATAGCAAACAGTTAGAATTAAGAGAATTTGTACAGTGTGATGTTTTCTGTCTCAATCTGTAGCACTGGACTCTTCGACTGAAAGGTAACAATTTTGCTGATAAAATCTCCTACCAACTATTTAAAACAATTGATCCTTCCACTTAAACGATTTGAGTAGTTTCCTTTATAATAAAAAAAATAAATAAAAATCGCTTCATAGATGCGTAAATATACCCGTGAATTTCGTTTCATGGGGATTACTTACGGGTGGGTGCTAAAAAGTCCTCGCTCGGACCCAGATGGGAATGACCTCAAGCGACCCACCTCCCCAAATCAGGGCGTTATTATGTCACTGTAGCTGAAAAGAGTGTCTTTTTTATATTGCAAGGTGCCAATCCACAGGATTCTTTTGCTTATTTTGAGTTTGTTTCATATCATTGACGACTCGATGTATTTAAACGAAGAAATTCAATTCTTTAAGATACGAAGCATGTATGTAGCTCACCGTCCACTCATTAATACGTGTTTCAGCCCACAGAGACAAAAAAGGTTGCCGACCTTAGCTCTAGTTGCATCCGCACCATGATTGTCTTTGTCATAAAGACTTACAACTTTTATGTTATGATAAACAATAAAGAAAACACCAATCCTAAATGCTTTGAAGATTTCATTTCCCTGCAATCATTTGTAAGAGCTAGAAGACTTGTCGCTAATTTTGCTGACTTAGTGATTCTCTAATGCCGGTTTCCTGAATCACAAGTGAGTAGCTACTAATTTGCACAAAAGTTGAGTCACTTTTCCTGTCGTTGCATATCTGGACTAATTTTCTAGGCGTCACCTTCAAGCTATCATGAGGAGGTGCTGAAAAGTTCTCGGCTTGAGAAACCATGTCAGATCTCGGTCCGACCCACTTCCCCAAATCTAGACATCATTTTGTCATCGTTGCAGGAAAGAGTGTTCTTCTATATTGTAAGGTGCAAATTTGCAGAATTCTTGCACTTATTTTTTAATTAGTTTCAAATCATTGGCTGAACCATGTCGGACCAAGAACTTTTTAGTACCCCTCTGTCATACAGAAATACTGTACAGTCTGTTTACGACACTCCACACCACAAAACGGATGACCAAGTAGATAAAATTTCAGCTATAAGCTGACCGGGGCTTTGATGGCCTAACGGTTAAAAAAACAACAAAGATGTGGATATTCTAAAAAAGTTGATTGAATATTGCGAAATATAATTGGCATTGACTGCACTCTAAAATAGTTTCTAAACTTGTCTTCATTAATCTTCATAATTGAAAATTATTTTTATTGAATCAGGTTTATATCAGATATTGCGTAATTATCGATTTTAACTCTAAACCACTTCGGTTTCTCTGGAAATCTAGCCTGAACTTTACCCTCTCACGCTATTTTATATTTCTCAGTGTATAATATTGCCCAATATTCAATACTGTGCGATATTTTTGACGAGAAACAAGATAGGTTAACAGATAAGACAAGGTAGACGTTATCACATTCATAGTCGACATGGAAGGATCTGGGAAAGGCATTAGTCTAGCCATGGACTGGTGATGATGATGATGATCATCATCATCACCATCATCATCATCATCATCATGGCTCTTACTCCACTAATTTATGTCTCAATGAGTCTAGCCTAAACCCCTAAAGTTATTTCATATGGCAAAAAACTGAATCCTGAATAATTTTTCATATTGAGCAAAATTATCTACTCTTACCCTACAAGTTAAGTGCCTTAGAGAATCTTGTTCGTAATTTAACCTCACGTATTATTTCATATTGCACAATACTTCATATTTCACAATATCTAATAATGCACGGAATTTAGTATCTTATCATATTTAATACTGCACTATATTTGACTCTGCACAGTATTTGAGACGGCATCTGATTTAATACTGCACATTTTTATTGTCCTTTACTCTGCGAAAGAACATTGTTTTAGAGTTTAAAGCCCGATCTCAAAGTCTTATTTTATTTTGCACAATATTTGATATGGTGCAATATCTTATAAGCACCCGATGACTGCCTTTATGCGAAAGGTAATAGCCTGAAGCTTGTAAAAAACTAGCCTTGAACAAATTTATTGCAATATATTTCACGATGCAATTATTGTTAACTAGCGTCATAATTGTAAAAGTACCCGGACTAATTCAAATATTATTTCAACAGCAGCAACGATTCGTATTATATATCACCATTATCTCTGCAATGGAAATAATTTACATCCCTGGAAAATTGAAACCAAGGCGAAAAGGATCCGACCCATAATTCATGTTGTTTTAATGCAACCAGACGAAACTTCCGGTTGAGAGGGCGGCCATTAATTATAATCTCTTTGGCAGCGCTCGTCAGAAACTGAAGCGTAAAAGAAGATTAATTCGCGATGTGCACGAAAAACTCGAAACGATGAACATGACATGACTTTAACCGTTCCTATTTCATTGTTTATTGCAAACAATGTAGACTCACAAAGACAGCACCGACAAAAAGTACTTTGCCGACTTGGGTTCGACAAGGAAGAGAGAAGAGCATATTGTTTTCTGTTCCATTTATGAGAAACTGTCAACCAAAACTGTCAACATAGTAAAAATGCGTCTCTTCAATTTTCAAGTGATTCTGGCTGACTGATTGACTGGTTGCCTGGCTATATACGTGCCATAAATACAGTCGGCATAAATGGGGCTGGAGCGCTGAAAACATTTACTCCTTAGTGTGTCAAGAAACAATTTTTTTCTCCTTCCCCTGACTCCGAAATAAAGCTGGATGGTTTAATTTATAATGTAAGTTCATGCTAAATTGGTCCCTTAGTGTGTGTCCAGTAGCATTCACGCTTGGTTTTTGTTTTTGTTTTTTTGTTCTTGTTTTTTTTTTTTTGATAGTTCGAACTTTTTAATGATCCAAGAAAAGACGAGAGAATTTATTCATTGATCATCCTTTTTCTGATTATTTTATTTGACCAACATAGCATGCTGCCAAAAAAGGTTTCTTTTGAGTGACTAAATAGACTTCTTTTTTTCGGAAGTTGTCTTCATCTTTGTTGATCTTAACATCGCCCTTCTGTATTGTTTGAAGTTCTGAAATTGAGTATTTTCATTTTTGAAAATATATTTTTGGAGTTTTATCTTCATTTTCTGGGTTTCAACATAACGCTTTGACCGATAAAATCTCTGCCTTCCTGTGTTATGTGCAGTTCCAAGGCGGAGATTTTTACCATTGCAAATATTATTTGGGCTTTTGGCGTCATCTTTGTTGTTTTTAACCCAAACTTTCGGTCATGCGAACTTCAGTCCTGTGTTTTCTCAAGTTCTGCTGTTATTTATTCTCATTGTTAATTTTTTTTTTCAAAATATTGCTTTCTTTTTGGCTGATTTTAAATTAGATATATCTAGATGCTCAATACACAGAATTGAAACTTGCTTCTTGAGAACATCATCTTGACCAAAATCCAGCTAATGTGCAGGCTTATTGTTCTATTGAACCAGCCCCGTGCATATCGAGATTTTACGGGGTACGATCGAAAAGATCCAAGACTGTCCCTGTTACAAACAAACTAAGCGCGGGACATGCTGCACGGCAGGAACTAAGCATTTAATCGTCATCGTGCCACGTGGTGCCATGCTGTGAACATTCGGACAAGTGTTACAAGCGTTTTGGTGACCACGGTCACGTGCTCACTTGTGATGTCAAGGTGGACCTCAAGCTAGATACTCAGAAAATCGGCAACGGAGACCATTGAAATATTGAAGGCGAACTACAGCGATAAAGCAGTGAACCAAGTGAGATTTTTCAGTGGTACTAGCACGTCAAGAGTGGGATGATGACGAGAAATCATAGCTACACCCAACCCTCAACGAGTCATCATCCTCAGTCTTTTAACGTCCGTCGTTGGACATAGACCTTCCCCAGGATCCGCCACATTTCTCTCTCTTGGGCGTTGCAGAGCCAGTATTTTCTGAATTTGTCCAGTTCATCTCTCTATCTTGTTTTTATCGGCCTCGGTTTCGCATGTGGTTTCCGGGGATCCATGTTGTGAGTCGTGATGTCTATCAGTTGTCTTTCATTCTCGCAATATGACCAGCCCATTGCCATTTGAGTTTTCTAATAGATTCTATGATGTCTCTGATCACCGTTTTCTTTCCGATATATTTTACTGTCTTGTGATCTCTCCATGTGAGGTTGAGCATGATTCTCTCATGCACACGTTGCATGCTTCTCAGTTGGCTGGTTTGTCTCTTGGTTATTTTCCATGTTTCGGCTCCATAAGTGACTATCAAGAAGATGCATTAGTTGTGTACTTTTCTTTTTAGGATTACTGCCCCTGGAAATATCGAAGAAATTGGACGAAGTGTGCATCAGAATCGTTTGATCACCATCAGTGAAGTTGTTGATATCGTCGACGTGTCGTTTGGCTCACTTCCTAGAGAGAGCATTCGGCACAAACGACCTGATTTGTGGTGCAATTGGAATCGGATCTTCCAACAAGACAACGTGTCCGCTCACAGTGCGTTGTTTTAATGCCGCACCAGCTCGATCGTCACTCTACGTCCGCCTGATTCGCTGGATTTGGCTCCCTGTGACTTCTTCCTCTTCCCCAAGATAAGTTCAAGCTGAAGGGACGCCATTTTGACACCGTTAAAAAAATCCAGCGCATATTGTAAATGGTGCTTTGCACGTGTAAAATGCAGGACTGTCAGGTTGCATTTTAAGCGTTGTAGAAGCGCCTGGAATAGTGTACAAGGTGACTATATCG
Source organism: Thysanoteuthis rhombus (assembly GCA_963457665.1). NCBI lineage: Eukaryota > Metazoa > Mollusca > Cephalopoda > Oegopsida > Thysanoteuthidae > Thysanoteuthis > Thysanoteuthis major. The sequence goes on from OY735218.1 coordinate 36,133,796, forward strand.
GAGGGAATGGTGTCCAAAGTCTTAAAAAGTACCGATAAAGCTTTCCATAAGTAGAAGTCTCGGAACGTTTTGATAACACCTGGTATACTGTTAAACCCCGATGCAAGTATAGAGTTGACCGAAATAATAAGAATAAGAAAAACCATCACAAAATGTTCCAAGTCCTGTGTTGACTTGGTCTTTCTTCCGTTGCAACAGGAAAAAGAACAATCCTCACCAAATTCAAGGGAGTGAACTCTTCACTGTTTGTCTGCGACGTCACATTAAACCAAACTGATGTATAAATTTAATATTTCCTTGCCGTAATTGAAATCACGGCGAAGTGATCCTCATGTGGCTCTCTTAAGGACTGAGCCAAACTGAAAAATCTTGCATTTCTACGAGAATTTGTTAGAAATATGCAACAGTTTATTTCATTCTTATAAATACATACATTTATACTAAAAAAAACATTTGGTCAAGATTCTTTTTAGTTAATCAAATGAAAATCATGAAAAAAAATCAGCATTGAACCTAAAAATAATTTTTCTAAAATCTAACAAATTCCTGGAAGGAACTAATTGATCAAAAATACAAAAACAGTTCTGCAGAAATTTTCTTTGTGCTTTTTGTTTTATGTTTTTGTTTTTTGGTTTTTGTTGTTTTGTTTTCTCTCTCTCTCTCTCTCTCTCTCTCTCTCTCTCTCTCTCTCTCTCTCTCTCTCTCCACTTGGTTAGCGAAAGTGAATATTAACCAATATTTAAAGAAATATTTTTTTCATTTATTATATATACAATACACCTGTTGCAATAATCATTTCCAGTCGGAGTGGATGTAGAAGTTGAGTTTCACCCTGCAGCAGCCAAGCTTTTAGTCAAAACTTAACGTAAAGCATTCACAGAGTAATTCTTATACCGAACTTCCTGCTGCCAAGATAAGATGTCGACACGAGGCTATTATTATTTTTTTTTCCTTTCCAACGTCGAATTGTGAAGTTCTTACTGTCACTGATTAAAAAAAAAAGATTTGATTCTAATTTTCTTTTTCTTTTTTCTTTTTTTCTTTTTTTTCTTTTTGTTTTTTTTTTTATTTTTTTTTTTTTGATGGGGCAGTATTTTTATGACTGTCTGTTTTGTGACGCTCTCTGTGCATTGTTCATTTCTCCATTGTTTTGATCAGGAACGATCGTCCATTGTTTGAAAGTTCGTTTCAAACAAAATAAAAGGAAAATTTCTCTTTTTTTTTTCTTTTTTTTTTGCAGCTGTCTCCTATCATTTATTGATTGATAAATACAATATATATACATACATATGTTTTTTGTATATATGTGCGCGTGCACGGGTGTGTTTGCGTGTGTGTGTGTGTGTGTGTGCGTTTATATGCACCATAAATATATGAAGTGTATTTAATCAAAGTTAGACGGACTGATACCTGATATAATCAAAATATTATATCATCTTTTTTATATCCTAGTAATTTGCTCGGTCGATTACCGTAGCGCAATGGTTAGTAAGCTCGTATCGCAGACCTATACGATACTTTGACGAGTTCGATCGTCCCTGGGTGCTCCACTAATCTGGCCTTGAAGCAAACTAAGCTAAGCTTTGAAAATGAATACGGTCTGCCTGGTGGGTGTGATAGTTGCGTATTTCCCGCCGATGCCAGAGATCGGTGTCTGTAATCGACTTGATGCCAAATTGCTGAGTTTTCAAGGCAGAGAGCCCCACCCCATACGTAATATTGGTATGACCCAATCTTTCCAAATTCAAACCTTCTCCAACAGCCATTCGCCTGGTCGAACGAAGCTAGAAGCGGAAATAGCGTTCAGATCTTTTTTGCAGCGAGTCGCTATAACGGTTAGCATGCACTCTCTCTCTCTCTCTCTCTCTCTCTCTCTCTCTCTCTCTCTCTCTCTCTCTCTCTCTCTCTTTCCTAAACCCAATTCTCCTGTACCTCCTACCCTCACCCCAACCACCGACAACTTAGCCTAACATGCAGTCATAACCATAATTTTTCAGGTTTAGGAACGCTCAAAAAGTTTTCCCATGTAAATCAATGGTAATCGCTACTTCGCTTGAGGCCATTCCGGTTTACGAAATCTTCTTACCTGAACACCCTGCTTTCGGTAAACGGGAAACTATTCAAACGATTTCCTTCTTTTATTAAGTGATAAATATTTCAGACGTAGATTTGCAATTTCACAAGGCTAGAATAATTGATTCTAATCCCTTGTCAGAAGCACCGGAAAATCCGATTGTCGATTCGATCACCGAGAATCGATTTCTTTCTCGCGTCTCTTGTGGCAAGCGTATTGTCTGCTATGTGAATAGATGTATGGCACCATATTCTTTGGCCTGCTTCCATCGCGGACGGCATTCTTTGAGGACAAAGGATGTTGGCGAAAGATTTTCAATTGATCGCAATAAGCAGCGAAGCATATAGAAATCAATGTTTAAATGTACCTCAGTTCAAAGCTAATGCATTTGCTAAGAACTTTTGGGGGCGCCTGCCTTAGTGCAGTGACTACCGACCCAATCCGGAACACTATAGCTCGTGAGTTCGATTCTTACTGAATTTTCAAGTATTGTGGTCTTTCAAGTGTTGCTTTTATATACAGGAAATATATACATATAAGGAAACCCCTAACTGAAAAGTGATGATGAATTTATCATTCATTGGTCGATTGAAGTCAAACTAGTTTTACGTTGGACTATACAACAGTAGACCTTGTCTGCTCAGTTAAAACTCAACTCGGGCACTGTAAGCTTTTCGGTGTGTCTTCGATAGGACGAGAAACATGAAAAAGAAATCGATTCTTGGTGATCGAATCAATGACTGGATTTCCCGGTGCCTCTGAGGTCCGGTGGTATGTTGGCCATAAAATGTCGGACGCACTCCACTAGTTGATCCACAGTATGTGTTTTGGTTTTTCTCAAATGGCATTGGGCTGGCCATGTTGCAAGAATGGCGAACAATCGATGGACATCACGACTCACGACATGGATCTCCAGAGATCACATGCGCAACCGAGGCCGACAGAATATTTGGAGAGACGAGCTCGACAAATTCAGAAAGTACTGGCTCTGCAACGCCCATGATAGAGAATTGTGGCGAATCCTGAGGAAGGTCTATTTCCAACGACGGACGTTTAAAGGAGGAGGAGGAGGAGGAGGATAATGATGATGATGATGATGATGTGTTTTGGTGCGATAACCTCTTTCGTCAAGCCCACCAGAATAAGTCGTGAAAATGGTGCGATATTTATCGCAGGGTGTAAATTCTCACTCACCCTGTATACAAACGGATGTAACAAAAAAGACCAACAGTTTTTGTTTATTTTTTTGGTCAATATAACAAATCCATCAGCACCAATCGTCTTGGTTTCCTTGCCATTGGAATCGGTTGGTGTATTTCTGAAGTATCGTCTGCTTTTTAGAGTTCAACAACAAGTACACGTTAAACAAATACACCCCCGGGCGTCTTCGTTCTGTGTAACGTAGACCATAAACCTCGACCTCGAGGGACAGCCGCGACGACAACGACGCAGATGAACTGATTTCAAGAAGGCGTGCTACTGTGACGTCATCACGAGCACAATAGTCTAAATGGAGTTTCTTTCAGAATCTTTTCTTGGGGGGAAAATGTATTGAGTTCACTTTTCAAACGTTCCTGATTGTCTGAAAATCTGACCAAGACGTCGGAAACAGACCAGATAAAACGATGACCTTAAAGCCCCAACCCCTTCTTCACTGTCTTCTGGTTTCTCTGAACCTTGGTATTCTTGCTGACCGTTAATTCTCCAGAGCAACAGATCTTGTCCAATAACAATTCTTTATCGACTTCGAACAACGCTAGGGGCGTCTCTCAGAGAGAAACATTCGGTTGTTTACCCAGAACAATGTCTTCATACCTCTGTGTATTTCATCTTTAAACTAGAAAGCACTCAGAGAGGGAATGTCTGCCCAAACTATACACTAACTGAAAAATGAGTGGAAATCAGTTCATAGATAGCTACAGTGAAGGGGAAGTGATTGTATATTTTGATTTTTCAATTTTGCGATTATTGTCGAAGTATATGAAAAAATATCTCCCAATCAAAAAAAATAACGAATCCGCCCCAAAATTTAATAAATTCTTCCTTGGCTTATGACCGACACTTCAAATGAAATTCATCAGGAATTTTCGGAGATATTGCATGAGCAAACTTGAGTGATTACATAAATGTATTGTAAAAAAGAAATAATATCTCTTACTCAAAGAAATCCACCCGAATCCACCCCAGAATGCGTCCAATTTTTCTTCAGCCCATGGCCCGTCCATCCGTAAGATTTCATTAAAATTTGTTGAGAACACCTGGAGATATTGTGTGGACAAAAAGACAGACACGAGTGAATACGTAAAGTTGGCTGAGGCGAAAACTATATTTTCTTTAAGTAAATATGCACTGAAGTTCATTTTACTTTGTGATCTTCGCTTTGACGTAGATAAATCTACGGCGGTATTTAATACAAAGGTTCTAAAAAGTATCATCTTTATCGAAAAGTCTAATTAAACGAAACATCTATCACGAAAATAATTCAGTAATGCAATTAGATGCTTTTTATTCCTCATTAAAACGTCAGTGTGGTACTTTGAATGCACTGTTTCCGCCTTACCTTGACAAAATCATCGTCTGCTATCTGATGAAGAACAAAACGCAGGCTTTTAATTTCATTATTGCGTTAATTGCTGATTAATAAGTCGTTTAATTATACTTTTGTAGCAATAAAATTATACTTTCTAGAGCTTTTGTATGACTTTTGGAGCCTCTCTAGCTGATTAAACATCAACATAGTTTTATGCAGGCAAAAGCAAGTATTACCAACTACGGCAGCGAAAATAGAAGTAGACTCCGACCAAGGTTGAAATCAGGTAACAATGAGATATTACTTTCATTGTTTGCAATTACGCCAATCTTTCGAATGGGGGTTGTTTGTTTGCCTACCTTGATATTTTGAAATATGCAAATATCTCCATCAACTATTAGGCTCAAAACGATAGAGATATTTACTGACCTTAACTTAGTCTACCAAAAGGACAAATTAAGGCGGGGATGGCGGTGACAAGCTCGTGTTGCGCCAGTCTTTCTCGTACGGTGGGCCTACTTGCCTCGCAAGACAAAATTCGAAATCTTAATTTTTACCTGAGCTCGGATATCCACCTGCATAAATCGTCACTTGGGAAAAAACGGCAGTACTTTAATACCTACTGCTTGACACTTCCTAACACATATTAACAATACATTTCGATAAAAAAATTTCTGTATGATACTTTTCAGATACACGTTAACGAAGTATCTCGATAAAGAGAATCTATATCTGACACTTTCCTGTCACACGTTAATTGAATATTTCGATAGAACAATCTATACCTATTTGGTTTACGCTTGTCAGGAAAGTGTCACATATATCTGTATGCATATTTTTTCGAAATATTTCGTTAACGTGTGTCAGGAAAGCGCCAAGTATATAATTTTATCGAAATACTTCCTTCACGTGTGTCAGGCAGTGGCAGGCAGTGGTAGGTACAGAAAAACCCTGCTACATCTATCACGAGTTGGGAAATCTGACTGCATCGGTCCTAAGTTGGGAAATACCTAACTATATCAGTCAACGAATAAACTCGTGTAAATTATTCCATTTTCATGAATGAAACGAAAAATTATTTCGTTTTTTAAGTCAAGTTTTACGGAACTAGCGCAAGTGAGTTCTATCCAGACTAAGTGTCTGACTGTAGTGACCCTGGTCAAACAAGTCTAAGGTTAGTAAATAATTAGCTGCATTCAAGTTCGGAAAGAGAACTCAAATTGCAATCTACCACCAAAGTAGAAATAAAGATTTAAAAAGCATCGTATAATCGATGATGTTCTACTGATACGAGCATTCTGTTTGGTTAGTGAATGGATACAGACTTATCGCTGTCCACCGTTACTGCTTAAGCTTTATGAAGTTAATATTTCATTGATACCGTCCTCGTTATACTGAACCTATTACGGGCCAAGGCACGTTCATGATTAACAATAGCGTACGACTTATGGGCCAATTGAAAGCATCATCACGTAAGTTGACAAACAGTGAAATTGCAAACAGCCATTCAGTCTCGCTAAACCGTAGATAAATTTAATGATAGCAATGGTTCCGAATTCAATTTGATTAACAGTAATGACAATCGGGTCCCAAAATGTCTGGTTAACTGTTGATAAAAAAAATGAATGATTTGTTCTAATATTGTGTTAACGAGATTGGAAAATTTTGGCGTTAAATGGCCCCTTCAGCTTCTTCTGTGAATTCTGGGTTGGTACAGAGATTTGAATTTTGTGCTTAATGTAATAGGAAATAATGTAAATTAGACTCTATGAAGCTGACCCGTTGTTACACTATATTCTCATGTCACGAATCCGAAATCTGATTAAAACGGGGATAGCTGGTTAATATGCACTTCTCACGAGATACATTGGGGATTAAGAGCATAGCCATTGTGTACAATGAAAGGAAAGAAAGGTATTAATGAAGACTTATTGATGAATAATAAAGTGAAGCAACGACTAATGCAGATGATATATTTGAAATGGTAGATTCGTTTTTCAAACAATATGGTTTAGACCGGGAAAACTCGGAAGACCACACAACACAGTAGTGATTATGCTAAAACATCTCATTGTTGCGGTGGTTTTAAAGTTCGGTTTCATTTTGGACTGCTCTCATATATTTTCGAATCAGTTTTGATGAGATTCATAATTTTTCTTGATTTTCATCCTGTAGCACCCCCCCCTACTTTTTGTTAGGAATTAAATACGAACTCTTCTTTTAGTTATATATTGAAAACATCACTTTCTACGACGACCTCTATAAAACCCCTGGGTGCACATGGTCCAATGCTCATTGGCCCCGGCACTTATTGCCGGCTACTCTTTATCTCTCTCTCCTCCTCTCTAAGATCGTTATCATTTCACCGACTTCCCGCCCGATCCGATCTTTGCCATTTTTCCACCGTGACCTATCTCAGTACTAGCTTTGCCCATTTCACTTCACTGATATCAAGGCAACTCACATACGCACAGCTATGCATCTACGCTACCGTGTCCACACCATGTGCTCCGAACGCGTATTCACCTCTCACTCTCATGAATAAAATGGCAATGCTATCCCAACGGTTTCAGCCGATCTATTCAAGGGAGATAAGGGAGATAAGGGCAAGCTGAGATAGATAGATAGATAGATAGATAGATAGATAGATAGATAGATTGATAGATAGATATGGACAGTATCGTAACAGATATTCATCTGAATTTCCAAGAAGATTTGAAGACGATGCTTGTTAACTAAGATCCATTTTGAGACGAATTTGAATGTTAGGATTGCAACCTCAAAACAAAATGTTACTCGACAACTCCGGTTTGGTAATTGAGACTAGGGAAAACAAAATGAATTTTGTTTTAATTTTGCCTCATGAGAAAGCAATGATATCCGATCTATAACCGAATGTATTAATTGTTCCGAGAAAAAACACACACACTTAGGAGTGATGGACATAGTTCCTTCTAAGCTGTGTGCATGTGCACGCGCATACAAGTTTTGCTACTAGCGCACAAAGAAAATTGATGTACCCACTGAAGATTTGAAATTCTGTAGATAACTTACTGAGTTTTTAATGGAAAAATATTGATTCACTGTCGAATTCAAAAGTGCGCACATACTTTTGTCACAAGAAAAAAAATTGCAAAACAAAAGTTTTTGGTGCACAGCGACTACAAAAAATAATGGGAACATCGGGGGTGGGGCACAGAATTGATAGAGGGTGGAAAGGTGGTGTGGAGCACAGTATATTACGGTGGGACATAGAGGTGATGGGGGGCATAGAGGTGATGGGGGACATAGAGGTGATGCAAGAAGTCCAACATTTGGAATGTTAATGACTCTTTTCAAATTTATAGACAAGGAGTTCAATTAAACGAACAAATCTTGGAAATATAATGACTCTTCTGAAAAATACAGATAATGACTAATGTCTTATCGTTCGTTTTGTTTTTGTTTTTTTCACTTACATAATTTATAGATAGATTGATAATGAATAAATAGAGATATGAAAATACTGAGATATGAACAAACTGAGTTAAATAGATAGATAGATAGATAGATAGATAGATAGATAGATAGATGGATGGATGGATAGGGAAAGACCTGAGATAGATATGGACGAAGTGAGATAGATAGATGGATAGATATTCATTTCAATATCTTCATTAACATTGATGAATGTCTTTCTTTTTAACCTCCGTATACGTATTTTATTTCAACGACTTTAAACTCTTTTTTTAAATCTATACTTCTCTTTTAGTTTAAATCTTAAATCTTCACGTTCTCGCTATATTCTGAAAAAAAAGCTTAAGGGAAAAACAATTTATGAAGAAAAAAACTGGATGAAAATGTACAAGAGAAAATAATTTGTAATTATTTTTTCTGATTCTTTTTCTAAAGATAGCTAATAAAGGGAGGTCACTCATGCGAGTGCAAAATATCAAAATAATGTTGATATTATTTTTGGAGATTTTTCTCCGTTATTCACAGAAAAACGTAATTATGCTCGCTTTCAATTTTTTCTTATTTTCGTGCCAGGTGGCCTCTTCTAATTATTGACGATGAAAGAGCTTCGAAAGTTTGGATTTTTAACACCCGTCTTTTCTCTCTTTCTTCCTCTTCTGTCTTTTCATTCTTACTTATTTCTTCTTTTCCCTCTTTCTCACTTTCTTTCTTGTTGTTCTTTTGTCTTTCATTTTTCTTTCTTTCTTTTTCTTTTCTTCATTTCTATCTGGTCGGTCTTCCTTCTTTCCTCTTTATTTATTTCTTTCTTTCTTTCCACTTTCCCACCTTTCTGTCTTTCTTTTTGTTCTTTTTATTCTGTCTCCCCTTCCTTACTTTTCCCTTCTCTGTTTTTACACTGTTTCTCGTTATTTTAACCCTTTCTTTCTATCTTTCTTTCATTCATTCTTTCGTTCTTTGTTTTTTTCCTCCTTATTCTTTTCTCTATATCCTTCTTTCCTCCTTTCTTTTTATTCTTTCTTTTTTTCTTTTTGTCCTTCATTTTTCTTATCCTTTCTTCCCCTCACTTACTTTTTCATTTTTTTCTTTCTTTACACTTTTTCTCCTCTCTTTCTCGTTGTTTTCTTTTCTTTCTTCCTCTCTTTTTATTTTCTTTCTTTCCTCCTGTATTTCCATCTTCTTCCTTCCTTCATTGGCGCCTTCGTATTTTCTTCATTCCCTCCTCTTTTTTTCTTCTTCCTTTCGATCCATTCTTTTTCTTTTTCATTCTTCCTTTCTTCTTTGAACTCAGTACACTCACAATGGCCAACGTGACAAGCTTATTTACTATCGCCGTATGGGAATTAGAATTTTTCTCCAAGTCCTTGACATCTCATGATGCTTACATACAGTACCGCCCATATACACACGCACTCACGGTTTTATAGAGAGTTAATTTTCTTCTGGGCGAAACAGCAGGATTTTATTATCTCTAGTGGAATTATAAACAATCAAAATTGACATTATCAGGTATTATTTATGACTAATCTTTGCAGCACTGAAACTCAACAAAAACAGTTTATCTAAATCCAAAATTTTGGTCAAAAATAATACATGATAACATTTGTTTTGATTTAGTGATGTTCCAATCATCATCATCATCATCATCATCAGTCTTTCAACGTCCGTCATTGGACATAGACACCTTCCCAAGGATTCGCCACAATTCTCTATCATAGGCGTCGCGGAGCCAGTACTTTCTGAATTTGTCTAGATCGTCTCTCTATCGAATATTTTGCTGGTCTCGGTTGCGCATGTGATCTCGGAGGATCCATGCCGTAGGTCGTGATGTCCATCAGTTGTCTGCTATTCTTGCAACATGGCCAGCCCATTGCCATTTGAGTTTTTTAATGGATTCTATGATGTCCCTGACTCTTGACTTTTCCCGGATGTACTGTGCTGTCTTGTGGTCTCTCCATGTGAGGCCCAGCATGATTCTTTCATGTGCACATTGCATGAATCCTGCTATGGTTAGTTTAGAGGAAAATTAAGTTCATTTTTTGTAGGGATGTACTCATTTTACGAGTGATACTGTAGGTTATGTCACTTTCTTTTTTGTTGAGGTGTACTCATTTATGGGTGATACTGTAGGTTATGCCTTTTCGTCTGAATTTCTGAGGTGAGAAATCATCGTTATTACACACTGATTTATTCAGACGAGTGCCACCACCTTGGTTATTATATTTACAACATGTCGTCCGTTGTGCACTGAGGTGTCCGTTGTAGTTTGTAACTTTCTAAGAGTTATGAAACGCATCATTTAATAAATCCACAAGGGTTGATTGTTCTCATTACGTTGCCAATGCTAGAGGACATCGGCGACCGTATTGTGCCACAGCGTAGGCTCGGTGGATGAACGCGTTGATTAAGAACATTTCGTAACCTGGCGGCCATTCGTTCAATTTCTGGGATGGATAGTGCAAAAAAAAAAAATAATTTACTATGATTGAAGAAACACAAGGACGATATAACTAGCGAGAGTAATCTAAACAGGATCGGTTCGAAATTCTTTTTAGGGAATAACCAAGGCGGACGCCTGAGAAGGCTGGGACGTTGCGACTATAACAATAAAGATGAGGACAGTAGTCTGACTAAATCAATAAATGTCTATTCTCCAGATGATGTAGTGAACTTTGAGTAAGTGCTCTCCGAGACTAAAAATAACCTACTTTAATAACTATAAACCAGTAAAAGGTTATTATAATAACATCTAAAAAAAAAAGTGTTTGAGAAGAAACGAAGTGGTAGCCTATACGAAGATGGAAATTTCGACAAGACAAGTACATTAATTTATTGGAAGCAGTAAACTCAAGCAAACTATAATGACAAGACACTTGATTTAGATTCGTTTCTGGAAAATAACGATGGGGATAGATCATTAGACGAAAGAATGTCAGGTGAAAGGATTGCTGATAATGACGATGGTGAGTCAACCGGGGATGTAAACAACAACCAAGTTGTTTATAACACTGACTTCAAATGTTTTGATTCAAATAATGTCCCAGCGGGGTGAGAGTAAGGGTTTTATGTTCGTGTCTTTTGTTTCGCTAAAGGGTAAAAAGCGACAAGAATATTAAAACGGGTCTGGTTAGTCACTCGATAGAAACTGTCACGTGACCAACGTTTTTTTTTGGCAGAATACGACGATCAATTGAGAAATTGGGAAAAAGGGATGATCAATGAATAATTTACTTCTCTCACATTTCGTTGGACAGTGATCACTAAAAAAAGTCCGAATTTTCAAAAAAACAAGCACGAATGCTACCGAACACAATCTGAGAAAAATCAATGAATAAGTTACTTCTCTCCACTTTTACTGGGCACAAACTAGGGGACCAATTTAGCAGGAACATATATTGCAAATTGAACCCCCCCTTCTTAAAATTCTATTTAAGGTAGGGTTTGTTTTCAAGTTTGTTTTTTTTTCAAGATCTAATAAGGAGTCAATATCAAAATTTTCAGTCTCCTAACTCTGTTTGTGCGGTATGTACACACGATACATACATATCCAGTCAGCTAGACCTACTTGAAAACTGGAGAAACTTATGTTGATAGTTTTGATGACAGCTTTGGTTGACAGTTTCTAATAACAGCATCAAGGAACCTGAGAGTGAAAAGTTTGCTCGGAGGATTACGTTATTTTACGTGTGTGTAGGTTTTACTTATAAATGCCTCTTGGCTGCTACATTAAACATGGGAAGAGGAGATGATATCTTTTACCTTCGTTGAAGATTGAACAGTGGGACTAATAGCTCCCAGTCGTGCGCTTCAAGCCCTAAGCTTTCGCTCAATGCCTTCACTTTATATTGCTTTGCAGTTGTCATCAGTTACATGATTTGTACCTTATGATTTGTAAATGTGTTATTAAATAGCTTTGTATGAAAGCTTCGTAGGAGCTGGAGACAAAGACCCGACAGATGGCTACATAAATCCATCAAATTAAAGACACGGATATCTTCTACTTTCTCCTTCTTAGTTATAGTATAAGTCCCATCCACTTAAAATTGGGTTCGAAAACGAGGTTGAACTACTGGCAAGAGGAGGTCGTCGGCGTATCAGGACAACTACCCCTTGACCAATTGTCCTCATAGGACAACTGCCCCTTGACCAATTGTCCTCATAGGACAACTGCCCCTTGAACAATTGCCCTCAGATAAATAACTCCTGACAATTGCCTACTAGACAATTTCCACAGTGGTGTTGGCTATCATTTACATAACCAACTACTTCAATACAAAAACTTCAACTTTAGTTGCTATGCCATTGCCAGGGGGAAATTATCCGGGGACAATTATCGAGGGGGCATTTGTCATAGAATCGGTCGTTGGTATACCGTGCTGAGTTGAGCTGCGAGTGTTCTTGAAACATTTTTGTAGGCAAGGGGAGCGAAATGGCAGTATCCATCTCTTTTCTAGAGATACAGTACAACGTTTCGGTCGCTGTACTCCCTGGCCTTTTTCAGGTGCCTGTCGTACTGAGTAACATGGGAATTTTGAACCAAGCCCCTTATTTGATCTTGGGTAGGGGATACATCGTTCTTATTCTATCGTTCATGCCGAGGTGAGAGGATATCTCGTATCAGTTATTCTTCCGGGTCGATTCGTCCTTGTAATGTCGCTTCTCTGTCTATTCCGCTGGACTAGCGAATATGAAGGTTACCGAGTACGATAAACACCTGAATAAGGCCAGGGGTACAGCAACCGAATTATTGCGGTGATAATGTCCAAGGTGAGGACACTAGTTCAGATAAATCAGTAAATAATAATGCTGGTTTATGTTGCACCTGTAACACGAATGAATTTTCGAAGTTTCTGACTGTGCAGGGCTTGGGGTTATTTGGTAGCGGCACCTCCTCTCCAATGATTTATGACAGGTAAGTTTTGAGTGACAAAAGACATCCTATAAGGAAAAATTTCAATCCTGACACTACTTGCATCTTGTCTTCCAAGACATTTCAATTAATCGGCGGCACCCATCCCCTCCCCGAGTAATATTCGGTGCTTTGACTAGTTTACATAGCCCCAGCCACAAGGGGGAGACCTGAGAACATTTACATCTCTGTTGTATGCAGTGAGAAAGAGAGTGACTCGGCGATGTCCATCTCCTCTCTAAGTAATATTTGGTTCATATACTGGGTTACATGGTAATGGTAGGAATGAAGGATTTCTGACCTCAGTACACTTACCTCTTGCCCTTTTGAGGATTTCAGTGAGTAAGGGGGGTTGGTTAGCGGTGCCCATCTCCTCCTCGCTTAATAGTCGGTATGTATATAGGCTCATGGGACACTAAAATCAGAGAAGAATTGTCCCTCGTGGCATTTCAGTGAATATGGGAAGATACTTAGCGGGGCCCATTTCTTCTTTAAGAAACATCCTTGACTTAAATTCAAGAAGTCCCGCGAACGCAAGAGGCCATAAGGGCCCTAAGCAGGAGTAACTTGTCAGGATTGGACGGATAAGAAGAATTACATAATGGCCCCAATGTCCTTCCTGAAGAACTGTTATGGATTGATGAACTGATTACAATCTAGCTACTATCATAAAGCGAAAAAGGTAATACCATGGTCATTATCGTATCGCCTCGGAGCGATGGTTAGTAATCTGATTTTGGAGATCATTACTACTCTATTAAGTACTATTCTCAATACATGCCTCACATCTAAGGCTTTGTCCCAGACTAAACTAAGATTAGTAAATATCGATATGACCATGGTCAAAATGAGATAGGACAAAGTGCAGGGAGAGATAGAGTCGGGCTTTTTTGTGGGAGTGATATTAACAGTTTCGACCAGAATTCAAGCAGGATTCTTCGAACGTGATTTCTGAATTGGTAACCTTTACGCCACTTCAACTTCCTGTTCCGAAACTTGACCGTACGGTTTCCAGTACAGTGTTCTACCACTGACTTAACAGCTCGTTATTGTTTTCTATTGTGTGTGTGTGTATGTTTTTTACAGTTAATTTGTTTTGTTTTGCTCTGAATCGATCAGCCACTGAATTGAAATTTGAAAGAATTTTTTTCTGGGAAATGGGAAAGTATGTCTTTTAATTTATCCTTCATTTTTTTCCTTCCTTTCTTTTTTATTTTCTCCTTTTTTTTTTTTTTTTTTACTCAAGCTAATATGGAATTAGAAATATTGCAGGCAGCTTTACGTGCAGGAAACTGAAGGAGAATAATTTGTCGAAGATGTTTTCAATGATCTTAAAGAAAATGATTGCGATATCAAAATGGCGTCTCCTGTCAGCAATGAAAGCAAGAAGAGAAACAGTTTCGTATAAAATCTATTTTTGCTGCTGCAGAGGGAAAGATTCGATAGATAAAAAGAGAAAATCGTTCGATGCAGACCTAGCCTGTCTGGAATAAATATAAACGCCAAGTAAGCAAAGCAGGCAATGTCACTATGATAAGAAAGCAATTGATTGTTAGTATTTAGTCTTCGCTATTTTCTTTTTTAACAAGCCTGAAAGTCAGACCATATCGATGCTAGTTCTTTTCTTCAGGGAAGATGTAGCAAAGATAGATTTGCCAATTTTATTTTCAAGTTTGCATCTGGATTCTCCAGGTGTATATCTAAGATCTAGGAAATTCATTTCATGTTAATAAATTGAGTGACTTCATCATTTATTTCATTGAAACATTCCCTTTAAAAATATTAGATATATTACTTTTGAAAAATCATTTGAATAGTAATTTGACATTTACACACAAAAAGCATCTAGATTTAGATTTTTAAAAAACATCTAAATTTGAAACACTGAGCGAGAGACAAAACACACATTTCAACGAGTCCGCTTGTCAGTCATTGACGACAATCGCTGCTAAAGATCCTAGCACCTCTATAAGTATTGACAGACGATAATATTACACAGCTTCTATGGTGACAAGGACTACGAGAAGATATAACAATTATTATTACAACTAGTAAAAAAGTGTTGCTTTACTTACGGTATACCTAGGTTGGAAATCTAAAGCACTATAGTATCTGGAAAACAGACGAGTTTTTCACGTCCGAGAAAAGGCTAGTGAAGATTCACTAGAATTCTCGATCGTGGGCGTTGCAGAACCAGTACTTTCTGAACTTATCAAGCTCGTTATACTCTCTTATTTTTGTCGGTTACAGTTCCACACATGATCTTTAGTGATCCACATTGTGAGTTGTGATGTTCAGCGGTTGTTTGGAACGATTCTCTCCTGTACACGTTACATCGTTCGTAGTTTGAGGGCTAATCTTTTGTTTAGATGCCATTTTCAGCCCGTATATGTTCCTATTGGGAAGATGCATTGGTCGTAAAACCTTATTTACAAAACTAATGAGGTTGGGCTTGCTCTTTCGAAAGCTTGCATACAAAGATTCCTCGCTTGATTTCTTCTTCTGGGGATTTCACGGAGATTTGTAGTTCTAAGTAGATGTAGTGATCCACTTACTTTTCCTTTGAGTTTTCGATTTTGATTGTTGTGTCTTGGTCCTCTACATGTTTGCTGCATGTGATATTTGTTCCACTGAAGTTCAGCCTGTCTAGAGATGATCTCCCGAAACTTAGAAGGACAAATAAAGGAATCTGAATAGTCTGTGAATACCTAGATAACCCCAGATTTGTCGACAACATCGTCCCTTTTAACAGAACTTCCATGATCTCCAAACGATGCTAGACGAACTGAATGAAGAAAGCATGAGAGTGTAAGGGAGAATAAAACCATATTTACTACAAAGAAGTATTCTTATTTCCTCTGTTTGCAATACCAACCTAGGGTAATGTCTTCATTCGGGTATACAATGAAACAGTAGTAGTGGGAGTCGTTACATACACAGCCGTTCTCCTTTAGCGAATATTTTTATGTTTTACCCCTTATCGTTTTGCATACCCAACCTTGCTCTTCTCTACCTCATCCTATCCACTGAGTTCAATTCTAACTCATTCTTCTTTCTCGCCTTTCTTTTTTTTCTCGGCGTATCTGCACCCTAACGAACACACAAACACACTTCCTATGGAAGTCTTTTCTCAGCGTCTTTTGAATAGAGCTGCTTTAATGTGCTTCTCTTTTGGAGTAGTCAACTTTATTCTTCTTAACTGGCGGGTAAAATGTGCATTGAACTTCGGATTCAAATGATTTCATGAATGTATGGTACAGACGTGCAATTTTTTTTATGGTGTGCGGTTACTGATGCAGCACTGCCGGGATTAACAATGCCCTTTGTGTCAAGGGAGAGAAGACCGTCAGAACCTTCCCCAAAAGAATTACCAAACTCTTGTGGTTAACTTTTCTCCTCTTTCAAAAAATATCCTTTGAGCCTTTGGAGTGCTAATGGATTTTCAGTAAGTAAGGTTAATAGCCCCTCCATAGCTCTCTATAACAACTTTTGCCAGTTCATAGGCTTGGTCTATTACTATGGTTTGATAACTCTTGTATAACAGTGGTTAACTTTTCTCCTCTCTCAAAAAATACCCTTTCAGCCTTTTGAGTGCTAATGGATTTTCAGTAAGGCCAATGGCCCCTCCATTGCTTTTTATAACAACTTTTGCCAGTTCATGAACTTAGTCTATTACTATGGTTTGATTATTTGGACAACAAAGTTTTCTGCAGAGTACTCAATCACTACACCAGTCTTGATGCATATAGAAAGCCGAAGAGCATAATCTACATTATTGCTGGCAAAGAAATACGATATCAGATCTTTTGGGGCTTCAGAGCAGAGACTAAAATTTGCTTCTTTAAAAAAACGAATTAGAGTAAAATAAATAATTCCATTGTCAACACCAGGTACCAAGATTGAAACTGATGTTTGTGCATTCCACTGTAGTCTTCCAGATTCAGCAAATCAATTAACTTCTCGGCAGCCCCATTACACAATAGATGTAAAAAAAAAAAAAAAACAATAATATATAATTCAGTTTTAGTACTTGTGTATACTCGCCAAAATCGTTTTACTCATTTTTTTTATCTTCAATCGTTCAGCGAAAACATATTCAGAAAATCTTTATCAATATCTGATATACACTAAAAACGAGATTATACTTACTCATACGAATCTAAAATAACGTTTTTTTGCATGCTTCGTTTTGCTATTATATTTTATATCCACATAAACAAGTATTACCAAACTTGCATCAGAAGAACCACCATAATTCCCCGATTACTAAAGCCATCACACTTGCTACATACGTAAAAGATCTCGAAATAATGGGCTATCGATTGGTGACACCCCCATGTTAATATCTTCATTAATATCTTAGACACATGACAAACGGGCTGGGTAAGAACACGTGTTATCCAATAGTGAAAACTGCATGTTTCTATTTTTAATAGTTTCTGAGATGTGGTACTGTTCTGTGACCAATACATTTGATGAGAGCGACTCGGTCGTAATTTCAGTCTGATTTTCAACGTTATTTTTATATCAACTAACCCTTGATGAGTCCCTGGACGAAATTTGGTGCTTGTAACTGAATGATTCCAACAAAATTTGCACTAAGCTGCCCATCTATTCAATTACAATTACTATGACGTTAATTCAGTTATATTTATTCAATAACATTTCTATAACAGAAGAAGACACAATTTATAATCGGTTACGATTCTGACAAAAATATAATCGAAATGTTGATTCAATAAAGCCATTAAAGTGATTATTTAATTTTACAAATTTAATTATGAATTGCATACATCCATATGTAATCATTAGAGTGAACGGAAGTTATGACGTGTTTGTTTAATAAATAATTGCGATGCATTTTTATAGAAAATAATTTCCGATGAATTTTTATAGATGTTTTTGATATTTGCTGTTTCACTATGTACATATTTAAGTGAATGAAAGTTTTCACATATTTGTTTTATAATTCCTATATGGGAGATCTCGAGTGGTTTAAACAGCTCGCAATAATACAAGATGTTTGTACTGTTATATCTGTGCGTCCGCATAGATATTCTGCATCACAGCTATATCCTTATTTACAACTGACACTGGTTCCAAACTTGACCATCGACGAAGGTAAGAAAATATTTAGTTTATAAGTGACTAAAATAATTAAAGATAAGACGTGGAACGATGGAATATTGATAAAGTCAGTGGGCAGTGATAACTAAAGTGAAAACTATTCCTGAGTTCGAATGTACTTGGCGTTAAGATAAAATCGTACATGATGTTCATTTGTTTACCCTAGCCACGAACATTTGGTTTATCACCATATATGTAATCATTAGAATGGTTGAATTTTTTTACGTATTTGTGTTATAATTCCTATCATAGCATGGGTTACATGAACAACTAGTATTGAAAATTCTTCTCGTAACTTAATAAAACTGTTAATTTTCTGATTTTTACAAAGAAAGAAGACTCTCTAAAACTTTTGCACAAGTCTAATAATTCAACTGTAATGACTTTCTTATATCTTCATGCTTTTTAAACGATATTGGTTGTACCATTTCTTTCACCTTACGAACTATAAATTGTGTTCATTATTCGTTGTTCCAACTACGTCTAGAATGACCAAGGAGTTTTGTTTAAACGTGTCCTTGTTAAAGCGACGAGAAAGAAAAAAAAATTCGAAACGGCTCCTAAATGTGAAACCCTGATTTCTTTATTCAGTTCGCTTAGCATTATTTGAAGATCATGAAGGTTCTCCGCAAAAAGCACGATGTCGTCAATAAATCCGAAGTTACTTGGGTATTCGTTCTCTATTCTGATTCCTTTATTTTCCTAGTCTGGGTTTCGAAAGATCATCTCAAGGCAGACTGTGAAGAGTTTGAGCTGGTGTCGCTTTGTCTTCTATTTTTTCCGAGCTGGATGGGCTCAGAGTCTTTACATAGCCTGATGAAGGAACTGCTGTGACGGTAGATATGTTGCAGGCCTGTTTGAAGTCAACATATGCTATAGCGAGTGTCATTTTATATTATGCTGCTTTCTCTTTTAGTTGATTTACCGAATAGAGATGGTTAATGATCGAGTAGCTTCTTCTGAAGTCAGCCTCTTGTCGACGTTGGTTTCATCTAGCTTTTTTGGTGATCCAGTTGAAGAGTTTGTAAATGCAGTTGAGTAAGTTTATCGGCCTGTAGTTGCTTAGATCTTTCTGGTCCTCTTTTTATACAGCACCATTATGATTGCAGTGTTCCAGTCTTGGGGGACTTTACTCTGTTTGAGGCATAAGTTGAACAGAGTAGGTAGTTTCCTAGTAATGACTTTTTTGAGTGGATTGATAATGATATTATCAGGTCCAGGTTTATCTATTGTACATTTCAGACTTATGCTGTCAGTAGCACTTCCGTTATTTCCTGGCCACTGACAATTACTTTTTTCCTCATTTGCAATGTATTTCTTTGGCAAATATTTATCTATTATACATAGAATATCCTTATTCTGTCTGTAATACTCTCTTTCCTGATCGCTGACAATCCCTTTTCAATTAATTTTCATAGCAAATTACCTATTATACATTGAATAGCGCTATCAAATCGGTTATGCTTGCCTTCATTCCTTTGCCAAGCTAAATTTAACTTAGTAAATTCCCAATGGGGCACATGACTGCAGAGTAATGGTTAGCGAGCTGGTCTTACAACTCCTTATTGCCTGAAATAAGTTCGATCTTTCTGGGCTCCCCAAACTTACTGCCTTGTACCAGATTAAGCTAAGATAGGGATGCCTCGTCATGGAGTAATAGTGAGCTAGTTTTGCTAATAATCTATACTGAATTGTGCGTTGTGATCTTGTGCGAAACTATGCTCGACGTCGTCAAGAGCTTCAAACTTTCAGGGGTTTCGTTCATGATTTAAAAACGCGAAAAGTTACTTTTTGTAGTTTGTTGTTGTTGTTGTTGTTGTCAAACTCCTACTGAGTTGACTTTTTATAATCTGACAACAATGACACGTTCAGACTTCCGCTTAAGACTAAAAACTGGAAAGTTTCAAATGATAGATAGAAAGAGAGGGAAAAGATGGAGACAGATTCTGTTCTTACGTCTTATTCGGCGAAAAGAAGAAAGGAACAGAGAAATAAAGGAAGAACGAAAAAAGTGACAGACAGACAGAAAGGAAGAGAAAGCGAGGATGAGAAAAAGAGAAATAAAGAGAGGAAGAAAAAATGGAAAGTTGTGGACGCTTGATTGAATTATCTGATGTCGCATAATAAATACTTTTAATCAGAATTTATTACTTTTTCTTCTTTTATCTTTACTATAATTATCTTCATTTCGTCTCTTCATAGCCCTGACCGACCATAGTAGAAACTTGAAAATTAGCCCAACACACACAAACATACACACACTCACATTCACATGCACACACACACACCTCTCAATGAGTACGGAAAATATAGTTTTCGTTTTTTGAAAGTTCGGCTTGTCAGCTGAAATAGTTGCGTTCCGGTTGGTATTTGACCCTGAAGCAGCCAGTCTTTTTTTTCTTTTTGTTTGTTTTGTTCGTTCTGTTTTTTGTCAAATCCTGTCCAAGTCTGGAGTTGACTTTGTTTTTTCTATTGTAACAAAAAACAAGAACAATCCTTGCCAAATTTGGGGTAGTAAACTGTTTGCTGTTTGTCTATGCTATAACGTTAAACCAAATCTGTATGACGTACTCCTACCGTGAGTTGAAATCCTAACCATCTGATAAGTGGTTTGTTCTCTTACTGAATTGACAAGACTTACTTATCTACGAAATTTATGTTAGAAACACGCAAGGGCTCATTTCATTCTAATAAATAAATATATTAATAAGATGAACATTTCCCTAGCGTGATTGGAAGCCAAGTGATTGGTAGCTGGTTCTATAACCGACTGATCCTAACTGACAAGTCATACATATCTATAGATTTATTTATTATATGTACAATTCAGAAGTTGCAGTAATAACCATCGGTTAGAAGAGAAGTAAAAGTGGAGTTCGGCTCTGTATCAACCAGGCTCATTTGTCTGTTCTTTTTTTTTTGTTTTGTTGGTTGGTCTGGGTTTTTTTCTTCTTTGTTTTTTTCTGTTCATTTGAGTTAACTGATACCAACTCAGATGCCTGTCATAAATGCGTGCGACAAAAAATATTGCCCAGTTATGTGGACTTCTGTTTGGGCTGAATTGTTCCGGGTCTCGAGCATCTAATGAGCTATGTTCATGCGTTATCAATCAATAGCGATTGGGTCTGCGTCCGAGAACTCAAAAGTTCCAGACCTTCAAGTAAGAACAATATAAAGAATTTCCCGTGGGAGGTTGATCTGTGGTGAGTGAGAGGAGGGGGAAGGTTCTGGATCCACGTCCAGGGCTGCGTCATCTTTTTAGATACCGTCAACCAAAACTGTCACCAAAACTGTCAACACAGGTTTCTTCAGTTTTTGAGTTGGTCCGGCTAGCTGGCTGGCTGGCTGGTTAGGTATGTATCACACGAACAGGCTGCACCAATTAAGCTATCGGGCTGAAAATTTAAACATGTACTCCTTATCGTGTCTAGTAAAAACCTTTTTTTGTTTGTTTTTTGTTTTTTTTTTAATTCACCCCCTGGATTGTTTTTAGCGGTGGGTTCAGTTTGTAATGTTTATGCTAAATGAATCCTCAAATCGATCCCTTAGTTTGTGCCCAGCAGCATTCACGCTCGTTTTTTTGGAAAATTCAGGCTTTTTTTAGTGATCAATACCAAAACAAAAGAGGGAATAAGTAACTTATCCAATGACCACCTATTTCTTCATTTTTTATTTGATCACCCCAAACACAGCATGCGGCCAAAAGACAATGGTCATAAGACAGTTTCTATTGAGTGACTAAGCAGACCTGTCTCTTTTCAGATCTTCCCAGGAAGAAACTTTCCGAAGACTGATTGCCCAGACTAGTAGAGTCGATAGACATCTGGATGAATCTAAAAATATGCAATTAATCAAATACTAACCAACGGTTCATTGGAGAAAAACGATATCATATGAGTTATATGCAAAAGTTGGAGGCGTTCTTTTTTGGAAACTACAGACTGAATACAGAGTTGATAACCGGTTTTTCGCTGGAAACTTTTGCAAATACCTGATATCACCAGCCTTATCTCTATTAGATATTAAAGAGAAATAATCATAAACGCGAGTTTGACTAAAAGACACTGTCTTATTTTTTTTTCTTTTGACGAAGTATATTGTTAGAAATTTTTGTTTGGATTGGCTGACTAGATATCTCTCAAGAAATTTTTTTCCTTGGAATGCTTGACGATGTATTTCGTGGTATATTTCTTTGTGTTGATGAAGATACTGAAAGCAGTAATTGTTCTGTAACGGACGGGGATAGGAAAGAATAAATTAATAATAATCTTATGGTAATAGATATTTGTCTTAATTTGTGAGAGCAATTTGTTCCCCCTAAAAAAAGGTTTTTCACCCAAGAAAATGATTATATGCTTTAGATATTTCACTGGGACAGGTTTTAAACTATATTTCCTAAAAGTTTTTCTGGTCCAGCCAAAAATCAACGTCCATAATTTCAAAGTATGGAATCCTGAAAAGGAAGAAATTCCAGGTTTCCTCCATTACTATCCCATTGGGGATTCTAATCAATTCATTTTTTTCACCATTATACTTTCCGTTATATGCACCTCCCTTAACTGAAATTCCTCCCCGATTGCTCTGCAGACAAAAATTCCCCTCTTAGAACACTTCTTCCCCTTGAACAAAGTGCTTCCTGTTTGACAATTACTACGTTAGATATTTCAACGGAGATAGTCTGTTCTCTCTCTTTAACAACCGTAGCCATCAAAGATGGCGAAGCATTCTATCCTTTTTATATGTGCGGGTGTTTGTGTGTTCAAGGGCTTCTGACCAAGCCATTTTAAGGAAAATTGGCATCAGTTTTGTATTAGCCCTTTTCTAAAACAATTGTTTTCAATTTTGGAATAGAGCTTTTTCGATTAATTTAGGCCTTATTTCGACATCGTCATCAATCTTTTAACGTCCGTCGTTGGATATAGACCTTCTCCAGGATTCACCAGACTTCTCTATCATGGGCGTCGTGGAGCCAGTACTTTCTGAATTTGTGTAGCTCGTCTCTCCATCTAATATTCTGCCGGCCTAGGTTGCGCATGTGATCTCGGGGGATTCATGTCGTGAGTCGTGATGTCCATCGGTGGTCCGCCATTCTTGCCACATGGCCAGCCCACTGCCATTTGAGCTTTTTAATGGATTCTATGATGTCCCTGACTCTCGTTTTTTCTTGGATGTACTGTGCTGTCTTGTGGTCTCTCCATATGAGGCCCAGCATAATTATTTCATGTGCACGTTGCATGGTTCTCGATTTGCGGTTCTATCTCTTGGTTAGGTTTCATGTTTCAGCTTGATGAGTGACTAAATAACATCTAGATCACCCAGAATCTAGATGTTTCTAGATGTTTTGTTTGTTAGGTTTTTTTTCTTACTTTATTTTCGATGTTTTTTTTTTCTGTGGAAAATGCCAGTGATGTCATAAATAGAATTTAATCAGGCCAAATTTATTCTTAGACGGTTGTTCAGTTATTGACTGTGATGGTGAGTTTTGTTTTGTCTTGTCTTGTTTTACAAAGTGTCCTTGAAGTCATGAGTTCAATACATTGCCCCAGTAAGGAGAAAGAACGGAAAGGCAAGGAGAAAACTAACATTGTAAAGTCAGAAATTCCCTTTGAAAAAAAGAGAGAACAGACTGTTCAAAAATTGTGACTTAGTAGACAGAATTTTGACTGCATTTGTCTACATTTGTTTCTGTAATAAAACTATTTGTTTTCATTTGAGTTTTGGAGCCAATCCCCGTTGAAAAGTATAAACAGAAATAATGATTGCATAAAAGATAAAACGAAAAATATCGTCCAAAATGTAATATAATTCATTGGCAAATGAAAAAGTTGTAAATATATTGAGTGTATACATTAGTTATATACACTGTATCGTCTGCTTACTTTCTTTCTGTTCTCTTTTTTTTTTCTAGAATTGATCTAATAAAAAGAAGAATGTGACATAGTGTGACGTAAAAAATATTCCTCTTTCTTTGCGCGCTCTCTATATCATATCTTCCTATCTTTACCAACGCCACGAAACGATTTTTTATAAAAGGAAATTTGTCTGTCTCTCTCTAATCACTCTCACTTCGAATCACTTAAGTCCTTACAAACGCTGTTAACCGATTTGAGAATTGGTCTTAACATGAAATGTTCCCCGTTCTTAGAACTGTCGACAAAAGATATTCACACCCTTCCCCATTATAATGGGGTTTGTGATAGTACAGTTTACATTGTAATATCGATGGATGCTGAAATCCCAAATATTAATCTAGCTCCAAAATAGCTAGATATATCTCTAAACAAGATGAATTTTATCGCAGCTCGGTTATAATGTGGTAGGCTTTTTTAAACCTTAACACCTGCGTTATAACGGGGGACGCCTGTATTAGCCTGTATTATTTTTCATTGTTTCCCCTCTGTGTAGTGACCTAGCCTCTTGTAGCTTTTTACTGAGTTTAAACACGAAACCTGCGTTAAATAAACTGATTATTTTAATGTGTCCCTAAAGACAATCAGGAGAAACTGTCTTAAAATCCTGCCACATGGAATCTGCTCTTAAATCCGAATTCTTCTTCTTGTTCCATCGACACTTATTGATGTCATGTTTTAACAACCAGATAATAGACTTCAGGTAATAAGCCATAAATACAATTATCATTATTGTACTAACAGCCAGCCATAACTCGTTAATTCAGACCGGTCTCCGGGGAGCCATAAACTTCGAATTAGGATCAGTAATAAAGACGGCTTGACGACTGCCTCACTGTCACTTTGACTTCGTCGTCCTACGAATAATTATGCTTTTTCAATAGCTTAAATAAAACTGATGCCGTCTTGCCAGGAAAGCCAGCAGATGGCTGCCAAAGAGAAGGTCGAAGAAGAATAAGATATGAAGTGAATCGGAGTAAACGAGAGAAAAATGTTACCGGCAAATCGTGATGGTTTTCTTACAATCGCTGAGGTTAAGTAACATCGAGCCTGGTCAGTATTTAGATGGGTGACCGTCTGGGAATGCAACAAAAACTTATAAAAACATTTTTCAACTTCTCAAGCGACGAACTATACGAGCAGCTGGTGATAATCTAGAGAGCATTCCGTGGCAATCTCTTTAATCCTTCTAAGGGGGAAACCGATCTCCATAATACGCTCGATAATGCAAGCCAAATGCCCTCTATCCAACTAGCCGAGCGATAAGAAATGAATGAAAAACGTGAAAGAATGAGGAAATTTACTTCTCTTTTCATTTGCTCATCTGACGAGCTAACCAGCAGAATCCTGAGATTCCTTGAGTCCTGTTTAAGGGGTGTAAAATATAGATAGACGTAGAAATATTTCATTCATTTACATCCAGAGCACAATCACTCCACCGGTTTTCCGGCACCATTGGTCCTTCAACTATGCCGGATTATCTATTTTTCCTGACCAACCGAAGTCACTGAGTAAAAATTTAAAAATATACTTCCAACCCACTAATTGCGCATGTGATCATATCATTAAAGCATTTGGACTATTTGAAACTTATATTAAACAAATAAACATGAATTAAATGGTTAAATGTGATATATCAAAATAAATGACTCAGTTTATTTAAATAAATTAAAATGATACAGGTATATCTATTAAAGAGTTACTAATATCATATTCAGTTGGTGAGCTAATGGCATACGTCTAACGCAGCTTCTATGCCATGGTTGAGTTTCCTTAAGCCGTCTATTTTTTCCTTGTATCAATAGATAATTGTGTTTGTGCTTTACACCATCACTTCCACTTGAATTTTGCTCTGGAGCTATTACTAGGCTATTTGGAATAGGACATTTACAAAATCGATGGGACAGTAACAATCACCGCAGTATACACGCAATATGCCTCCTCTGCCCGATCGTAAATTTGCCTTCATTGAAAGATGTACCGGACCATCAGGTTACCAACAGGTGTGTAAACAATATTCTGATCATCAGATTTTATAAGTACTTGACTAAACATCACTCTGGCTTTAAAATAATTATTTCCGTCTGCTTACCGATTCTAAAGGTCGAGACATCATTGAGTAAGCATGTCAAATGCAAACAACTTATCCTTGGGACAATCTGACTCATATACGGGTATATGTAAATTAAAGGGTCATTATAAAGTCCTTCTGCAATTTGAAATTTTTATAACTTCAATTCTATACATGATTAACTCAATCTATACAAAGAATAAGCGAAAGAATTTATTATATTTTCAAATAGGTCTTGCAAATTATCCCGTCATTCTACTCCTTGTACTAAGCTAGTAATATAATGATTAATAAACAATATTATCAACAAATTTATTGCTTAACTACGATAAAATCTGTTAAGATTTAGATTGCTCACAAACTTTAAAATAAGCACACACACACACACACACACACACATATATATATATATATATATATATATATATATATATATATATATATATATATATATATATATATACATATATGTATATTCATTCTTATCGACAAATTCTACATTGATCTAAATGAACATCGCTCTGGTCTTCAGGTAAATCTTTTCTTCCATTTGATCATTCTGTAGATTCAATCGAAACAAATGCTGAGAAATTATCCCTGGAAAAAAATCGACTCCCACATGTGACTCGAGTGATATCTATTTTGAATGAAAAGGACCTACAACCGCAGACATCACAGCATAATCTTATCGATGTATTTTTGGAAGAAACACTGAAAATATTGAATTTTGTAAAAATTATCTTTCTCTTATTAAAAGCCCTAAGAATAAAATCAAAAATGTTTTCCGAATATAAATAGTCTTTATTTAATTTAGTAGACTCTAAAAAGTAATTTTAGTTCTGAAACAATAAGGAAAAAAATCTATATTCTCCAACGAATAAAAAAGATGGACGGGCGGTATTATAATGCAGAACAAACGTCTACCACGTGTGTATACAATATTATGGTACTTACAGTGCCGTCCATAAATTAGTACACCGTACTAGTTTTTTCATGGAAACTTAATTCCAAACCAAACATAGCAGGATTTTAACATTCCTAATGGAACATTATACAATCAAAACAGATATTATCAGGTATTATTTATGACCAATCCCTACAGCATATGAATTAAATGGTTAAATGCAATATACACGTATTCACTTCACACTAATGCCCCTAGGAAAAGCATGAATCTTTCTACCGAGATATGGGTAAAATAGAGCACTTTGAAGTGAATTACACCACTTTGGGTGCTTGTCGCTCTCAAGTCTAATACACATATCTCAAAACGGACCAAGTAAGTATTAGTTTTAATAAATGGAGCCCCTGTAGTGGAGCATAGCCAGCGTAAGGGCACTACTTAATGCAATACGATGCTATAATCGACATAGTTTATTAATATAAATTAATACAGGTATGTCAACTAAATAAATACACCTAATATACACAGTTGAGATGTCAATAGAATACGTCACACACATATTCCATTCCGTGGTCAACTTTCCTGAAGGCATCTGATGTTTCGTGTATCGATATGGACTTGTGTTAGAGCTTTACACCATCACTCAGACCCCTCACTTTGCTTGGAAGTAATTACTAAGCAAATTAGGCAAAGAGATTCCCCAAATCGATGGAGCCATAAAAAAAACACCGCAGTATCAACAATTAGGAGATGGCTTTTGTGTTGAGCCACGATAAATTTACGAGTCCGATCGTACGTTTGTCTGAATTAAAAGTATTGCACCATTAGATATCCACCATGTATATAAACAATATTCTAAGTGACAAATTTCAAGCCTTATTGAGCAAATCGTGTCAAATTCCATCGAATAGTCATGAATAATTTTGAACAAAAATTTTCAACGAAAAATCGATACCTGATTTTAAACACGTGATGAAAAAAAAAACAATTTTTAGTCTGTTCTCATTTTTAATGTTTTTTCTAAAAATGAATGAGCCCAATTTTTGTCTACATAAAAAGAAAAACATATTTTCATTAATTATAACGTATATTTTGAATCCTATAAATTCAATGCTTCCTATATTCAGCAAAAAAAAATCAATAATGACGCCTTTATGTATGAAAGTAAAAAAATCTTTGCAATTCAAAGTTCCGTCGTTGAGATTCAACAAAAAAAAAACGTTTTTGTTAATTTATGATAATTTTAGCAAAAGTTTTATCATCGGTCAGTTACACTGCACAAAAAATGTCTGATATTTTGTTGCTGTTTTTTTTTTGTTTTTTTTTTGATAAAAAATTATTCTTTTAGCATTATCAATCAGCACGTCTTCAAGAAAATTATCGATCTTTATGATCGATTTTGGAACGCAGGTTATTCTCTGTGGACTACAGAAAGCCGTGGGACAGACAGTGGAATTTGCAACATTAAAATGCACCACAGGTGTGCTATGCATCAAAAACGTGCGTTATATCGACTGCATCAATTTGCAACTTTCCATAATTTGAAATAACGGTCGATTTACATTTTTTTAATGAAAAAATATATTAAAAATATTCACGGCTAGTATGTTTTCATAGTTTTGCAATATCTAATTATTCGTCCTTGGTGTAACATTTTTATATTCGCTTCAGTCGCAGTACGACAGCGGAAAAATGAATAATATAGATTTGAAAGATATTGGATTAGTTTGAATAATCGTCAAAAATAATTGAATTTTTTTTTTCTTGATATTGAGTTATTTTCCCCCGATGAAAGAACTTAATTATAATTAATCGAATAAAATTAAAAGAATTACAGAGAAGAAAAACATTTTACTTAATTTTCCTGTTTTTCAATTTCCGGAGTTAGACTCCCAGTTCTAGACCGATCGCTTTTCTAAAAAAGGGGAAACATTGTTGATATCTAGACGGATTTATCGGTTGAATGCGTAAAAATCGAAGAAAGCAAAAAAAAAAAAAAAACATAATTGAAATAAATCAAAATATTAAAAGATTCGGTAGGATTCATATCGAAGGAAATTTTCTTCCGAAATTTCCGGGATGGAGAATTGTTATTATTTTCAAATTTATCTTTCAGTAAATGAGTTTCGAAAAAATTAACAAAATCGAACGATGTGCTGATTTTTGCCAGGCTTTGAAATTTCTCGGTTATCGATTTTCCAGTGAAAATCCATGTCCATTTTGTTCACGTCTACCAACAAATTATCCTTGGGGAAAGTCGACTTTTACACGAGTAGGTAAGATACATATGTATATTTATTGACCTAACTGAATATCATTCTGGTCTCATAATAATTGATAACCACCAACCAGAATTGTCAACAAAACTATCAACATAGGTTTCTTCAGTTTTCAAGTTGGTCTGCTATGTATGTCTATATCATGCAAACAGATTACACTAACTGAGCTAAAAGGATGAAAATCCCAACATTTACTCCTGATAATCTCTTGAAAACCTGCTGGGGTTTTTCGGGGGGGTGAAAATTCCTTCCTTGATAGATTTTTAATTTGAGATTCAATTTGTAATATAATTTTATGCTAAATTTATCCTGCTTGTTTCTAGAAAATTCAGACTTTGTTAGTGATCACTGTCTAACAAGAGGCAATAGAAATAACATGTTCATTGGTCATCTCTTTCTCCAGTTTTTAGATTGATTACCTGCAATACGGCATGCTGTAAGAAGACGTTGGTCAGGTGACGTTTCCCGTTTTTGTTTTTTTTTTATTTCATTTGGTCATTCAGTAGATTCAATCATCAAGTCAAATGCCGAGATATTATCCCTGGAGAAAGATCGACTTTTACACGAGACGCAGGTGATATTTATTCAAAATGAAAAAAAAGACCTACAACCACAGACATCAGTGTTTAATCTCATAAAAACTTTCTAGAAAGAAACACAGAAAACATTGTCTTTTTCTTATTGAAAGCCCTGAAATAAATTTTGAAATGTTTTTTCCAAACATGAATAGTTTTTATTTAATTTATTCAAAAAAGTAATTTCAGTTGTGAAACAATAAGGGGAAAAATTGTCCTCCAATGAAGAAAAAAAATGGCCGGACCTAATTATTATTCTGAACAAACGTCTGCCTCGTATGTAAACAATATTTTGGTATCTACAGTGTCGTCCATAAATGAGTACACCGTACCACTTTTTTATGGAAACTTAATTTTCTTCCAAACCAAACATAGCAGGATTTTATCATTTCTAGTGGAGCATAACACAATCAAAACAGATATTATCAGGTATTATCTATGATCAATCTCTACAGCATATGAATTAAATGGTTAAATGCTATATACATGTATTCATCAATTTTCTTCCAAACCAAACGGAGCAGGATTTTATTATTTTTAGTTGAGTATTACATAATATAAACGAGTATTTGTCAGATATTATCTACATTGTTGCCAAAAATATAAATATGTAGCTGCCTAAAAATGAGTACACCCTATGAAAAATATTTTTGGTAGCAGAGTTGGTAGTGGTCTTTTTCTAGCTTTATCATCTATCGTAAGTAAATGTATGTCTTAACTTCTTCTAAGGCTTCACTGTCTAAGGTACTATGATGCATTAATATCAGAAACTGCAGAGGATCTATAAAACATGTTGAATGATCTAAACAGAGGAAGCCAACAAATAGAGTTATAAATGAACAAAACAATGACAAGAGTACAAAGACAAACATCACAAAATAGACTATAGTATATATGTGCGTGTGTGTGTATGTGTGTGTGTGTGTGTGTGTGTGTGTGTGTGTGTGCCTGTGTGAGTGTATAGATCTGACAAGAATGCATAAATATATTTTTGAAAACGACTATAAATCCACAGTGCTGTGGAATATGTATATTTTTTGTCAGTGACTTCTTCATTAAAGATATCTAGGCTGATTGGCATGAGTACTGTGTGAAAACGGGATGATAGTCCAAAAAGAATTTACAAGAAAAATAACGCATAGAGAGATGAAGTTTCTTCATCATCTTCATCATCATCATCATCATCATTATTATTATTATTATTATTATTATTATTATTATTATTATTATTATTATTGATAATGATAATAATAATTTTGAATCGCTCTCCTGGGATCAGAGAGAAAGGGGGGGTTAGGATTCCCCAGAAAAATGAATCTCAACCTCACACCTGACACCCAATGAAAAATATGCGCCCCTCTCCTCCATGTTTCATGCCCCTATTCATCATCATCTTTTGTCTGTCCCCTTTCCCGTCCACGATGACAATTTTTCATTCGCTAACCAGATTGTTTCTCAGCTGACGTTATCTTGTCGTGTCTAATTAACTATCAAACCTCTCTCCGTTGAAGTCATCCGTCTTGCCCGATGCGCGTTCGCAATGTTACTTTTATGCTCGCGTTTTATCGGCTTTTAACAGACGAAATGGACTACACAACGAAATGCAGATACTGTGGCCATCTTCTGCTGAAATGTTAAGCATTAAAAGGATATACCTCTTCATCATGCGGTGATGGTAAAGTACGGGAAGCAATGAGAAGCAAATGGAATGTAATTTAAAAAGCTTTTACACATAAGCTGTGATGGTGAGTTAGATAATTTAGGGTTAAGGGTTGGACCATACATCGATCAAAGCAAGTGTTATTGGTAATAAATGATATCTTTGCTTCGCTTTTTGTTGGTTCTAATTGCTTCCTTTTGCTTCACGTAACGAGATGCAAATCGGTTTTAATTTTTAGAAGTTTTTATACAGAGGTCTTGTGTGATTAATTGAAGAGTTTTGGGTTAAGGTTGCGGTTATTGATTGGGGTAATTGTTTTTGGTAGCAAATTATATTTTTGCTCCGATTCCCGTTGCTTCTCGTTTTTTACCACAGCCCCTTCTTGCGAAGAAACCATTGATTCAAAATGTATCTTCATTTTAAAAATATTCACCTATTTTTAGACTAGATTTTTTTTCTGGTTTCATTTTCTCTTCCTATCATAATAATGGCGACTTCGAGAGCGAGTTATTGGGTTAATGCAAAAGTTTCCTGCACATTTTTGATAAAAAATATTCCATCAATATAAATGCATAGAATAAATATTGAGTTATCGGAGTATTTTCCTTGGAACAGACAATTCATCCGAAAGGTGGTGTAAACCCTCAGGTAAATTGTCTAATCATTTGATGTTACTTCAGCAAACGATATATTGCGAATTTCCGGGCCGTATTGGGGTTATTGGTCTTACCCTGCTACTCTGGCACACAACGTCTTAGAAGGATGATAAATGGATTCTCAGCTGCTCACAGTACCTGGTGTTCCCAGACGGTCACCAATCTAGGTACTTACCAGCCTTGGCGTTGCTTAACGTTGCTTAACTTTGGTGATCGTATGAGTATGTCAAATACTATTTGGCCGTGAATTGTCGATTCCATCGTAAGAATGGATTCCATTTTTAATTTGATTAATTTTTCGAGAATTTTCCGTTGGGCACCACTAATTAGACAAGTAGTTCTGGGGAATACGCTGCAAGTAGAATGATTTCCCATCCTGGCTCTAAGACCGTCTTTGTTGTCATTTAGTGAAATCACTATTCGACTTCTTTGATCTGAGTAAGATCCCTTCTGTCCCAAGGCGTCATTCTCTCTGTAGCGTTGAGCAGTAACAGTCTGTCCACGTTTCAACAATTTCTAATAAAGAATTCCTTTTGAATCTTTTTTTTTTCTAATGAAGACTTTTTTAGATTAATAGATCCCGTTTATGTTGTTATGTTGAAAGCATACCCAGGAGTTGGCCATGATTTTCTTTGTTTTGGATTTATCGCCAGTGACTATAAGATGATGACCTCTGCCAACAAAGAGGTACACGTATTCGGTCGTGTCTTTCGGTACGTCTTCCCGTCTGTCTGTCCACACGATATCTCCAAAAGTGCTCAATAAATTTCAATCAAATTTCGGGAATGATAAGGAAGAATTGGTTAGAATTCGTGGTAGAACTCGAAATATTTATCAAATGACAAATGTTCTTCCATATTTTTTCCATACATTTATGTATATGCTCGTATTTGTCCACAATATTTCTTCAAGGGTTCTCAATGAACTTCAATTAAATTCTGTGAAAAGGTGAGTAATAGGCTACTGAGGAAGTAATTCTAAAGTTAATACACGCACAATATCTCCCCTATGTCGTAGTTTTATATCCACACCACTGCCAAAAGTTCATGCCCATCTACATGATATCTCCAAGGGTTCTTAATGAATATCGATGAAACTTTGTGGAAGATTGGACAGTAGGCTACGAAAGGAATGATTAATTTGTGGGGCAAATCCATGCACAACTTCTCCCCCCAACAATGGTGTTTATAGAGGTCGCGTTCTTCGAATGCTTTTCAGTTTGTTTGTTTGTTTGTTTTGTGTGTCGAGCAAGGCGAGGAAGACAAGTGTTGAACGCCGACTGATGTTCGTTCACATAAGTTCATCTGGAATCCATTCTCTACCTTTTAGCTTTTTCCCAAAGCTCGTAAACAATGCACTTGACTGATAACAGAAATTGTAAAGAGCTGATTACTAACTCAACGACTCTTCAATGATTTCTCTAACACTGTGCAAAACATAACGCTGGAAACATTTGCATCAACCTCATAAATTTCCGGAAGCTCTTCGAATATACAATATGTTACTTACAAAAGGTTCGTGTATGGATTTTTTTCATAAAATAACCTTGAACTCCTCTTACACACACACACACACATGAATGTGCGTGTGTATGTAACAAAGAGTACTTTCATCGACCATTTACACGGATTCCTGCTGTCGTGCTGGAAGGAAAAGACACTGCCCCAGGACATGCGTGATATTAACAAGAACAAAACAGATCCCAATGACTGCAACAACTGCCGTGGAATATCCCTACTCAGCATTGTTGGGGATTGTATTCGCCCTACGTAGAACTGAATAGGTCACAGTCACTTGCTGCACGTGTCCACCCCGAGGCACAGTGTGGATACAGATCAGAAAGATCAGCAATCGACATGATCTTCTCACTAAGGCAGCCACGGGAGAAGTGCTGCGAGCAAAGCCGAACTGTACATCACCTTCATTGACCTGACCGATGCTTCCGACTTGGTAAACAGGATAGACCTCTTCATCCTACTGCAGAGGATTAGGCGTTACCCCCAAGCTCCTAAAGGCATGCATCCCGATAACATCCTTTCAAAAAGACACACGAACACAAATACATATATATGTGTGTGTGTGTGTGTGTGTGTGTGTGTGTGTGTGTGTGTGATACCGGAAGAAAAATTTTGAAAATTCTTTTTAGTGCTTAGTGTTTAAAGCTGTAAAGCTTCCTAGACTCTCTCTCTCTCTCTCTCTCTCTCTATATATATATATATATATATATATATATATATATATATATATATATATATATATGTGTGTGTGTGCGTATGTGTGTATGTGTATATATATATATATATATATATATATATATATATATATATATATATATATATATATATATGGGATACTTGTATATCATCGTGAAAAAAACCACGGATATATATGGATTTCTATGAGATGTTTGGGGGTTTCGGAAAAAGAAATATTGAACTTGTTTACCTTGGTAGGATGTATTTTTATCAGCAGTATTGTTACCCTGGAGTGTAAGAGTCCAGGATTGAGAAGCAAAAAGATCACACTGTTCAGCATGAAAGTAAGATAGACACACACACACACATACTCACACACATACACACACACGGAAGGAGAAAATTTTTTGAAGCAAATTTATAGTGATGGTTTTGCATTTATGAGACTTTCTTTTATAAATATCCTTTGAAGTGTTTCTTGTTATTCCTTGTTGGGTGTCAAATTAAGTGAGAGAAGAAAAAAAGATGAAAAACCCCATCCACTGTGGAATAGGTCTATGGCGGCGACAAACAAGCCTCGATAAAATTACAATAAAGAAGTAAAAAAAAGAGTAAAGAAAAAGAACGAACTAAAAGGAGTCACCAGGTCCACCATTTCGATAGCAAAATTGAAATGTGGCCAGAACTCAGTAGAACTGAATGGTTCGTCAAAATATGATAAGGCAATAAGATATGGCCAGCAAAATATGCTGAAAAAGACCAACATGACTCTGCAAGAGACACACCTACCTGACGAAGTCCGGAGAATGGACAAGCCGAAATGTTGTGAAAGAACAGCGAGAAAGATAAAGACAGTCATAGAATCATTGATAGTTTATTCAATTAATTATTTGCATTAAAATTGAAGCGCCTTTACCTTCATCTTAATTTTGCAGTTGTTTTTTTACAACTTTCAATTCGAGCCATAGGATCTAATTATTAAGATGGAGGTAAAAAAAAAATTAATTGATTTTTTTAATGTGTTACAATACTTCATCTCATGAAAATAATGAAGATTAGGATGAAATGTAATTACTGATCACTGAATTCCGACAAGTATGTCTTTACTATTTCTAAGCATCTGGGATTTTTCCTAAAATACGTGTCGTTATATTGCATGTTGTGAGCATGCGAAATAAAAAATGTAGAGCGCTTCATCGTAACAATGGTTTGCAAAACTTTCACTATTGTTGGAAGTTCGATGCATGCTGGGTACTCCACACTTGTAGCCGTGTACTACATTAAGTTCAACATAGTAAATATCCGTCCACACTTTTTTTTTTTTGGACAGTTGAACTCCCTTGTATTCGTGTTGTTACTACAAAGTGGACTACATCAGGAGATGGGTATAATGTCTATGACTTTATATGAAAGGCTAAGGAAGATTTGATTGAATTTTGGAGCGGATCCAGGATTTCTACAGTTACCTCCCTTACATCATGGCTATATATGAATTGATTTTGATTTTTTACTTACCCTTAATTTCCGATCGCAGTTACTCGTTGCCATAGAAAAACAACTAGGATTTAAGATTGAGGTTAAAACTAGTCAAATTCAATGAAAATGATGTTTTTCGTTTTTTTTTTCAGTTGGTGTACGTCGTTGGTAAAGGTATGCACCCTCTGAGTGCTCCCTAGTTTTTATTGTAATGGTTGCTTTAAGAATGACTCTTACGTTATATTCCTATTGGGTCGAAACTCAACAGCGAAGAAACAAATGATTGCGTCCACAGGAAATGTATCCAGACTATGAGGAAATGTTTTTCTTAGCTAACAAGTATGATGCCGTAGACAAGAGAACATTGAAATTATCGGAGATGTGGGTATAAGTGAATGATTGTTCTGACGGGGCCAATTGCAGAATTGGTCAATTCCATTACAATCGGAATTTTTTTTTTTTAAGCCAATAAATAGGCGGAAATTGACACTTATCTGTGGTGTAGTCAGAGACGACAGTTCAGTAAAAGAAAATAGTTCAAAACGTTGTCTGAAGTAATTGCTGTCGATGAATCGACAGAAAAGAATTACGTCTACCATTTATTCAGGCTTCGTCTCATCTGGCCACAGATGAAAAGACCTGCGTCTTCAAAAGTAAGGAGATAAATGTCTTGAAATGCTGAATCATTTCCTCCTTCCTTATCTCAGGGAGGAAATTCTTGGTGATTTCTCTGCTTCTAAAGAATTCGAAGAATGACACCAAAGAGATTCACTCTGGTCTGAACTGAAAACCATATTTGATGACTGAAAACCTTATTTCCATTTAACCATCACTTGATTAATTCGATTTACTGTTTATTCTGCGTGAATTCCCCATGGTCACGTCGTTTATGCCCAGTAAAAACCAGGAAAGACGTCAGCTTTGAAGTTTAAACTGGGCTGTTGCGTTAAAATTCTTGCTTGTCGAATTTGTCTCGGTAGTATAAGCAGAATGACTCCATCACACACAGTCTAGTGAATTACTGTGTGAGCATATACAGTAGTTCTTTTCTATTCGCGGATTATCTATTCCAAGACCCTCAGTGAGCACCAGAAACTGTGGATAGTACCGAACCCTATATATACTATACTATATACTATATATATTATTTCCTATGCATACACACCTACCAGAAAGATTGAGTTATGAATTAGGTGGAATAACAGATTAACAACAGCAAAAAAAAAAAAAAAATATAACAATATACGGTAATCAAAGTTAGGTGACCGATAGAAGATTCATTTTTACCGTTAATCTTAACAACCTGAGTAATTTTTTTTTCCTTATTGAATTAAGAACTTTCATCTTTTCACTTAAATAAAGCACTTCACAGCTTCTCTTTGACATATCCGGATTCCCAGCATCACAAATCTTGCGCTTCGGGACTATCGTTAGGTAAAAGTTATGAATTTCTGGGGTCGGCCTTGGATAGCTGAATCCGCGGAAAGCAAAACTCTGGTTGAGGGACATCATTGTACTCGAATTCTCAGTCTCCATTAGTTGTTTCCTAATGGGTCGTGTTACGCTCCTTCTGATTTGAGAAAACTCTTCAGGAGACAAATTACCCCTTATTATAAATTCTCCGTCTAATTCTCCTTTTCATCTTATTTTCAAAAATCTACCAACCAAAACTGTCAACATCAACGTAGGTTTCTTCAGTTCACAAGTTGGTCTGGCTGGCTGGCTGACTATCTATCTATCTATCTATCTATGTGGTGCATGAACAGTTTTTGTTTTTTCTAAATCCCCCCACCCGGTTTCTTGCGGGGAGTCAATTTCAATTTAATGTAAATGGGTTCCTTAGTTTTTTATGCCCGGCAGTGTTCACAATTGTTTTTGTTTTTTGTTTTTTTAATTTAGACTTTCTTAGTGATCACCAACCCCAAGGTTACAGAAGTAACTTATTCGTTGATCATCCTTTTTTCTAAAGCTCGGGTTGCTTTTACATTTTATGACTGTTTAGTCGGAAATAAAGATGTGGCTTTGGGCAAGACTTGAACTCGCGTTCTATATTATTTCAAGCCTGGGCAGCGCCAATCTGATTAAGCTAAGGAAACCAGTCAGCAGATATTGTTCAAATTTAATCATTTTGCTAGTCTATTCCGTGTTTATTCGAAGTCAGACAATACTTAATCTAGAAATTTGGACAGCTTAAGGCGATTACGTCTTTTTATAACTAATGTAAACAAGCAACAGAAATGAAAGGAAGGAAAGACAAGTTAAAAATGAACAATAATGACAATACTTCATCTAAGTCGATTACGTCTCTTACTACTGGATGTAAATCAGCATAAGACTAGTTAAAAATGAACAATGATGACAATACTTCGTCAAAGTCGATTATGTCTATTACTACTGGATGTAAATCAGCTTAAGACTAGTTAAAAATGAACAATAATGACAATACTTCATCTAAGTCGATTATGTCTATTACTACTGGATGTAAATCAGCTTAAAACTAGTTAAAAATGAACAATAATGACAATACTTCATCTAAGTCGATTATGTCTATTACTACTGGATGTAAATCAGCTTAAGACTAGTTAAAAATGAACAATAATGACAATACTTCATCTAAGTCGATTACGTCTATTACTACTGGATGTAAATCAGCTTAAAACTAGTTAAAAATAAACAATAATGACAATACTTCATCTAAGTCGATTACATCTATTACTACTGGATGTAAATCAGCATAAGATTAGTTAAAAATGAACAATAATGACAATACTTCATCTAAGTCGATTATGTCTATTACTACTGGATGTAAATCAGCTTAAGACTAGTTAAAAATGAACAATAATGACAATACTTCATCTAAGTCGATTACATCTATTACTACTGGATGTAAATCAGCATAAGACTAGTTAAAAATGAACAATAATGACAATACTTCGTCAAAGTCGATTATGTCTATCACTACTGGATGTAAATCAGCTTAAGACTAGTTAAAAATGAACAATAATGACAATACTTCGTCAAAGTCGATTATGTCTATTACTACTAGATGTAAATCAGCATAAGACTAGTTAAAAATGAACAATAATGACAATACTTCATCTAAGTCGATTACGTCTATTACTACTAGATGTAAATCAACATATTTCTTTTAGATGTCAGTTTCGTTGAGATATCATTGTCTTGGCCAACATAGATCTCATGAATGCGTCATACAGTGCCAGATTAACTCCGTCGTAAATGAAGCATATGCTACGGGGCCTCAAATTAAAACTATGAATTCCGATTCTTCACTTGCTCATAGAACTATACTGCCCTCAACCTTTATGAACGACTGGGTGTTCAAGTTACCGATTCCAGCCAATTATCACCTTTAATTGGGGTTATTATTTCAACACAGTAATCAATGGGCGTTAGGTATCTATGCGATACATATACGAGTCATAAATACGAAGGTATTGGAAACTGAAATCATAGTCGCTGCGTAAAGATCGAATCGGAAACGAAGTAATACTATTTCTGAGATTTCAAGCATATTCGTCGTTATGTCTTCCTATATGGTAAGTAAAAAAAATTGATTACTTTGCAAGTAAAAAATGTGTATCAATATTCATGTGTATTTTCTCTATTTAGGACCTCTTAATAACATATGCTTCAGGCCCACTACTGGCTTGATCCGGTCCTGGTGCCAGGGCGTCGGACTTCTAATATAATTAGTGCTGCAAATCTCCAATCAAATTTAGAGCAACTTGGCAAGATAGACACTGATGAATATTTGGCTGGATGCCTTTGCCGACTGAGTCCGTGTTGATTGCCTGAGACGAGATGTTTTGTTTCAGTGTCGAATTACCGTCGACTTGAAGTGTTCCGTTACCGACACAAACAGAAAGCGTTTAAGAAATCGATATGTCAGTGCGACTGTGTCCAGGGCCCCCGAGAGGAATTTTATAAGGTGGCACAAAGCTATTTCCGCCCCAACCATCACCACGCACATTCATAGAACAGACACCATCGTCCTTTAGCCATCCTGTTTACATCTGCTACGATACTGCGCCATACTATGTATTTGTTCACCGGTAAGCGATAGAGTCAACTTGATTCATTAATGGACATGTCGTCCATTTTTACTAGGGAAATTTCGGCAAGAAAACTTTTGTCCTTACTCTCCCCTCTTGGCTCTTCGTTCCCCTGCGTGATCCATCGGCTGCTCACCATACTGCTAAGAGACTCTTATTGTATGTAGTACTTTAATTCAGTCTTTAAAATTCGATCTACGGAAAGAAACAAACTGATTGGATCATACAGACTTTTGATTAGAGAATCTCAATCTCAATTTTTTTTCATCTATTCAATTATATTTTTACTTATTTTTTAATTGGTTACTCGACTAGAAAGATGACTACGCTTAAGCTAATCGACGGGAAACCAGAAAAAAACTAATTAGTTCGAAACGTACAGGTAAATCAAAGATAAAACAGAAGTGTTAAGAAATTCTTCATTTTTTTTCTTTTATTACTTTATCATAAATATTTTTCTTTTTTAGTATTCCTTGGTTTGATATGCGTGATTCTCGCGCAATAGTTTTTGACACCGGCCATATTCAGCGCTTGGGTTTAATTGAGTGAATAACTCTTGTTAGGGCTCTGATATGATAGTGGTCGCCTGATGGATGGTTATGGTCCATGTTGCTGGACGTCTCATCATCGTTCTCGGAAGAATTAGCGCCAATGGTAGGCAAGGGTGTTGATCCTGGTTCTGTCAAGTTTTTTTATATCATATATATATATAGATAGATAAATAGTCTATAGCAATTATTACATATATACTAATTGCTATAGACTCTAGCAATTATTATAAGATATATAATGATAATTGCTATAGACTATCCAATATCCCTTCCAGTAGCACGAGGTGGGGTCAAAACCATCGCTTCAGACCCAGATGCTCTACCCCTGTCCTACGCAGAACTGGACAGTCAGTGGACTGAATTAAGTGATATATCTACTTACGCATATTTCCCCATCTACCAAAGTGCTCCATTCCAGAGTTGGAAGAGTATTGCATAGCAGCTTATAGTAGACGAGTTCCCTATGTAAGAATGCTCAATCCTAAAGAAGGAAGCATTAATAATAATAATAATAATAATAATAATAATAATAATAATAATAATAATAATAATAATTGTGTCATCCAGAGACAGCTGTTTTATTGTATTACAACTCTTCAGTGTGGCTATAGAGTATCTAGTATCCCTTCAGGAAGTGCAAGGTAGCATATATATACATATATATATATACATATATATATATGCA
This sequence comes from Thysanoteuthis rhombus, assembly GCA_963457665.1. Taxonomy (NCBI): domain Eukaryota; kingdom Metazoa; phylum Mollusca; class Cephalopoda; order Oegopsida; family Thysanoteuthidae; genus Thysanoteuthis; species Thysanoteuthis major. The sequence goes on from OY735218.1 coordinate 36,174,923, forward strand.
CGTGTGTGTGTGTGTGTGTGTGTGTGCATCAGTATACCATAGCCTAATGACGAACGAAGCATTCATTTTACTCAGCATATATCTATTTTTCAGCATAATCTCTTTTCTTGTCAGGTAATAACTGTGTCATGCTATGGGCTCATTGATTCACCCTAGTATACGTGTGCAAGATGCCATTGAGTAGGTTTGTGCATTTTGTGATCGTCACATTCACAATGCCCGGGACTGTTCATTCTTCACAAATCGTGCAGGGCTTTTTTGTGGGAAGAATCGCACCACCCTCATCTGTAAACCCCCTTACTGTCAAGATTTGGTTCCCTGTGACTTCTGACTTTTGGTCGTTGAAAGGGGGAGTATTACAGACCGTGGACGAGAATAAGGAGATTTCAGAAAACAGATCTATTCCCATCTATCTATTTAGCTAGTTAGCTATTTCGTTTTGTCTATATCTATTTATTTCATTCAGTTCATAGGTAGTTATCTCAGTGTGTTCATATCCATCTATCACAATCTGGTTATATCAGTCTCTTGATCTTTTCAATGCACGACTCACCCCCCCTCTCTCTCTCTCTCTCTCTCTCTCTCTCATACACACACACACACACAAATACTCAATCACTCTTTTCATCCGTCTCTCTCATATAGGAACTTGCTATCTAAGTTCCATCCACATTTTGCCAGGAAAAACGATTTCAGAATTAAGAGTAACCGCAAGGGATTTGCTTTCATCTTTTATTTTCTTTTGGAGCCCCTTAGGCTGAAGTGGGTTCAGCCAAAAGAGGAGAGAGAGGCAACAGTCTTGGCGAAATCGGACCTACGGGTGTGGGGCTCCACACCAATATCCTGAAATTATTGGCCGTCTTTTATGAGTCTCGGGTGTCCATCGGAGTGGCTTTCTAAATATTACGCAAGAAACTTGAGCAGCTATGAAATCCTATCCTACTTGAGCCAGATATGATTTGATTTTAGTGAGACTATCCTCTGCACAAATGATCAGGAACTTATAAGATACCGTCAACCAGAACTGCCTCAAAAACTGTCAACATAGGTTCTTCAGTTTTTAAGTTAGTCTGACTGTCAGGTTGGCTGTCCAGCTGGCTCTGTATGTATCACGTGTAAGGCCACACCAGTGGCGCTAGAAGGCTGAAAATCTAAACATTTACTCTTATGTCTTGAAAAGCCGTTTTCTTTTGTTTTTCTCTTAAATCCCGTCCCCCTAAATATGTTTTTAGTGAGGGTTACGATTTGTGGTATAAATGTAAAGTTGATCCTTGAATTTGTGCCTGGCAGCATTCACGCCTGTTTTCTGAAAATCCAGTGACCATTGCCCAACAAGAGGCGAGAGAGGTAACCTATTCGTTGATCACCTTTTTTTTTTTTTTGACTTTCCAAATGATTACATCCCCCACCCCCCGGGAAAACGGCATGCTGCTATAAGAAGTTGGTTACCAGACAGTTTCTATTGAGTGACTAACCAGACTTGTTTACACATTTTTCATTGATTGGTTGATATAATTATCCACTTAGGGAGAAAGAGGGTCCGTTCGATTGGCTGGAAATGGAAATCTAATTCGATTAGAAAACAATAGCATTCGATTATGATGTTCCCTTATTGGATTAGAGAAACACTGATCGGCAATTTATAGAGTTTTTTTTAAGCATCAATGTATGCCATTCAGGCCAAAATCTAATTCTGACAGAACATTGAACCGATATGTACAGAGCAATAAATACCGTTATTTTTTTTTTTTTTTCATCGAAAGAGTTTAAGGAAAAAACGTAGCATTTAATATCTGATGGGTTTAGTTTGCTCTAGCACAAAGCTGAATACGGGAAATGGAAGTGGGGGAAGATTATGTTACGCCAGTTTTTCAAGTGGTCAGGGTGACTCGTCGTGGTGTAAAGGTGGGATCTATTGAATTTTTAAGCATCAATATATATGACATTCATACCAAAATCTAATCCTGACAGCTCATTTAACTTATATGTACAGAGCAATAAACATCATTTTTTTTTCCTCAAAAGAATCCAAGGAAAAGGCTGTTGCTTTTAATATTTACTGAGTTTAGTTTAGTCCAGCATAAAACTAAGTATGGGAAAATTATTTAATATCTGGATATATTTTTATTCCTCTAGAACGATTTTTAAGGGGAAAAGTAGAGATTTTCTTTCAAATAGTAGGCAGGAGGTATTTCTATGAGAGAAATTTTCCAACTGCCCCTTCTCAGTGGAAAAATCCAGCGTTACAGAGAGAGAACTAAGGAAATCAAAGTTCATTGTTAGATTAGGTTGGAGAAGATTGTGTTACGCCAATCTTTCAAGTGGCGAGAGTAGCTCATTTTGGTGTAAAGGAGAGAAAGTTGCTCTCACAGATTATTGCTACTTTACTTAGATCCCCACTAGGATCCGACACTACTTACTATTCTTCAACTGCAACCACGTGACGTGTTCTTGATGTTGTTTTGTCAGAAAAGGAACTGATATTTTCATTGGCTAAAAAGTAGAGAAAAAATTATATTGAACCTTTCATCAGAGTGAAAACAAAACTCTTGGTTGGGAGATGCAACACGTCACTTACACCCGAAGCTAAAAAGTACAAAAAATTTTATTTCAAGTATGGATAAAAGTTCTCTTTTATCCATGCAATCTCCTTAACTATTTGGAAATTTGTGATATGTACGGGTTATTCATGTGTAGAGAGAACGACTTATGAATATTTCAATATATATATATAGATTAAACTCAATAAGGAGTGTAATATTTCGCACGATTCCCGCAATGGCCTTCAATTTGTTTAATTACGAAAGTAAAAAGATTGGAATGCAATTTTTGATTTGATCTAAAAGATCAATCGAAATTGTTTGCTTTAATTTCAAACCTTCCATTAAAACTGCCATCAAAGCTATTAACATAGATTTCTTCAGTGTTTACTATTCCTGGTAAAAATTATGGAATCACCACACTTGAAGGATTTCCACTAGTGTTTTTACTCTGTAACAAATGAACAAATCACAGATATGAAACAATTTTTTTGTTTGATAGCTAAACATCGTGGTTTCATGAAATATAACGCGAACAAACTAGATTGAATTATTTTAATTAATGGAATATATCGAGTAGTAGGAATATTATAGAATCGCTCAAGTTTCAAAGAAAAATTATAGAATTATCAACAAAAAAAATCACTATTGGTGTTCTGTTGCTGCTTTACGAGTTTTTATAATAACCTAAATTCTGTTAGGTATAGATTCCATTAATGGAAAACAATATTCTCTAGCTAATACCTACTTTCTTAGCGGTTGACAGATCAACTTTGCCGGTTGGAGCCTTGTCATGGACATTTTTTTTCAATTTCCACCAAACATTTCCGATCAGATAGAGATCCAGACTGTTTGCTGGCAATGTTTTAGGGTTGACATGCCTTTCCTGGAAAAAAAGTTTCAACACGCTTTTATCAGAGACGAGATGCATAATGCACCCGTAAAATTCACTTAAACTTCATGAAACCTATTTTCTGTTGGTGGAATGAGAAATTTCAATGTACATCTTTGCATTGGCTGTTGAGGTAATGTTTGCTATCTACTCTGGTCTTTTACCTGACATACGATCCTATTACACAAATGTGTGGGGAAGTGTGCTTGTCTTCTTGTCATCTTTATATCTTTTTCATATTTCATATTTTGCACCAGGCAAAATATCCAGCATCATCATTTTTGCCAATGTAGAGTTGAGATTCATCACTAAATATCACTTTCATCCAATCATCTACACTCTATGATTGCGTCTCTTTAGCCCACTTTAACCTTGATTTCTTCTGCTTATGTATTAGTGCTGTTTTTTTGCTTATCTTTTTTGTATGTAGATCGCGTTTCAATCAGCCAATTTCATACAGTTCTGTCACAAACATTGACACCAGTTTTTACACATTTGCTTTTCATTCATTTTGTTGTGTACTATCTCCGATGCATATTACATCGAGTTTTCTATCCTGGCGCTTTGACGTCTTCCATATTCTACCTGTGTCTTCTCCTCTTAGAACCCTCCATTTTGTTTATACTTGCACCAACTTTTACACACGGCTGGCTGGGAACAGCCGACATCTTTTGCCACAATCCGTGTTGGATTTTCTTCTCGAAGGAGTTTTATCGACCTTTCCATCGTTCCAAGTTGGAGCCATGTCCTCTATTTCTTACCCAAGTTCAATTGCTTGTTGCGTTCTGAAAGAACTCCCTTTTAATTGCAGATTAATTTGCATATTTAGACTTATACTGACATTTGTTTTAGAGATACAAATTACAAAGTGATTACATATTTTCCACTATTTGATAAGACAACCGATAGACATCACGTCTCACAACATGGATCCCCAGAGATCACATAAGAAACCGAGGCCGACAGAACACAAGATGGAGAGATGAACTTGACAAATTCAGGAAATACTGGCTCCGCGATGCCCATGATAAGGAATTGTGGCGAATCCTGAGGAAGGTCTATGTCCAACGACTGACGTTAAAAGACTGATGATGATGATGATGATGATGATGATGATGATGATGATCTGGGGTATATGTCATTAACCTGAATAATTTAATCTCGTTTGTTAGAGGTATATTTAATGAACTAGAATTCTCAGCTATTAAACTCAAATTGTTTGGGGTCATATATGTGGTTTGCTTTTTTTACTATGAAGTGAAAAAGCTTGGTGAATATCCTCTAAGTGTAGTACTTCCACAATTTTTACCAGGGCTAGTAAGTTGGTCAATCTGTCTGGCTGGCTAGCTATGTATGTATCACCGATGGAGCTAGAGGGCTAAAAAAATTTAGATTTAAGGGATAACTTTTTTTGTATTTTTAATTCTCTCGCCTAAATATGATTTTGGGGGGTCAACATGCGATGTAAGTACATGCTGGATTGGTCCCTTAGTTCGTGTCCGGTAGCATTCACGTTTGTTTTTTGAAAATTCGGACTTTTTTAGTAGTGCCACCCAACAAAAGGTGAAAGAAGTAACTCATTCATTTATCACGACTTTTTCCAATTTTTTAATTGATCACCTCCAAGGGCTTGCTACCAAAAGATGTTGGTCACATGATGGTTTCTATTGAGTGAGCAACCAGACCGGTTTTCATTAATTGGAAATGAAAATTACCTTAAAGTCAAAACGAATTGATTGTTTGTCGACTAATCAGTGAAAATTTATTCAAAATGCGCTCCGCATCTGATGGAAATTAACTTTTGCGAATAGAAATTAGCGAAAACTGCCAGCAGTTATGTCAGAATAGACGACGAAGGACTCACTTAAGGGAAAGTAGCAGTCCCTTCCGTGCCTTGAACAATCTTTCAGGGGTGGTTCCTCCTGAAAAAAATCGGGATGCATTCCGTTCAGTGATAATTAACAAACTCGGAGCGCGCTTCATTCACTCCCAACGGGGAAATCCACCTGGATTAAAACCAACTTTTGGTTTCCTTATTCCGCGCAATTTGCCAAACTCCAGTCCAATTCTGAAGTTAACTTTGTTCTGGAGTTTTCTTTTTGTTTGCTTTTTGCTGCAATAACAATAACAATCCTCGTCCAGGCTAGAGGAATAAAGTCTTCACTATTTGTTACTCCCATCACGTTAAATCACGACGGTACGCAAAATTAACATTTCCCTGATGTGATTTTAGATTACGACCAATTATATCTCTTATCGAAATAAGAATATTCAAGATCTACTCATTTTTGCCTACTAGGAACAAGTTCATTTATTCCGGGAGCATAGAATTCTGGGATTCTGGAACTAATTAATTCTTAGGAGGAGTTTTGTTGCTGTTGCCTGGTTATTGAAGACCTTCCCTTGCAGGAAATGGTCGAAATGCTCCAGAAAGTGGAAGTCAGTCAGAGAGAGGTTCGAACGAGTAGGCCCGTGGGTTGGACTTTCGTGGCCCAGTTACTTTAATTTCTGCAGGGTCATTCGCACGAAATTCGAACTGGAGGGCGTTGATCACAGGAAGACGTTCACATATTCAAGGCTTTCGTATCCTTTTCAAAATTTTGGGAACCAATTTTCAGTTGTACGATCGTTGACAGTCCCTTGGGCCAATACTTGGTTGATATTGCGAGGGGTTTCCGCTACTTTACGTCCCTTATTGAACTCATACAGCAAAATCGGTCTAATTTTCTTTTTTGATTTTACAACCTCAAATAAAGCAGACTAGATAGTGAAAAGAAAACGCTCAGCTTGAACAAGTAGAGCGAAATCCACGCTTTAAAATGGCATATTCCATGAACATAGTCAACTAATAATTTATTTCAGAAATAAACATTAGAAATAAAATGACAAAAACGAAATTATCTATGCACTAACCTAATACAAATACACTAGAACTTATTACATTCTAATAATCAAATGCATTCACATTTTTTAAAATGTTTAAGGTTTCATTTATTATATATACAATACAAAGGTTACAATAATCATCTTGAGTCGGAATACAAGTAGGAATGGAGTTTCAACCTGCAACAGCCAGGCTTTCGGGGGAGTCGTATCTTCACTGTTAAACACTTTGATATTTACTGCACTTAACTTGGTACAACACATGTTAAAATCAGAGGAAACAGACTGAGAAAGATTGTGCTACGCCATTTTCCAAGTTATCAGGGCTTGTATTCTTGCTTACCTTCTGACTCTGAATCCGAAATCCTGATTTGTAACAAACTGACTATTTGTTTACCTGTTTTTCTTTCTCTTTTCTCTTTCATCTCTCTTTGTCTCGTTCTCTTTGTTTTCCCTTCAGGGTCATTTTCTCTTTCCTTTATCAATCTCTTTCTTCTATCTGTTTTTCTCGTTCTGTTTTCGGTATCTCTTTCTCTTTCCTCCTCTTTTCCTTCTCTTTCTCTCCCTATTTATTTTCCCATCCCTCTCCTCCTTCTCTCTCTCCCCTTTTCTTTTTTCACTCGCTTTCTCTTTCCAATCTCCCACTCTCTCTCCCCACCCTCTCTCTCTTTCTATCTTTCTCTCTCTTCTTTTTTTTACCTCATCTGTCATCCACTCTCTGCATCTCTGTCTCTCATAGTTCCCTTTCCGCTTTACAGATTGGTATATTCTCTTATTCTAAAGTCTATTCTCTGGCCCTTTTTTTAATTCCTTTCTTCTCGTTTTCCGATTTATTTCCCATTGTTTCTAAGCATCCAACTGTAAATATTGGCGTTTCAATCGCATCCATTAAAGAGAGCCTTCTTACGCATGCGCGACGGATCTCTTTCTGTCCTTCCGGCTGCACGTGCCTTCCCTTTTCACTTAGTTAACCCACAAGTCACTCTGTTCGCTCATAGCTCTGTCCGTGTCCGGCAATTAGGAACACAAAACCATCCCATTTTTCGTTTTCCCAACACTCAAGCTGTGCAGTTAGATTGGTAAATGATGGCCTCCAGTCAAATAAGGCATAACAGGAGGGAGTCGATCAGAGACACTTTCTTGTCACGTGATCATGAATTTAGTTGGCTAACATCTAACGTTTGCACACGCTAACAAAGAGTGAAGTCGAGGACTGGCCTGTGATTTTTGAAAGCAACAAATATAAACTTGCGTATGTAGTAGCTGTCTGAGAAAACAGCCTTTCTTAACCTTTGTAGATTGGAGATGCCCTTGAAATAACTTTCATATTTCAATGAAGTCCTGCATAAGAATCTACATCTGTACAAGCTACGAGGCAGGTGATAAATCCGACACACACACCAAAAAAAACTTTTTCGCGCAAAACCTTTTAAATTTTCGAGCATACCAAACCCCTTGTCCCCCTTCGCCAAGGAGTTCCCAAACAGTCATAGATACAGAATATAACACATCATCATCATCATCAATCTTTTAGCGTCCGTCGTTGGACATAGACCTTCCCCAGGATTTGCCACACTTCCCTATCATGGGCGTCACGGAGCCAGTACTTCCTGAACCTGTCTAGCTCGTCTCTCCATCTAATATTTTGCCGGCCTTGGTTGCGCATGTGGTCTCGGGGGATCCATGTCGTGAGTCGCGATGTCCATCGATTGTCTGCCATTCTTGCAACATGGCCAGCCCACCGCCATTTGAGATTTTTAATAGATTCTATGATGTCCCTAACTCTTGTCTTTTTCGGATGTACTGTGCTGTCTTGTGGTCTCTCTATGTGAGGCCTAGCATTATTCTCTCATGTGCACGTTGCATGGTTTTCAGTTTAGGGGTCTGTCTCTTGGTTAGGTTCCATGTTTCAGCCCCATAAATAACTATTGGGAGGATGCATTGGTTATACACCATTCTCTTTAGGATTAATGGGATCTTCTTATTTTTGAAGGTTGAGCTAGCTCTGCCAAAGGCTTGCCATCTTAGTGTGATTCTTCGCTTGATTTCTTCTTCTTTTGAGGGTCTCATTAAGATAGACGGCGAGTATCTGAGTAACCTCAGATTTGCAGACAACATAGCCCTTTTCGCAGAGAACATACACGACCTCCAACTAATGATAGATGAATTAAATGAAGAGAGCAAGAAGGTCGGCCTACACATGAACTTCAGCAAGACGAAGATCATGTGCAACAACTACACCGGGGATAAAAACACTAAGATCAAAATCGAGGACACACAACTAGAGGAAGTAGACCACTACATCTACCTAGGACAACGAATCTCCATGAGACCCACAAAAGAAGAAGAAATATAACACATCAATGTGTGGAAAAAATTTGATGTACAATGTATTATTCATACCATATCATAAATCACTGCGGATATCACTCGACGGAAATAGATAAATATTGAAAATTTGAAATCCAAATCATGGGGTTTTTTATTATCTCATCTGTTTGTGGTTTTTCAGATTTTTTCTACATTTTTCATCTAAAAACTGAAACGTACAATAATTGAAAAAAATGACAGCCGTTGGTCTTATTCAGTTAGTAGAGATTCTGTTGCCTCTTGTGTCAAAAGCCATCAAAACTCAAAGGAAACAAAGCCCAAATACTTTCCTCGTGCATGTATAAAGTTTTCACGGAACCCCAACAACTTCTCAAGGAATGCTTAGGTTAGAGTCATCTTGAAGCAAATTGCTCCCAATTAGATCCTGCGCTCAAGGGAGCCCTGCACTCGGGTATATTCTAGTCTTGTCTGATACACAACAACACATTACATATACATAACACCATATTACAGGTTTCACAGAGAACATCAACAATTTTGATTTTCTCTGAATTCTTGAAGATCTAACAGTGTTTGTTTATACTGTTTATATTTTGAATTTTTCTGTTGTACTTGGATTAGATAATGTTAATCAATTACAGAACAGCGTGAAAAGTTATTTCTCTGAGATTTTCAAGCGTAAAATTTCGATTGCTTTTCATTCTACCATAGAGATATAAAGTCTATGATAAAGTTTATTTATATCTCTTGGATTTTATAGATCTTCAGTGTTAGCCAGAGGCCCTACAAAAATGTTTCCGATAAGGCACCGCAGCTCCTAAGGACAGCCCTGGCTAGGATCCTGCAGAATGCTAGGGTTCTGCAGAACCCCAGTTCAGAAACTGGAACATTGTGTACCTGGTATACAATGTTACAGTATTCATATAATAGCCTTGACATATCAGTAACACTTGCCTTAATTCATGACCACTGGCAATGTCTTTTCTCGGCATTTGTAAGGCATTACTAATGTAAATGTTTATGTATTATACATATAATTTTCTATAATGAATTGTATATCTATTATATGCATAACAGCCCCACTTGTCAGTAACGCTTGCAATAATAACTGACCACTGACAATCCCTTTTTCCTCATTTGCAGTGTATTTCTATTGTAAATGTTCATCAATTATACATATTACAATGCTTGTAAAATTTGGAACTTGTCTCTTTAAATATTTTGTTTAAATGATAATTCATTTTCAATTTTAACTCAGGTATAAGATTGATTACTTTTTTAAATTTACTTAATTGAGCCTTTGATGTCGGACTATGCGAGCTTAGGTTATGGTTCTGAATTATCATTTCAACAAAATATATTTTAAAAAAAGTTTCAACGAATTTCGCTTTTAAAATTCTATATTTATATCGACTGTAGTAACTGTGTATATGGGATTTCTCGTGTTCATCGATTCAGTTTGCTCATATTTTTAATTTGCTTGCCTCATTTTTTAATGATTTCCTTATTTTTTTCATTTTCTCGCCTTAATTTTTTCAATTTGCTTCCTTCATTTTTCATTTGCTACCATCGTTTTTTCATTTGCTTGTCTTATCTTTTATTTGCTTGCCTTATTTGTCATTTGCTTGCTCTACTTTTTCATTCGCTTGCCTTATTCTTAATTTGCCCCCCTCGTTTTTTTCATTTTTTTTCCTTTATTTTTTTATTTGCGTCTTATTTTTTTATCTGCTTGCCTCATTTTTTTTCTTTTTCTTCCTTCAATTTTTCATTTGCTTGTCGTATTTTTTATCTGCTTGCTTTATTTTTTTTTTCGCTTGCCTCCCTCATTTTTTTCATTTTTTCCTTCATTCTACATTTGCTTGCCTCATTTTTTTCATTTGCTTGCCTCATTTTTTTCATTTGCTCGCCTTATTCTTTCATTAGTTGTTTCATTTTCACAATGGCTTGTCTTATTTTTTCATTTGCTTGCCTCATTTTTTTCATTTGCTTGCCTCATTTTTTTCATTGGCTCGCCTTATTTTTTCATTAGTTGTTTCCATTTTCTCAATTGCTTGTCTTATTTTTTCATTTGCTTGCCTCATTTTTAGCATTTGATCAGCTTAATATTTCATTTGCTTGCATCACTTTTTTAATCTGTTTGTCGGATTCTCCAACTTGTTTGCATATTTTATTATTTGCTTGCCTTATGTTTTCATTTGCTTGTTTTACTTTTTAATTCTCTCCGGAAAAGGTATAGTCAGGAGAAAAAAATAGTTTTTTTTTTCTCCACAACAGAGCATAATAAAGACATCGTTACCGAGCGGGAACAGCAATAATCACTTCCTTATTTTCTGTTTTTCTCAGCTTCAACGATGCATTGCGTTTCTTTGTTTTTGGTTTTCTTTTCTTTTCTTTTCTGAGTTTCCTCTCCAACAAAGCTTGGTGCAAAATTGGAAGGAAACGGCTCAGTCGGTAGCTTATTAACAGATCGTGTCCAACTGCAACAATTCTTGTGTGTGTGTGTGTGTGTGTGTGTGTATTCTTGTGGGGACGAGTTCGTATCAGTGTGCGTGTGTGTGTCCTTGTGCATATGTGCATGTGACCCTGTGAGTGCAATTCGGTATTTATGTTTCAGTGTATGTTCATGTGTGTGTGTGTGTGAGAGAGAGAGAGAGTGTGTTCTTGTGGGGACGAGTTGGTATTAATATGCGTGTGTGTGTTTTGGTGCGTATGTGCGATTGACCTTGTGACTGCGATTCGGTATTTATGTTTCAGTGTATGTTCATGTGTGTGTGTGAGAGAGAGTGTTCTTGTGGGTACGAGTTAGTATTAGTGTGCGTGTGTGTGTTCTTGAGCGTATGTGCGTGTGACCTTATGACTGCAATTCGGTATTTATGTTTCAGTGTATGTTGTTGTATGTGTGTGTGTGTGTACGTGTTCTTTTGGCGTGTCTTTGTGAGTTCGTGTGTGCGTACGTGTATGAGTGATATATGTTTGTACGTGTAAGTGGTGTGCATCCGTCTGTTTTGCATATGTGTGAGCTGATGTGCGTTCTTCTGCATGCGTGTGCGTGTGTTCTTGTGGGTGCGAGTCGGTATTTGTGGGTGGGTGTATGTTCATGTGTCCTTGTGGGTTATGCGTTTTGTGTGAATGTTTATGCTTATCTGTAATCATGTATGTGTATGTATATGCATGTGTATGTGTGATTGTTGTGCATCTGTGTGTTCGCAAATGCGCAGGGCTCATATATGTGCATCTGTGTGTGGCAGTTGGTATGTGTGCGTGTGTGTGTGGCTGTTCGCGCGTGGAGCTCTCAATATGCATGTTTGTATGCGTGCATTAGTGCGTGCGTGCTTATGTATTAATGTGTATGATTATCAACAAATGTGTATATATGTGTTTATTTGACTTTCCATTCTGTTATTCCATTGTTTCTCTTCGATCACCTTGGGGGTATTGAGACAGCGTTTCTATCAAAGATTGATTCAGATCAGTCCAGGTATCAAAACAGAGAAAATCTTATTTCTCTTTCTTTCTCTCTCTTCATATCTCTCTCTCTCTCTCTCTCTCTCTCTATATATATATATATATATATATATAGAGAGAGAGAGAGAGAGAGATAGATATTTATATATATATATATATATATATATATATATATATAGAGAGAGAGAGAGAGAGAGAGAGAGAGATAATGGAAAGCACTACAGCTTTGAACACTGAAGATGTAAAAGGTTTTTTTTCAAATTACATCATTTCAATCAATTATTTCCAAACACCTGTTAATGCAATTAATGTAAGATTTTCAAAGGGTTTATCTTTTACACAGAATTAGATATCATTGTCCTATATTCGAATTTTTCTCGTGTGGACCATCAGTTGATTACTATGTAAAACGGAAAACAAAACACTCACTTTAAAATTATATATATACTATATATGTATACATCAGTAATATATATATATATATATATATATATATATATATATATATATATATATATATATATATATATATCAGTAAGATGATATATATATATATATATATATATATATATATATATATATATATATATATATATATCATTAACGTGATATATATATATATTATTAACAGGATCCCCGAAACGTTTACGCAGTAACTAACTAATGATCCCGACAAGAAAAAGTGAACTATCGGGAAAGAGACCAACTCAGGAGTAAAAGTAAATGAAGACAATTTTTTCAGGAAGGGTTCCCATCTTCAGTAGTATGTGTGTACTTTTTAGTGGTTAAAATGTTAGATTTCCATAGGAAACAAATTAGGCGGCAAATGTTGCTTTGAAACTAAAAATGGAAATTAAAAATGAAAATCCATGGGAGGCTATAATGGTGAGTCCGAACTGTAAAGGAATCTATCCTGGTTTGGTTGTATCCTATCTTGGAAGTAGTGGGAGTAGTTATGGCTATTTTATAGGTTGTTTTGGTCAAGGATGGTGGGCATTCTTAAGAACCGGTTGTCATGGTCACTGGGAATCTAGGTCATGATCCAGTATCGAGCTACTTGGGTACTTAGAAGGTGAGTCTTTGCATAAATATATTCAGTGCTTAATTGCTTGTCGGTACATACATGCATGCATGACCTTACAAGGCGGATATCAATGGTGGTGTAGAACTGTATTAATCGTATGTCCGTGTATACGGTGGGGTTGGTTGTTGTAGGGATGAAGTATTTGAAATAATTCAGGTGTTTTCCGATGGAGGGCAATAGGGTCGGCTATTCATAATAATAATCAAGGTGGCAGGATATAAGTTAGACGAGGGTCCTTGTTATATATGATTAAGTATCCGTTAGGAATTGTAACATCAATTATATGAAGGCGAGGGCCAGATGGTATAGGTAAGGCTATTGTGTGGAAGTATAGTATTAAGTGTAGGTATAAAGATAGGGAGTTAGTAGGCATAGAATTATCAGGAGTGTATGGATTATAGGATTAGAGCCTGGTGTGATTAGGGTTGTGAAATTTAGTGTTGAGTCCGTTCGGAGAGAGAGTTTCAAGTTTATTAATTCACATATTTTCACGTAGTTCCAGAATTTTAGTCGTGCCAAGGGGTGTATTTTTTCTATTTCTGTTATATCATATCTAGTATCTGTGCCAAAATTGTGAGCGGAAGTGTTATTCTACTGGGAGCTAGTTGGGATGATTGGGTGATTTAATTCTGCGCTTATAGTAACTAAGTCTTATGTTGAATCGAAACTCTGATTTACCTATATATAGCAGTTTGCATTCTAGATGGCGGATGGCATTTTGCTTCTGCAATTAGACTTATGGTAGATGTAGAAAGTCTTGTCAGTAGCATAGTTGGTAAAGATGTTTGTGTGTTTAAGGTGGCTGCAGCATAGACTATTTCTATTGTTGCAGGGCTAGAGAATTTGACGGTTTTAGAGACGGTATTATGTGAAACTTCGTTATTTGATACGTTTTTACTGCTAATCGAATTTTCAATGTTTTGGGGTTTGCGGTAGGCAACGATGCATTGTTCTTGGAATATTTCTTTGAATTCTGTTTCAAGTGTAAATTTATTCCATCTTTTATCAATTATATGTGACAGGAGTTGGGAGTGTGTTGAGGAATGTATTATGAGTAGTTATGAGTGGTATGCGATCAAGAAAGAGAAAGATGTATATATCAAAGTACAAATCGGTTAGAAAATATCTGATGTGTGTCTGCAATATCTCAAGTGTTGTCGAGCAACCAGACGTGAATCCTCTTCCCCTCGGGAAAATAAATCAAGCAGAGACCAACAACTAAATAGGGAAAAGAAAAAAGAAATGATATATTAATAGGATAAGATGGAGGTTCTCCACCCAGAAAAATAGACATGCATCCCCAATAACGTCCTAAATAAATCAAATCGAATCATTTGCCTGAAGAAGCCTAAACAAGGCAGAAACATAAACGTTTTTGTATAGTGAATCCTTCATTCCATCATATATATATATATATATATATATATATATATATATATATATATATATATATATACTACAATTCTTTCTGGTGCACAGACAGGTATTTCTCTCTCTTTCTTTCATTTCTCCATCTTGTATTTCTTTCTCTTTCTTGCGTTTCTTTTTGTCTTTCTCGTACTTCTCTTTCATTCATTCTGTCTCTTGCATACATCTCCCTTTCTGGCATTTCTCTCATTTCTGTATCTCTCGCATCTGTCTCTCTGATATACGTTTCTCAATCTCGTATTTCTCTCTTTCTTTCTTTTATCTCTAAAATTTTCTCTCTATATCTCTCACATTTATCTCTCTTTCCCGATCTCCTCTCACTCTCATTTCTGCAAAGTTTTTCGTCTGCTTTATGAACTGTGAGAATTTTTCTGTTTCTCTGTCCGTAATAATGGACTTTTCCACTTAAAAGTAACAATTTTGATGAAAAAATGTACAACAAAGCATTTGAAACAATGGACACTTCCACTGAAACGATTTCTGTTGTTTCTTTTCTTTCATTCCAACTCTTTTATCAGTAGTTCCAGTAAATACAATTTGCAAACTTTAGCAAAACGAGTTGGCCTTCGTGGAGAAGTGTGGGTGAATTCGTCATCAATTTTTGCATTCGTGACAGTCTTACCCTCATTCGTGCATGACTTCACAGGTTTTTTGGTCCGGTCACTGTTGTTACGTACTAAGATAGTCAAAACTCAATAGTAAGAGTTCAACAATGAACGAAAACAGAATTACATTCCCTTTTGTTAGAAACCGTCAACCAAATCTGTCAATATAGGTTACTTCAGTTTTCAAGCTAGTCTGGCTAGCTGGCTGGCTGGCTGGCTGGCGATTTATGAACATTTTTTTTTCAAAATCACCCCTAAAGAAGTTTTGGTGGGTGTTCAATTTGCAATGTAAGTTTATCCTAAATTGTTCCCTAAATTGTTTTTTGTTTGGGTTTTTTTTTTTTTTTTTCAATTTAGACTTTTTAGTGATCACTACTCAATAAAAGACAAGAGAAGTAACTTATTCATTGATCAGCCCTTTTTTTCCACTTTTTAATTGGTCACCACCAACACGACATGCTGTCAAAAAGACTTTGGGCATGTGACAGTTTCTATTGATCAACTCACCGGAGTGAACTGTTTTTTATTTGTTTTTGTTTTGTGTTTTGTTTATTGTTTTTTTTTTGTTAGTTGTTTTTTTTTTCCAGTTACAAAATAAACTAGCCTTCGTCATCTTGAATAATCAACTTAGAAACTGAATACTTATCGAATGGATTTTACCTTATTCTCGAATAGAATTCCGAGAGGAAGTCTTTAAAGCTCTGTTCCGGTTTCCGCCTGACTTCGCCATTCCTCAATATATAAGTGCATTCTTTCTTGCAGATCTGATTAAACCAAAAAAATGTCTTCAAATTACACAGATCATTTACCGTCATTAAAACTTTGATTAGAGGAAAGGAAGAACAAAGACATTTTTCAACACAACATCCTAATTTTTAGGGCTGTTTTAATTCAGTGGCATCACTATTGCGCATGCCTCGTCATTTAATAAAGAGCTGCACATGCGCAGATCACTTTGTACGGAACACGGTCTGATGGGAGGAGAGTTGGGGGAATGAAGATTGTATTATGCCAATTTTCCAAGTGTCGCCTAGTTTTCTTAGGTTTTTTATTTGTCTTTGTTTATTTACAGTTGCTGTGCTGGTGATGTTCTTGTTGTTTTGTTTAATTGTTGGCGTTTTCCTCCAAACTTTGCAATTAAAAGTTCACAAATCCACAACCAAATTAGCAAAACGTGAAATAGGAAATACAAACATTTTCTTTTGTATCAAGAACAGTCGCATGAGATGATTGTAAATCGAAATCAACAAATGTTGACCTAGATATCCAAGGCTGCTTTGAGTTCCAATTGCTGGGGGTGGGGGCTGTCGTATGCCTGAGACTTTCCAAATACAAACGGAAAATGAGAAAATGAATTAATAAATGGGGGAAAAACAGTCAAAATAAGAAAATACCCTTATTTCAGAGTATCAGACAGTTAAATATTATCTGTTAAGATGAGACTAAGACGAACAATTGGCCCAGGAAAATCTCATGACCAACGACAGGCGCATTTGGCCATTAAAAACCACCAAGGTTCAGCTTACCCAGGGCGCTAGAAACCCCAAGTCTGGTCCTGTGGATATAATCTTAGACGTAAGAATCCAAAGAGAGGACATGAATGACTGATTCGAATTAATAGAGGTATTTCGCTTCATCGTTTATTTCGGGACTTCTCCAATTGGGTCATACCGTTTTGTCTACGGACTTTAAAATTGGCATCAATACTCCACAAGACCCTCTCTAAAAAAGATTTTGTTTGTTTTTTCTATATGCTTTTTTACCTTTTGGGGACTTTATTTTAAGGATATAGTTTTTCAATAACATCTACATTTTGGAGAATCTAAATGTTTCCATGTGTATTTTTACTCTATTTTAGATGTTTTCCGGGGGAAAATCTCAGTGATGTCATCATCATCATCATTATCAGTCTTTTAACGTCCATCGTTGGACATAGAACTTGCGGAGCCAGTATTTTCGGAATTCGTCTAGTTCGTCTCTCCATCTTGTATTCTGTCAGCCTCCGTTTCGCATGTGATCTCGGGGGATCCATGTGGTGAATCGTGATGTCCATCAGTTGTCTTTCATTCTTGCAACATGGCCTGCCTATTGCCATTTGAGTTTTTTAATAGTTTCTGTGATGTCATAAATAGAATTTATTCTGACCATATTCATTCTTCGATGGAATTTTTCTACATGACTTCAAATTTCGACGCTACGGTTGTTCAATTATTGACTGTGCTACCGAGTTGGGTTTTTTTATTCCTACACACAAATATACTCCTGGTGTTTATTGTAAAATGGCTCGATGTTATTCATTAATTAGGGAAAAAAGCTTTGTTTCCGATACGATTTGATAATTCATTTTTTTAATCATTTTTCGTAATAACCACTGTAAAACTAAAACAAAATAAATACGTTCGATTTTTTTATAATGTGGTCTTTCATTTGTCTCTCCTTAGTTACTATCAGATTATGACGAAACAACGAGAGTGGGGACACTAAAAGGATTGCCCTATCCAAACGGGTTTCGAAAATATTCGCCTAATCAAAAAAAAAAGTTTGAGAAGCCCTGGTCTATTTCCTGTTTGCTGGGGTGTGATGTGATGTCTTGGCTATCAGCTTGGAAAGGGGAATCGGCCAACCGCGTTCGAATTCTGCCTGATCTGGCGTGCGCTCATTTAGCACTAATTCCCTTAACAAATACATGCATCCTTTTTGTACCTTTGTGTACGTACTTATCATTTCTGTTCTGGAAATCTACATCTAATGACTGGAATCCATGACTCATAGATTATCACATATGCAGAATAAAGATGCGGTGGTAGAGGTTGCATTGTTATACGTGTATGTGTTGGCGCCGGTTTTTAAGGTTCATGAAACGACGTTTCGGAGTTGGGTTCTTTTTTAGTGCTGTATTTTTTTCTGAACACCTGATAGAAAAATAATGATGATCCATGCTGGAATTAAGGACAACACGAGGAAGACGAAATCATATTGAATATCACGCGGAAAGATCGGAGAACAGCGCATCACATTAGAAAGCAAATTTAGAAGCCGTAAGCAAACTAGAATAGCAATGGGCAGGCCATGCAGCGAGAATATCAGACGACCACTGGATAATTTGATTCACAGCGTTGATCCCTCGAGATCATAGGCAAACGATGGCCGACGGAAAATGAGATGGTGTGATGACCAGAATAAATTCAGAATGTTTCGGAACCGTGAGGCTCGTGAGCGAAATACTGGAAGACCTTGGGAGAGACCTATATCCAACAACGGCCTCTAATGGTTGATTAGTAGCAGTATGAAGATCAAACACATCATATAAAAGCAAAGATGATAATACAAATCTGAACAACTTGTGAAATCTAACTACAATTGAAACAATCCTCTGTGTGTGTTTGTCTGCCTGTGTGTCTGTATGTCTATCTGAGTGTCTCTAAATGTGTGTATGTGTATGTGTGCGTGCGCGCTACGATTACTCCACAACTGGCGATTGTTCGAAGTTGGCATTCGCCAGATATGTTAGTCAACCTCCAAGTTCTTGAGAAGTTCTCGAGAAATCTAATACAAATAAATAAAATATTCCAGATTATAGATCTTTCTTTAGTTCCCATGAATTATCTCCCTTGACCTTCGGTCTTTAGCATTATTTTAGTTTAGTTATAAAATATCTAAATTCGCAACACAGGAGTGACGTGATCGAAATACTTCGAAGCCGTTGTTCCGTACGACGGACAGAAAATCATTCTACATGGCAATTATTTCAGGCTGCTCCCCACACCATACGACCTGGCCCCTTCCGCGCGTGCACTTTTGGAACGGGCGCTACCTTAGTAATGACGATGACTCAAAGAATGCTTTGAAATTGTCCAAATTTTCTGTAACCTTATCATAATGTTGATGTTGGCAGTAGTCCAACGTAACAGTGATATTTTTTATGCAATCTACTGTGGCACAGTGGCCCCATTTGGAGGTGGGGGAGCTCTTTAAGCGACCAACATAGAAATATTAAACAGGAATGTCATAAGAACAAATGCCTATGAGCTCACTTACAGAGTCGTACGACTTGATAAAAGACGCTAACCCGATTCTCAGTTTTCATGTCGCCAACAGGAAATCCTAAGAATATATCATCAACATTTTCGAGAAACCCTTAGTTAAGGAATGCATATTGTCGTTTCTTCTGACAGACCTGCCTTGACTCCTAACACATCCGTGTGTCTCTGTATGTTTACAATTTAACTAAAAAAAACTTGGTTTCCCACTGACACGTTTCACAGACAGAACCGCCGCTCAATTGACGTATCTGCTGGAATAAAGAGACACAACATATTAAAATCTACCAGCTAATAGTTTTGATGTTCTCTTACGAAGATTCGCATACCAAACTTAAGGTCAACCAAATTACTAGATACACACTCTCTATGAGAGTTATGTAACATATTTGAAACCTTATTTCCTTGTCACATTTTAGTGACAAACCATTTTTGTGCCTAATATACTATATATTCTTGTTTGGGGATATTTTATTGTCAAACTCCAGTCGAAAACTTGGTGCTGATTTTTTTCTTCCGTAACAAGAACAACAAGAACGAACTTCACCAAATTCAAGTGAGTAAAAATTAACATTCACCTATCGTTGTTTTAAGTCAGAACCAACTGATTGATAGTTAACCACTGGGTTAAATTGAATACCAACAAAAAATTATGTTAGAAACACGAAAGGGCTTATTTCAAAAACATTTATAAATTAGCATTTTCCTATCGTGATTTGATCACTACCAAGTGATTGATAACCGGTCCTCTTACCGACTGCAAAAAACGGATAACTACATATTTTCTAAAATCTATCTTACAGCCACTCAAAGGCTTATTTCATTTTAATGATTGAATCAATACATAAAATTCATAATAAATGAAGCAGCAGCACCCTTTTAACGTCCGTCGTTGGACATAGACCTTGCCCAAGATTAATGGGTGTCACGGGGCCAGTACTTTCTGAACGTATCTGGTTCATCGGCCATGGTTTCGCATGTGATCTCTGGGGATCCACGTGGTGAGTCGTGATGACCAGTAGCTGTCTGACATTCTAACAACACGACCAGCCCATGCCATTCAAGTTTTCTTATGTATTGTATAAGATATCTGATTCATGCTCAACCTTACATAGAGAGATCACAATAAATGAATACATTTATACTTTAAAATATTTTTATACAATAAATTGTGAAAACAGAAATAATTTTTTTTCAGTATTTTAGACGTTTATTTTATGAATAATTCTTAAAATTCAGAAACTTTAAAATTTTGAAAGAAATTTAAGTACTTCAAATTTTTACAAAGGTAGGTCCATCAAGATTGTTTTATTGGTTGATGTCTTTGATGCACATATTACGCCTTGGATATTTTCATATTTTTCTCATTCACTATACATAGAATGAAAAGTTACAGAAATCATATTCACTTGGAATAGAAGTAGTAGTGGCGTTTGACCCAGTCAGCAGTCAGACCTGTATATATTTGGTGCCTTATTTTGAGTCTTGTTCCTAGAATCTAGATGATCTGGCCGAAAATTCTGACTAACACATCATTACCAGTGTAAAATACGATTACGGCTGATGGTGTCATAGAACTAAATAAAAGGTCATTGTATATTTTATCACCAATAAAGTTTGTTCCGAATTCAAAGAAGAATTAACCCAACAGAACAGACAATAAATATTTCACTCAAACTATTTGGCATCTCTCCATTATCCAATCGTCAGCAAGAAAAATGTCATAATCAAATGGCCACATGAGCGTCTGCAGGGCGTTTACTATAACCCTTAGATAAGGCTTTCTTATCGAGGGCAAGGTGTTAGAAATTTAAATCTTTATAGCCAACTAGCAAGGCTACCCAGCGTTTACCGGGGAAATAGAAAAAAACTCCATCAGCAATGGAAAACAAATGATATTTTGTACAAATTTCATAAAATCAAACAGGGGGGGCGCTCATCCCCCTCACCAGTCAGGCCAGTACACACTTCAAGGAAGACTCGCGCAGGCCAACACGCAACCTTGGGTAGACCTGCGTATCTCCTTGAAAATTATTTTTCTATCAAAACTGAGAACTCGTATGCCTACTTTTTGCGTTAGTAGTCCGCATTGTACCTCTGCAGTATTGTTGTGTTTGTGTTTGAATTGAGTTTAGATTTTTTTTAAAAAGATGATTATTGTTTTACGGATCCAACACTTTTAGGGGTAAATCTCAGATAAAAGAAAACTAGTCTGCCGTCTTACACAGAATGCGAACGCAGACCCCATAGACGATCTCTTTTTACAAAATTCGTCCTGAATATACAAGTACATATGTAAGTAATTGGAAACCTGCTGGTTTCGAATATGCCTTTGTTTTCCTTCAGTGATGCGTAGTCCTCGACTTCTTACAATACCAACACATGTACATACTTGATAATGGCATAGTTCAATTGTTTTATGTAACACCAACTTAATGCTCCCATATAAAAAGACTATTATTATAATTTGCTTGTGATTGTTCCATTGTGTCACTCCGGAGTTGGATCATGTGTCTTTTTTTTTTGTCTTAATTCTTTTGTTCTTTATTAAACTAGTAATATCAGATGTAATAATATTCAAATTCCTTGAATGAGGCATTGCCAGTTATTTTTATTTTGACTAGTATTTCTTTCATTATATCTCTGCTGCTTTTCACACTAGCAGTATTTGACGTAATGGCATTCAAATATTTTGGATTCGACACTGTTATTGATTATTGCTTCCATGTCCATGCTATTTATTAAGCACTGCTAAATCTTACACGGATGTCTGCTAAGGAGTGGCAAACCAGATTAGGACTTCTTACCGAGTCCAATGAGCTTGAGTGTTTCGACCTTATAGCCAATAAGAAATAACAGTGCAGTTCAATTGTTTTATGTAACCCCAATTTAATGCGTGGGTAATTGGAGATATGCTGATTTCGAATCTGCCTTTGTTTTTCCTCTGTGATGCGTAGTCTTCTACTTCTTACAGAACAAACACACATACATGCTTCAGTATTTTATAATATAGATAGATGGTAATGGAGCAGTTCAATTAACGCCAACTTGAAGTTCTCATATTAAAAAAAACTGTAGAATTATCCGTTATGTCACACGGGGTAAGGTTATGTGCCTCTCTCAACGGTCAAGTTTAGTATCTGGATCATATATTGCGTGGTATTTGGTTACACATAGGGGATATATTCCGAATGTTGAACCGTGTTGCCCCTAAGATATATTCTGAGTATACCCCTTTGCCCCCCCCCCCTGCTTTTGCTTTTTTCATTTTCTCGACTCTCAGATTTCTGATTCTCTATTTACCGGATGCCGATCGATCGACTTATCATTGTGCTTATTCATCGAATTGTCGAATCTGAATTCTCCAAAACAAAAAGAAAGACTCTTTGAGGCCTTTCTTTTATACTTTATCATTTACAAAAACACCGGTTGACATTTTATCTCTAAAATTTGTACGATGGGCATATGTTTACAACTTATAAAAAAAAGCATAGATTGTAAAATTTGTAAATGTACTATTTATCTACCATAGAATTTAGTATTTACTATATACAACGCGTATAAGATTTGTGAAGGAAGGAAAAGATTTTGTGTGTACAGATACATACGATTGTTTGTTAATTGGGTATTATTTGCAATTAATTGGTTTTTATTTTCATTTTATTTCAAGTATTTGGATTAAGATAAATAGGTAATTGCATGGTTTAGCCGTGTAAAATTGTCGAAAATGCATTAAATGAAGCAGTAACAATACAATTCATGTATTTACTTGTTTTTCTTTGATGGACCCTCTTATTTTCCCCCCATTTGTAACCTTAATAAAAGTGCAAACATTTAGTTGCAATTTTTTATGATAGTCGGGAATATTATACAAATCCCTTTAGCATCTCTACACACACTGGAAAGGCGGCAGCAAACGCCCACGCCAGCAAACGCCCACGCCAGCAGTAATGGGGCATGCAGTGGGAATCGAACTGCCTACGCTATCATATTGGTCTGCAAGATTACTAATCATGTTGCCACGGTGAGCACTCCCAAGCACAAATACATACTGCATCACAAGCAGTGTTTACCAATTAGAAAAATGAAAGGGACGTCAAGAAAAATCTGGTCTGGTATTTACCTACAAAGGCTAATTAAATATCTGAGGACGTTGATGAGTGTCTCGTCGGAGTATATTTTTTTTTTCTTTTTCGTGATTTTTTTCTTGGTTTTTGACATCAAGAAGAAGATTGCGCATGCGAGACGTCTATTTGTTCGTCTTTGAACTCGGCCGAAGTTGGCCAATTTTTGATGAACTGTCCGCTTGCTTTCAAAATGTATCATTATTGTTATCTTGAAACGGACAATAACGACATTAATCGATGCGTCTCTTCATAATCACCATGTGAGAAACCGCACACTTTTTACCAGTTGTAAAATCTCGAGTCCTACAGACTACGATGCGATAGGGTAATAGTTTTCTTATAGCTAAACAAACTGTGTGATGGTGTACGACAGTGTTTCTCAAACTGATGGCTCTCCAAGAAATATATTTGACTTACGCAGCACGCCAACTCTTTACACCACTGAAAGATTAATATACATTGGTATATATATTAGACTATAATTAGGGTATGGAGGTTCATATATATATATATATATATATATATATATATATATATATATATATATATATGTGTGTGTGTGTGTGTGTGTGTGTGTGTGTGTGTGTTATTAAGAGAATGTATATATGATCTGACAGAATGATTATGAATTGCATTATATCATACTGGAATTCATATTTGAAATTATAAACTATTATTGATATTATATAATATTGTTATTGTACGACAAGCATATCATTTGGCCTAGACAATGTAATAGAATAAATGATCCGACAGAAAGATTTTAGCAAGGCCATGTTGAAGCAGCCACCCTATCGATCGCAGGTTCGATTCCTACAGCAGCCCCGTTTTGTTTAATTGTTTATTCCATTTCCTTGATAACATGATTGTCACGTCCAAAAAAAACAAAGAGAGTGGCTGTAAACCGTAAATAAACAAGATGAGAACTTGGGAGTTGAAAAAGTTATTTGAGCCTTCGCATTACCGGCGGCAATGGTAAGAGCCACTCTACATTGAAGCGGCTACTTTATCGGTGGTAGGTTAGATTCCTGCTGCATACCCATTTTCTTTAATTGTTTATTCTATTTACGTTGTTTGGGTCAAATGATATATTCAACGTCTTGTCACGGGAGATCATTTCAAATAAGACTTTCAATATAATATAGTACAAATTATAATCATATCTAAATATAAATGTAGATTTATTCTGAAAGAAACAGGGGAATAGAAAGTAAGGAAAAGCCACGCTGATTGGATATATATATATATATATATATATATATATATATATATATATATATATATATATATATATATATATATATTCACACAGCACACACCACTGATGATGGGAAGAATCCCGAAACACGTCTAGACAATTTACTTATAAGGATTGATAAACCTTACCTCCAAACACCTCACTCCCGAGTCTGTCTCACTCTCTACAGTAGACATTATATATATATATATATATATATATATATATATATATATATATATATATATATATATATATATATGTGTGTGTGTGTGTGTGTGTGTGTATAGTAGATTGTGGATTCGCTACACAAGCTAGCTCATGTTCCTGCCCTCTTAGGGCCTCATCAGGTGAATCACCTGATAAGGCCCTAAGAGGACAGAAACATGAGCTAGTTTGTGTAGTGAATCCACAATCTACTATTTATTTCCAGCTCTACTCTAAAACAACTTAACTGTTGTATGTATCGAGCACTCTATGACATAAATCCATTGCATCTCAGAAGTGGTTTTATATTATTGATATATTATCATATTATGTTATACTGCCATCCTGATTTGTACCACATATACTATATATATATATATATATATATATATATATATATATATATATATATATATATATATATATATATAAGAGAACAATAATAAAATATACAACAAGTGTGGGTATATGTGTTATTGTATTTAGTTGATCTTAGTTCAAAAAAGTAGAGCTGTTATAAAATGAAGAAGGATTTTTTCAATGGTTCATTACAGATTGAACATTCTGTTTCTTTTTCAAGTGAAACAGGATGTACAATCTGTAATGAACCAATGAAAAAATCTTTTCTTATTTTTATGGATATGTATGTAAGTGTGTGTAAGAAAATGAGGCTGAGGCAGTCATCGAACCTTTAACGTAGCATTGCTCTCACCATTGAGCTAAATAATCATCAAAATAACTGCTCTGTCTTCAAATTCTCATTTTGTCCATTCAGTACGAGTTGCAGGATCGATTCATGCAGCATCCCCGTACACACACACACACACACACACACACATATATATATATATATATATAATATAACTCATTCATATATATATATATATGTGTGTGTGTGTTACGTAATTTAAAACTCTATTTGAAAAGGCGTCCCGCTGTTACACGGAGAATGGGTCATTTGGCCAAGACAGCGTAAATAGAATAAACAATTAAAGGAAAATGGAGCTGCTGCAAGGATAGGCCTCTGCAGTCAGAGGCGACCCAAAGGTTTCTTTTTTCGGTCGCTACCATCCGTGTTAATAGGGGGGGGTGTAACTCCAACCTCCATTTATTCCACCCTGATCACACAACTGAGTGCACTGGGAAATTTGTTCTCATGAGAAGTTTTCCATACACTTTGCTCATACCGGGAATCGAACCCAGATCCTCTTACTTATGTGCTTATTATCATTTTTAAGACCATGCAGTTTGTTATTCTATATAGAGTATTACCATTACGTATTGCTTATGGATGGTATTTTATACTTCACATCATTTAATTATATATATGTGTGTGTCTGTGTGTGTATGTATGTATAAGTATATATATGTATATATACATATGTATGTATATATATATATATATATATATATATATATATATATATATATATATATATATATATATATGTGTGTGTGTGTGTGAATGTGTGTATGTGTGTGTGTACATACATATATGATATACATATGTATATATATGTGTGTATATATATTTATAAATGTATATATACATATATGTATGTGCGTATATGTGTGTTTACATGTGTTGATATGTATGTGGAAGAAGTTGACAATTTGGAAAAGACATGACTTGAGGCTGATTGGTACATCACAAATTCTTCGTTGATTATGATAGCTAAATAAATTCAATTATGATAAAGAATATGAGATGTACTAATCAGCCCCTAGTCATTTCTTCAACAAACAGTCAACTTCTTCCGCATATATATATATATATATATATATATATATATATATATATATATATATATATATATATATATATATTAACGCATATAAATACACACACACACATGTATATGTGTGTGTGTGTGTTGTCGGATCTGTATCCATTTCCCTCACTCACACACACATAAATGTAGATGTTGAAAAATTGGACAATATGGAAAAGACTTTAGACTATTTAGTACATCTGAATTCTTTTATTAAAAGAGTGTAATAGCTTACGAACGTTTCACCTGGGGTGTATTCAGAGTTCTGAAAGCAAAAGTTTGTTTGAGAGAAATTGTGAAGATTGCAGAAATGCCCCGGTGGAGGTTGAGGAAGAGAAAATTGGAAATCGGAGAAAATAGGTTGAGACAAGTGGAGGTTTTATTACGGTGTTTTAGAAGGGAAGGGTTTTGATATACGTTCGGCGTATAAGTTGAGTTTCTAGTCAAGTGGATGTCCTTTTAAGTAGATAAGGTTATTTGGGGGAGGAAAATGAGTGTCATGATGTGATTGGTGTGGAAACGGTTACGTTTTTTTTTCGGAGAAAATTATTTATCAAAATATATAAGATAGATGTATATGAGGAAAAAGATTAGCTAGCTTCAAATGTGGAACGGTCGTTTACATGAAGTATGATTTTATGTTGTTTTACGACTAATTTTGCTAGTGTGTGGGATTTAGGAAATTACCTGGACGTTGGATGGTCATGTTGTTGACAGATAAGAGGGCAGATTCAATGTGCCAGCGCCTTTTGGAGATGTTTGATCATTTGTGATTTTCAAGTTGAGATTGGGGTGTAAGAGGTTCCAATGCTGGACCCAAGCGTTAAGGTGATTATCCAGTATTGAAGCCTTTTGGTGTTCGTAAATTCGCTTTTTGAGACATCTGACTGTCTCTCCTGTGTAGACTGGGTTGCAATTTTGATAAAATACTTTATTGATACCTGTTCCAGGGGTGGGGTAGTGTTTGTTTTCTAATAATCTTTTTGATAGTGGTGGATGTTTTGATACCATTCGTATACCTGGATCCCTTGGTTATTCTCCAATTCTGTGTAGTTATAGAGTTGGTGGATAATGTGATGCGTCTTTCGGTGTTCTTGTTCTTTTTTGTTTTCTTTACTGTCCTTGTGTATTCTATGCACTTTCCTACGTGTATACTGTGTAGAAAGGTGCGTGTAATGAAGAGATCTGAAAGACTTCTCAATGTATTCTCCTTCACTTTCCAAGCGTTGGGTGCAGATTATACGGACCCTCTGATAAAAAAGAATATAACTATGCTAGGTTTGAATACGGTATATATATATATGTGTATATATAACTATTGTGACATCTACAGAAAGCTGTTTCGATGTATCACATCTCTTCAGTGTGGCTATAGACTTTCCATTAAACCGCGAGGCAGAATTGAAACCTTCACTTCAGACCCGTAGGTCGATATACAACCTCTGGGCTACGGAACTGGACAGGCAGTAAGGCTGAATTTAAGCGCTATATCTAAATTACACTGAAATCCCTCATCCACCAAAGTGCTCAATTCCTATAGAAGAGCATTGCATAAGCTTACAGTGGATGAGTTACCTCACTTAAAGAGTGCTCAACCCTGAATAGAGGAGCATTAATATATATATATTTCCATATCCTAATTATATATGATTGAAAATTGTGTCATATTATATAGAAACTCTTATTAGAAATAATCACCCGTTATTACACGGTGAATGTACCACTTAGCCCAGACAACGTAAATTGAATAAACAATTAAACAAAATGGGGCTGCTGCAGGAATCTAACCTGTGACTGATAGGGTAACCGGTTCAATGTAGCGTGGCTCTTACCACTAAGCTAAATAAATTACCGGCAGCTGTTTAGTTTCTGTAAGAGCAAGGCTATGTTATTCTATTTATGCTGTCTAGGCCATATGATACATTCACCGTGTAATAACGGGTGATCATTTCCATATAATATAACGCAATTCATAATCATTCTGTCGGATCATATATCAATTTCTTGATAACACATATATACAAAGTACGATTCGGAAATACATTATAATATAAAGAAATATCTGATGCATGATGGGTTTATTTTATAAAGTGCTCGATACATTCAACGTTAAACATTGAGTTATTGGAGTAGAGCTTAAATGTGATGAAATTAGAGATTTACTGCACAAACACGTTTATGTTTCTGACCTGTTTGGGCTTCTTCAGGCAGAAATATAAATGTGTTTGTGTAGCAAACCTATTATCATATATATATATATATATATATATATATATATATATATATATATATATATATATATATACTCCCATGATCTAATCATGGCTTAATATATCCTCTGGAAATAATATGTAAATCAATTTTCTGCATCAGAAAACACATACATGGACACGTTCAGGACTCAACATGTTTCAGAAATGAAGATAGGCTCTAAGAGTTACTCGAATTTATATCCTTTTTACTTCTTCTGGAAGCTGTCTATGTCCATGTCTATGACCGAACTACTTGAGCTCTTACGACTGACAGAAGATCAAATCTGACTCTTGAGTTCATCGTTCATCCTTCCTTGGTTGTCGGGCACCATATTTGTCATTGTTTTCACGCACACTATTTGTAGTAGTATTAGCAATAGTAATATCCCGCTTTATTTTTTATCAGATGAAGCATTGTCAGCCATTATCAATTTCTTCTTTTTTTTTTTTCTTGTCAGTATTTATTTCCGTTCTACGCTATTTACTTACTGTCATAGATTAAAAGTCTGAACAATTTGCAATAAAAAGCGCCTAAAATCTCAAGATGGAAGAAAATACAAATTTAAAAAAATGGTTGACAATGCTTTATATAATGAAAAAATAAATCAGGAAAATATTACTATTTTCTCATAGTTCTGTACAAAAGACACGGACGTTAGAGACATTTTTTTTCATTGTTCCGGGTTTTTTACAACCGCTGCTCGAATTATTTCCTCTTGCTTAGCGTTGGCGAGCAACCAAGTGTTTTCCTTTTCTTTTCTTTTGCGTGAGGTGATGGCTATCTATCGGTGAATTAAGTGCAAATCGAAGTCCATGTTATTTCAAACCGTGTTCCAATGTTGGCAGCCAAAGTACAGAGTATGAGCTGATTGTCAGACATTCTTTATGGAAGCTTACGTCTACCATTATTAAGTTTTGATCAGTACTTTCTTTCATCTTGAATTTTTTAGTTGTTTTTCTTTTTCGACGCAACCCAAACCGTCTATTGCGGGAGAAAATACAACTAAAACATTTAAGATCAAAGACAATTCTAGTCAAAAATTAATAATGGTTGACAATGCTTCATCAAACAAAAAAGAAATCAGGATAAAGCTTACGTCTGCTCTAATGTTTTGTTTTTTTGTGCGTTTTTTCTCATCAGTTATTACGCAGGTAACTGCGCATGTCTGCTTTTGGTTGTATCCTCCAACTTTCTTCCTTTTGCTTTTCGACTAAGTTCTGAGCAACTGAAATCATGAAACTTAAAAAATGAATTATCGGCAGCTGTTCCTAACAAACTCTGAAATTATTGTTATTGTAATCATCGCCAGTTTGTACTCGCATCTTCAAAGTAAAGATGTGCTTATTGCTGGGTATCGAGTGACAGCAAGTCAATTAAAATATATAGAACTCTCCTCTGTATTCTTCTTTTATTATTATTTGTAGTTGTAGACTGATAATAAATTGCTGTCCGAAAAAGAAATAGATAAGTGAAAATCAGATAGCGTTTAATTGAATTTTTTTTTAAATTGAGTCAATACCTCTTTTAACACTGTTAAAAATAGGGGGGCTAATGTTGAAGAAGTGAGATGCTAACGTAAAAAGGGGCGTTCGGCTTATGTGAAAAAAGGGTTAGACTCTTGTAAAAAGTAGTTAATATTTTTTTTTTAAAGTGTCATGGGACCAAAGTTACAGACGGGCGTTCATGCTCGAAAAAAGTAAGACTAATCTCCAAAAAGGGGTGACTGATGTGAAAAAAATGGGGGTCTAACGTCAAAAATGGCAGAAAAGTTCAAAAGGAGAGGTATAATGCTAAAAAATAGATGCATAATGTTAAGGAAAAGGGGGGATAAAAGATTAAGAAAAGGGGGACTAATGTTGAAAAAGGGGTAGTATCAAAAAGAGTGCTGATTTTTAAAATCCAGCAAATAGTAAAAAAAGGGCATTGGGAGTAGATGTCGGAAATGTTAAAGAGGGGAAGAGTTCTCCATTTATTTTGAACCAATAAAATAGAAGTAAACGCTCCCTCTCGATTTTGACCCGAAAAATGAGAAAAAAAACTTCTTGCGATTTTGAAAATTTCCACTTAATTTTGACTTCTGAGAATGAAAATAAACGATCCCTTTGATTTCAGCCCCTAAAAGTTGGAAAAAAATCCTCCCCTCAATATCCACCCAAAAAAGTGAACGAAAAATTCCTTTCATTTTGAACAGAATCTCATCTTCAATTTTGAACCCTTAAAGTAAAAAATCCTTTGCATTTCGACCCTTATAATTGAAAAAGTTTCTCCCTCCCTCGATTTGGACCTTTAAAGGTAAACAAAAATACCCCAAAATTTCAACCCCTGAAAGTAAAAAACAAAAGATCCCCTTCATTTTTTCCCTAAAATTGAAAAAAAATCTTTACCATCAATTTAAACCCTAAAAAGTAGATAAAAATTCCCTATGATATTGACCCCACCAAAATTTCCCTTAATTTTGACCCCCTAAAAGTGGAAGAAAATTACCTCTCGATTTGAACCTTTAAAGTGGGAAAAAATCTTCCCCTCGATTTTGCCCCCAAAAATAAGAAAAAAATATCCCGTCTCCATTTTGACCCCCCAAAAGTGAAAAAAAATCTCTTGGATTTCGACCCCTGACAGCGGAGAAAAAAATCTTTCGCTCGATTTTGACCCCCTGAAAATGAAGAAAAATCCCTCTCCCCTTCAACTTTGATCCCATAAAGTGAAAAACAAATACCCCGCAATTCGGACCACTAAAAGTGAACGAAAAAGGGAATTTCCCCTCCATTTTTACTCTAAAAGTTAAATGAAGAAATTCCCCTTTGATTTAGAACCTTAAAAGTAGAAAAAAATAATTCCCCCTTGTCTTGACTGATAAACGTGGAAAATAGTGATAGTGAAAGTTATTTAGAAATACTTTTTATGAATGAACTAATTCTCTGTCATGATTGGTCAACTGAACTCACA
Organism: Thysanoteuthis rhombus; assembly: GCA_963457665.1. NCBI lineage: Eukaryota > Metazoa > Mollusca > Cephalopoda > Oegopsida > Thysanoteuthidae > Thysanoteuthis > Thysanoteuthis major. The sequence goes on from OY735218.1 coordinate 36,206,733, forward strand.
ATTGAAAAAAATAATTGATTCAAAATTATCATCATTAGCGACATCAGTTGAATTATTGATGACATGAGAAATATGTCTGTGTCTGTGTGTCACTCCCTCTATCGACTCCCCCCTCTCTCTCTCTCTCTCTCTCTCTCTCTCTCTTAGCTTCACATTATCTCTTCCTTTTTCGTTCTCTCTCTCTCTCTCTCTCTCTCTCTCTCTCTCTCTCTCTCTCTCTCTCTCTCTCTCTCTTCGCTTTCTTCCTCTTTCCTTTCCGATTTTGACCTGAAGAAGTGAAAAAAAAAATGCAGAAAAGGGAAGAGAAAAAAATCACCCTCTCCAATTTCGACCACTATAAAAAAAAAGAAATTTCCCCTTGATTTTGCCCCTCAAAAGTGGAAAATGAAAGGTCCCTATTGATTTCGATCCCTAAAAGTGAAAAATCAAAGTTCCTTCCAAGTGATCGACCCCAAATTTGATCCCCTAATTTGATCCCCAAATTTCGTGTTTTGGGAAAAATCTACCTTGACCGTACTACATCAAAACATGCGCCAATGAATACACCACTAATCAAGGTAGCCATGTTCAACCAATAAACATATATACGAGGATATGAGATATATTTTTTAAAATATTTTTGTTTCTTTCCTTATAAATAATGCATTTTCATTGGATTGAGTTGAGAAAAAAGAATTTTAAAAATATTTTCATCTCGTCAAATTTTCATCTCCGATGATTGAGTTTAGGAAAAAAAGAATAAAAATATTTTATTACGTCATCAGAAAGTATTTTTACCATTGATCAATAATCATATAAATAGACCTCATCCCACTGATTTGAATTAGAGGGGGGGAATAAAAACAAATTTGCCAAAAAGACTTCGTGGAAATCAAATCCGTACCCACAGAAAATTTTATGGATTTATATATAGTATTTTTTGTGGTAGGCGAGTACGGACAGGCCGATAGACAGGTAGACTTTGGGCTGCTGCTATTATTATTATCATCATCATCATCGTCGTCGTCATCATCATCATCATCATCATCATCATTATTATTATTATTATTATTATTATTATTATTATTATTATTATTATTATTATCATCATTATCGTCATTATCATTATTATCATTATTATTATTATTATGCAATCTCACACCAGTTGCCTGGTGGTAACCGCTGGAGGTTGAGTGACAGCAAGTCTCATCAAGTCTCCAGCCCTCCTCTCCTCATTCTCATAGACCACAGTAATACTGTAGTTTACCGTTTCACACCGGTTGCCCAGTGGTCATTGCTGAAGGCTGAGTGACAGTAAGTCTCCTCGGGTCTTCAGCCAACATCTCTTCTCTCCCTCGCCTATCATGCCAGTGCTGTGGTTCACATTTCCGCTTTCATTTCCCTTCCTCTGTTAGTCCACTGCTAACATTTAGTGTTGCAGTCTTTATATTTCCACAGTATCCGTGTGGTTCCTAGCAGTGCTGTGGTCTGTACAGTCTCAGTTCTTCCTTTTATCCCGAGCTCCTCCAGTCTCACCCTCTGTTTGGGACAGTTCCCAATGCGCCTACTATGACTGGCACTACCCTGACTTTCAAGTTCCATATCTTCATCAGTTCTCTCGCTAGATCTTGGTATTTTTCCAGTTTTCTACTCTCCTTCCTCTTTACTCTATGGTCTGCAGGCACAGCCACGTCTATTATTTGGCAGGTCTTCCGCTTCTTGTCTACTATTACTAAGTCCAGTCTTCTTGCCTGGATGAGATGGTCGGTTTGGTTGTCGAAGTCCCAGAGTAATTTGTGGTTTCCATTCTCCAGGGCTACCTCTGGCTTGTGCTGATACCACTTTTCCGTATGGTTGAATCCCATTCGTTTACTTAGTTCCCAGTGTATCATTGTTGTTACTCTATCGTCTCTGTGCTTATACTCTTTCTGGGCGAGTTGACTACTTTCACTAGTTATGTGATTTACGGTCTCTTTCAACACACAGACAGAACTTGCTGTTTGTCTGTGTTCTGTCGATTTTTGTTTTTATATAGTTTGTCCTGATGCTTTTGTTTTGAGCTGCCATGATGAGCGATTCTGTTTCTCTCTTCAGGTTTCCTTTCCGTAACCATGTCTATGATCTCTCGTCTGCCACATCTTGTATCCGTCTTTTAAAATCTCCGTACAATTTTTTTCCTTTCCCATTTTTCTTTCCTTGCTTGTTGTGCTGTTCCATTGTTTTCTACTTTGTTGTTGGTTGCACTGTTTCGTGCACTCTTTATGATGTCTTTGCTGTTTGCTTGCACGTACTTTTCTAGATCTGCTTCAGCTCTCAGGATTATTATTATTATTATTATTATTATTATTATTTGGAATCTCACACCAGTTGCCTGGTGGTAACCGCTGGAGTTTGAGTGACAGCAAGTCTCCTCAAGTCTCCAGCCCTCCTCTCCTAGTACTCATAGGTCGCAGTAATTCTACGATTTACAGTTTCACACCGGTTGCCCAGTGGTTATCGCTGAAGGCTGAGTGACAATAAGTCTCCTCAGGTCCTCAGCTAACGTCTCCTCCCTCTTTCGCATATCATGACAGAGCTACTATTCTTTGCAGTACTTATATCTCTAGCACCTTCCTCAGTATCCGTGCAGTTCCAAGTAGCGCTGTGGTCTGTACGGTCTCTATCCTCCCCCTAATCCCGATCTCCTCCAGTCTCTCCCTCAGCGTTTTGGGGACAGTTCCTAGTGCGCCCACTATGACCGGTACTACCCTGGTTTTCATGTTCCACATTTTCCTTAACTCCCTTGCTAGGTCCTGGTATTTTTCCCTTTTTTCACCCTCCTTCTTTTTTACTCTATGGTCTGCAGGTACAGCAACGTCTACTATTTGGCAGGCCTTCCTTTTTTTGTCTACTATTACTAAGTCCGGCCTTCTTGCCTGGATGAGGTGGTCAGTTTGGATGTCAAAGTCCCACAGTAGTTTGTGGTTGTCATTCTCCAAAACTGCCTCTGGCTTGTGCTGATACCACTTTTCCCCATGGTTATTATTATTATTATTATTATTATTAGCAGCAGCAGCAGCAGCAGCAGCAGCAGCAGCCATCTCACACCATTATTTGTAATCATTGAGATTTAACACTCCACAAGTGAGTGGTGGCTTTGACTAGAAATCAAATGACCACAAGTCACCTCAATACTGCAGTAATCTCCAAACTGAATTTAGCCGTGCTGTCGTCTAGATGGCCTCGATTCTTCCCCGATGCCCTGTTCCTTCAGCCACTTTGCTAAATTCTTCGAGACTGTTCCAATGGACCCAGACCGCGATTAACACTACAGATACGTTCAGGTTTTCGCTTCTCTGGTGCAGTAAAGATACTTATATAGTTTTTTAATTCACTCCCAGGTCTGACTCAACAGCGAAACCTACTATCTAGTGCGTTCACTGTCTTTTTGTTATTCACGACTACGAGATGTTGTCATCTGGCCTGCGTTGGGTGAGCTGTTTGAATCTCATTCCCTTAGACAGATTTAGGTTTGAGCATATACTACAGGTTAGCATGGTCTAAAACGCAATATATTAAACACAATGCTTTAATCAATGACTAATCCTAACCCTATTTTTTAATGAATCAGTACAAGCATCTGTACATAAACATTTTTTTTAATTTAGATAAGGGGAAACAAAGATATCATTGCTCTAAACAATTAATAACTATACATATACATACATATATATATATATATATAAATATATATATATATATATATATATATATATATATATATATATTCATGTGTGTGTGTGTGTGTGTGTTCTAGTTTTTATTTATATATATATATAGCTGAATTTAAGTGATATATCCATTTACACAGAAATTCCTCATCCACCAGAATGCTCTATTCCTATAGAAGAGCATTATATAGTGAAAAAGACAATTTGGAGACCGAGTCTGAATATGAATATCAGTTGTTTATTCATACTTGTGGTGATATTTCTCAGGTGGATGGCTTCTTCAGACCTAGAATGGGAAAATGATGACCCGAAATCAAGAGAATGTATGTGATGGGGTGGGAGGCCAATTTGTCTTAAGATTAAGGGAAACTTTGTTTTGACAGTGTATATGTGTGCATGTATATATATATATATATATATATATGTATACATATGTGTGTTAGAGGAGACTAGAGTAACTGTGTGTATGTGTGTATGTGTGTGTGTGTGTGTGTGTGTGTGTGATCCTGCTTGAAATTGAAAGTGTGTGTTACTGTAACTCTATGTGCGTATTTGAACATGAACATCGTCAGTGTATGTTAGTTGGGTTGGATTGATGGTCGGTGACTGGGTGTTTGTAAGGGCGTGGCAATCATTCTATCGAGGTGAGGTATGGTGTGTGCATGTGTGAAACGGATGTATACATATGTGTGTTGTCACCTATATATCATTGTGTGGGATGATGCGCGTGAGTGGGGGGGGTCGAGATGGTTAGTACTAACCTACCCAATCAGGTGGAAAAGTTGGTTCTGTGGAAATTGATGTTTTGTAAAATCCCAACTGCACTACATTTGTAAGAAAATCATTGTCTTCAGTGTGGCTAGAGACTTTCCATTATCCCATCCAGTACCACGAGGTAGGTTTGAAACCTTCGCTTCAGACCTGGAGGCTGATATCCTACCACTGAGCTTCGGTCAGTAAGGCTGAATTTATGCGATATATTTATTTACGGATAAATTCCCATCCACCAGAGTGCTCTATTCCTATGGAAGAGCATTATATATATATATATATATATATATATATATATATATATATATATATATATATATATATATATATATATTGTGTGTGTGTGTGTGTGTCTTACAAAAGTTTGGCAAACCCTGGTAATTTTACAGTCTTATTGAAACTGCCAATTATCAATTCATTTTCCTTTAATTAACTTTACAAGTTTCATCTGACACACTGAATTCTATTCTGAAAAAGTATCTCGCCCTAAAAGCTTGTAGAATTTCGAAGAAAGCATAGATGTTAAAGAACCATTTGATGAAGCGCAAGAAATTCTGTTACAGAACGAAGGATTGGACTGTGTGGGTTGGTCAGGGATAATGTGGTCTGATGAATCCAATTTTTATCTCTTTTGAACACTCTAGCGTGCATGTACGAAGACATCAAGAATCAGACCTAACCAGTCAACGATTCATAAGCAACAATCAATCATCATTCTTGTGTCATGAACTGGGAGTGCTTTTCTGGTGGTGGAGTGTACACAGAGGGGTACTTAGCTGTCTTGGAGTCACATCTACTACCATTCATCATCATCATCATCATCATCGGTCTTTTACCGTCCGTCATTGGACATAGACCTTCCCCAGGATTCGCTACACTTGTCTATCGTGGGCGTCACGGAGCCAGTATTTTCTGAATTTGTCTAGATCGTCTCTCCATCTAATACTCTGCCGGCCTCGGTTGCACATGTGATCTCTGTGGATCCATGTCGTGAATCGTGATGTTTGTTGCTTGTCGGCTATTCTTGCAACATGGCCAGCCCATTGCCATTTGAGTTTTTTTAATAGATTCTACGATGTCTCTGACACCTGTCTTCTCCCGGATGTATTGTGCTGTCTTGTGGTCTCTCCATTTGAGGTTGAGCATAATTCTTTCATGTGCACGTCGCATGGTTCTCGATTAGCAGGTCTGTCTCTTGGTTAGGTTCCATGTTTCATCCCCATAAGTGACCATTGGGGGGATGCATTGGTTGTATACCCTTCTTTTTGGGATCAATAGAATGTCCTTGTTTTTGAAGGTTGAGCTTGCTCTGCTGAAGGCCTGTCATCCTAGTGTGATTCTTCGTTTGATTTCTTCTTTTGAAGCTTTCATGGAGATTCGTTGTTGTTGGTAGATATAGTAGTCTACTTCCTCCAGTTCTGCATCCTCGATTTTAATCATTAAGTTTTTATTTCCAATGTGATTGTTGCACATGACCTTTGTTTTGCTGGAGTTCATATGAAGGCTGAATTACTTGCTTTCTTCATTCACTTCATCTAGCATTGATTGGATGTCGTGTAGTTTCTCTCCGAAAAGGACGATGTTGTCTGCAAATCTGAGGTTGCTCAGATATTTGCTGTTTATTTTGATTCCTTAATTTTAGGATCAATGGTACTAACATTCATGCAGGTAAAAAAAAAAAGCAGTACCAATTTTATCCAGGATGGTGCTCCATGCCATACCTCTAAAAATGGATTCAGAATCGTGTCATTGAGCTCTTGGGATTGCTGCCCAACACAACAGACCTCCGTCTGCAAGAGAATCTGAGGACTAAGATGAAAAGAAAGATTGAACAAATGAAAATCACTACCATAGATCATCTGAAAGAAATAATAAAGACAATCCAGACACAAGAAGTCAACGATGATCTGTGCGAAGGTCTTGTCGCATCAATGCCTCCAAAAGGCAGCCATAAAGTCAAATGCTTTCCTTGTAAATACTAACTAATCAATTCAAGTCAACATATATCTATTAAGTTGTTGCACTCAACAAAAGACTGTGATATTTTCAGTTGACAAAATCTTTTCTGTATGACTTTGGAATAGGTCTACCAAACTTTTGCTAGATACTACACACACACATCTATGTGTATGTGTCTCAATGAAATACATGGTGACCGGATCGTTGTACGAGTACTAGTAGAGGTATTTACTAAACTTGACTTAGTCTGACATAAAGCTAGATGCCTGGGGCACCTAGTTAGGATCAAACCTAACTTTACAACCGTTCTAACCCGTAAACAGATTTACAATTACGCTTTTTTAGTGGTCCTGACTGACATAATATTAATTTATAGCAGAGGTGTATTCTATTTTTGTTTGTTTGTTTGTTTGTTGAATTTTATCACCTCTATTTTATTTATCTATCTATTTTGTTTATTATGGAGGTACAAGTTTAAATTCCTACCGAGGCTGTTCATGCTTACTTTGTGCTAAAGCCCTTAGGGAAGGCATGAATCCATATCTTCTCAATCTTATCCCCCAGCTAAGGGTAAAATTACGGGCAAGAAGAGGATCCTGGTGGCATTGGCTTAGAGTTGCACAAATGTCCTCAAATCCTTACCAGATGGGATCGCAGGGGTCGGTGCAAAGCCAGCCTCCAGAGATTCAGTCAACTTTGCCAGGAGATTAAGTTTATCATCAGCAGCAGCTGCAGCAGCAACCATTTAGTGTCAGTCGTTGAAGATAGACTTTTCCCCAAGATTCGCCACACTTCTCTACCATGGGCGTCGCAGAGCCAATATTTTCTGAACTTATCTAGTTCGTCACGCCATCTCGTTTCGCATATGATCTCTGGGGATCCACGTTGTGAATCGTCCAGCAATTGTCTAACATTCTTGCAACATGGCCAGCCCATTGCCACATTAGTTTTCTAGTTGACTCTTGTTTTTGTTTTTTTGCTAATATACTGCGCTGTCTTGTGATCTCTCCCTGTGATGTTGAGCACGATTCTCTCCTGTGTACGTTGTATGGTTCTCAGTCTGAGCGTCAATTTTCCGGCAAGGTTCCATGTTTCAACTTAGTTGGTAATTATCGGGAGGATACATAGGTTGTGATTTTTTCTGTGTTAACACAGCTATGGTAAGTCGGATAGTTTTAGTAGGATTCGTATAATGTATTCATGCTACTGAGGAAATTTTCCTGTCTTTTCTAAACTCAAACTATGCCATTTCTTTCCAATCTTTTACCTATTGGTATTGTAAGTAAATAAGTAATATGTCTCGATTCCTGTTTTTCTCTGTTTACCATTTCCTTTCTTCTCTTTTCGGCGTAGGACAGCGTTTCACTTGTTCATTTGTCTATCACTGATAGAAAAAGTTTAAAAAAACAGTCAACGAAAACTGTCAACAGGTTTCTTCAGTTTTCACGTTGGGCTGGCTGGCTGGCTGGCTTGCTATGGATGTATCTCGCGCACAGGACGCACCAGTGGAGCTAAGGGCTGAAAATCAGAATATTTACTCGTTATTCTTCTCTTCTTTTCTTTTCAAATTTGCCCCTATAATAGTTTGTTTTTTTTTATGTGGGGTTCAATTTAAATTAATCTATCTAGTGTATGTATGGTAGTATCCACGCTTGTTTAGATTTTGTCTTTTGAAAATTCAGATCTTTTTGAGCGATCACTGTCCCACAAAGGGCGAGAGAAGTAATTCGTTCATTGATCACAATTTTTTTTTCCATTTTTTAATTGATCACCTCCAACACGCCCTGCTGCCAAAAGACGTTGGTCATGTGACGGTTTCTATTGGGTGTCCAACCAGACCTGTCTGCTCCTTCTTAGATCTCGGCTTTTCATTTTCTCGTCGGAGATTAAAAGGAAATGTTGGTCAGTTATTTATCGAACTGCACGCATACACACATATACATACTCATGAATACGTGCACACACAAACACACACAAATATACACACAAACGTACACACAGAAACACAGACAAATATACACACAAATATGCACACATTAAAACACGCACAAATAAAATGCTTTTCTTTGCAAAATTAATGCAGACTTTTCTCCGCGGCATCGAGAGAAATATCTTTGTCTCTTCAGCCAGCACAATTGAACCGACATCAAACTGGAAGACCTTTTATGCTCGTCTCCCATTAAGCGCTGATGGTTGACTTTTGTACAACGTTATATATGTATATATATATATATATATATATATATATATATATATATATATATATATATATATGTGTGTGTGTGTGTGTGTGTGTGTGTGTGTGTGTGTGTGTGTGTGTGTTTGCGAGTGTGTATCTTGGACAAATTTCCGTGTTTTCGTATTCAAAATAGTCAGCTTATCAAATTATTTATATATGTGTGTGTTTGTGTTTGTGTGTGTGTGTGTGTGTGTGTGTGTTTGAAAATCGAACAGAAAAGGTTTCCTTATAGACGAACTTCTTCCGAATAGCTTGAATGTCGGGTCGCTGGAATTAGCATCGTAAACTCTAGTTCGTGCTGATATAATGAATCGTGGTCTGCCCACAGAGAAGACATGGTATCATAGGTTGAATGGCTAGAATCAAACGAGATATAACTCAAAAGTTCGGCGAACTTGGGGCACGAAGTGGCTTTCTTAAAGAGAGAAAAACAAGTCTAGTTAGTCACTGAATAGAAACTTGAACAGCGTCTTTTGGTAGCATGTAATGTTGGGGGTGATCAGCTAGAAAATTCAGATAAGAGATGATCACTGAACGAGTTACTTCTCTCACCTTTCATTGAATGGCGATGACTAAAAAATGTCTGAATTAGAAAAAACAATTAAGAAAACTGGCGGACACAAACTAAGAGACCAATTTAGCATAAACTTGCATTGTAAATTAAATCATTTTTCTAAAAACTTGTTTTGTAGTGGGGCATTTTTTTCCTAGACATGAGGTGTATATGTTCTAATTTTCAGCCCTCTACCTCAATAGGTACGACCTGTTCACGGGACACATACATAGATAGCCAGCCAGCCAGACCCACTTGAAAACTGGAAAAATGTATGTTGATACAGACCATGTTGATGTTGACAGTCTTGGTGGACGGTTTCTCATTGTAGGAAATGAGGTTCTATATTATCCCGAGGGAGTCATTTGTGTGAAATGTTTAACGAGACACGGGAGACGCTGGGTACCTTGACAGATGAACAAATTAGTCAATCTGTTCAAATTCCCCGAAATTTTAGATAACTCCTTAGATATAAAAAGGACTTTTCAAAAACTTTCTTACGCGAAATTAAAAATGTTTCCTCATTATTTACGAATTTTGTATTTTTATATGGTTAGCGTAAAAAAAATCTAACCACTCAATCATAACTATGTACACGTAACTTCTCAATTATATACACTGTGTAAATATCCTCTTTAGCGAAGGAATAAATTACAGTCGAAAGAGAATTCATCAGATTGATAGATAGATAGATAAATAGATCATCATCATCATCATCATCAGTCTTTTAACGTCCATCGTTGGACATAGACCTTCCCCAGGATTCACCACACTTCTCTATCATTGGCGTTGCAGAGCCAATACTTTCTGAATTTGTCCATTTCGTCTCTCCATCTTATATTCTGCCGGCCTCGGTTGCGCATATGATATCTGGGGATCCATGTCGTGAGACGTGATGTCCATCGTTTGTCCGTGAGTTTTTTTATGGATTCTATGATGTCTTGGACTCCCGTTTCATCCCTGATATACTATGCTGTCTTTTGATCTCTCCATGTGAAGTTGAGCGTGATTCTTTAAAGTGTATCTTGCATGCTTCTCAGTTCACGGGTCTGTTTCTTGGTTAGGTTCCATATTTTAGCTCTATAAGTGACTATCGGGATGATGCATTGGTTGTATACCCTTCTTTTTAAGATTAATGGAATTTCCTTGTTTTTAAAGGTTGAGCTTGCTCTGCTTAAGGCTTGCTATCCTAGCATGATTCTTCGTTTAATTTCTTCTTTTGGGGAATTTCATAGAGATTCGTTGTCCAAGGTAGATGTAGTGGTCTACTTTCTCCAGTTCTTCATCCTCGATTTTGATCATTATGTTCTTATTTCCAACGTGATTGTTGCACATGACCTCCGTTTTGCTGGAGTTCATATGAAGGCTGAATTTCTTTCTTTTTTTCACTCACTTCATCTAGCATTAGTTGGAAGTTGTGTAGGTTCTCTGCGAAAAGGACGCTGTCGTCTGCAAATCTGAAGCTCAGATATTTGCCGTTTATTTTGATTCCTTAATTTTAGGATTAATGGTACTACCCTTCATGCAGATATAATGATGGACATTTTTCATATCTCTGAATTTTTGAGATGAGGTATTATCATTATTTCTATTATTATTCGGACCATCTTAATCTTGGTTGTTTTTCATACAACGTTTCGGCCATTGTACTCTACATGGGCACATAGCGTAGTGGTTACAGAATCAGACAAAATTACTGCAAGTAGTCTGATGGTTCTAGGTTCAATCCCAGTGTGAGACAATAATAATACTACTAATGGTAAGAGGGGAGTGTGGTCAATATACCCCCGTCGGTTAAATAAAGGGTTCGGTTCGTTATTTCCCCACACCTACCAGATAAAAGGACATTTTTCAGTTGTTCTTGTTCGGCACCTCTCTAAGAACAATAACAAAATCCCTACTGTTAGCAAGATGAAGCACTTACATTCAGCGTTATCTTCCTCTTACTCTTCCCTCTCCTCTGTAAACTACTCGCTCTGCAATTAAGCAGTTTTTCATCAGCACAAAATTATGTCAGTCTAAGCATGGTTTTGCTCTGTAAATCGACCCCCACCCAGAAACATTCTGAAGTGATTTTCAGAAACTTAATTTGTTAAAAAAAAACTTTCCCGGAGTCACATTGGAATACACAGAAAATGTTATGGAGTTCTGTTGTGTGATTTTCACGGTAGGTCGTCACACACTGACGGACAGACATTTGATGAATTATAACAATATTTACATACTCATACTTATATATACCTATACATATGCAGGTTTCCCCCACTATCTGATGAAACCTTCCGTAAGCCGAAAGGATGGAAGGTGGAGAAATTCATTTGTATGGGAAAGATTTCGAGCGTTAGCAGATAAAAAAAATGATCTTCAATATCTGTCAATTTTACGCCAAGAGTAACACCTTTACGAGTTCTATTAGCTTTTTTTCTGGTACCATAGGACACATCTTGTTAAGGGGTGCACAAATCAAATCGAGATAAACCACAGATGCTCATTGACACAGTTCAAAGCGAGGTCTTGAAGTGGTGTAAAACGAACTTTCGTAAAGTGGGGGATATCTGCATGCATATTTCCGATCTGCACTTTTCACCTACGGCTATAGTCTGACGGCCTGAATAGTTTCGATGAAAAGCAAACCGAAATTAAGATGAAAGAAATTCTTGTCGAAAATAATAATGGTTGGCAATGCTTCATCTTATAAAAAATAAATCAGAAACAACCTGGCTGTTGCAGGGTCAAACTCTATTCCTACATCTATTCTGGCTGAAGATGATTACGGCAATTTTGCCCTGTATGTATCTACTGCATACAAATTATAAAGAAATACATATTTAAATATGAACGTATTTATTAGATTAAAATGATCCCTTGTAAACCAAAATTTCGTATACATGTGAGACTTGACAGTTTGGCTCAGTCGGTAAGAGAGTCGCCTATCAATCACTTTCAAATTACTGTAGAGGAATTTTGATTTTATATATCGCTTCAGTTTAACGTGACGGGACACACAAACAGTGAAAAACTTCATCATCATCATCATCATCATCATTTGTCTTTTAACGTCTGTCGTTGGACATAGACCTTCCCCAGGATTTGCCACACTTCCCTATCATGGGCGTCGCAGAGCCAGTACTTCCTGAACTTGTCTAGCTCGTCTCTCCATCTAATATTCTGCCGGCCTCGGTTGCACATGTGGTCTTGGGGGATCCATGTCCTGAGTCATGATGTCCATCGATTGTCTGCCATTCTTCCAGCATGGCCAGCCCACCGCCATTTGAGATTTTTAATGGATTCTATGATGTCCCTGACTCTTGTCTTTTCACGGATGTACTATACTGTCTCGTGGTCTCTCCTGGTGAGGCCCAGCATTATTCTTTCATGTGCACGTTGCATGGTTCTCGGTTTACGGGGCTGTCTCTTGGTTAGGTTGAAGAACTTACTGACCTAAATTAGGTGAGGTCTGTTTTATTCTTTTCAGACTAGGAAGTCAGATCGAATCATTAGTCAATGGTGAATATTTGAAGGCTATGATGAAAATAATTCCAAAACCTCTAGCTGGAATCTTTGCAGTAAATTAAAACGAATCAACGGAGAACATTTTCAAATCATTTACAAAGGAGAAGCAAAGAAATCAGTCACAAAAGAAGATTGGACGGAGCTAGATAGTAACGAGAAGCACAGATTAATTGTCAAAGCAACGCTGGTCCACAAATATATCAAACACCAGAAAATAAAATTGTTCGGACACTTAACAAAAATGGCAAACGATCAATCAGCATTCAGTGTCTACAATCGTATTAGTTAAAGCACGACTTAATAGGCGTTTGATTGAGGGCTTGACAGAAACACTCAAGCTCAATGGCTTGTACGTCACAGAAATGACCGTTGAAGCCATCGACTGCCATTGCAACCTATTAATGACCCCTTGCATAACATGTAGAAGATAATGTTTAAAAAAGAAGGAGAGACAAAAAAAGATTGATAAATGCGTTCCATCTGAAATATATCAGGAACGATCAAAATTATTGAGGTTATTATTCATCAGATTTAACCATGTAAAATTCAATAATTTCTTTGCATTTTTCTAGTTGGTTTTCCAGAAATTGCTTGATTCCCAAGGACTTTGTTGCATACAATAAATCGATATATGGTGGTGATCAAACTGACTTTGATTGGTTTCGTTAATTTATATCAAAAAGTTACGTACTGTTCAAGACGGTGCTGTTTAAGATTTTAATAATGTGAGGCGTTTTTTCAGTTCATACTTAGATTAATTTGTCAAATAATAATCACACCACCCCAAAACCTGCACTAATCAAAACTGCACTATTCAAGGTATTGCTGTACCTCTCTTTCATGGCCTTGTTACAGACTATGGTAAGCTTAGCAAATATTCATGTCTTTTTTAAATAGTAGATTTATTTTCGACTATGAAGAAGGGAGGCAACTACTTAGTCTTACACGGGAGACAACTCAGACAATATTTACAAGAGTTATTTCCCTTCTAACGACTAGCCACTTCATTTTTTTTCTTTATTCTACGCTAGAAAGCCAGTCTATTCTTAACCCAAATCCAGCAACCCGACAGTACGCCAGTCTTTTTTTTCTTTATTTGCACGTCAGCCTGCCAGTCTATTTTTTGTTCAATCCTATAAACAAAACATCTGAAAATCGCTGTTTAAGGTCATTAAATTTTTCGATATTTTGATGATTTTATTTGACATTTTATTATCCATTTAAAATGAACACTGTATCCTCTTATTTCATCAACTGCAATGATGAATACCCTATATTCCAAAAACAATTGTCAAGTGTCTCTTTAATCTCCTCGTAATAGATACATTCTATATTATGCATTGAAGGAGCGCGTTCCTCTAGTGATAGATGACATAACTGTAATCTCTTACGTCATTAACAAGTATTACTACCGCTGGTTGGCATTGCTTTTAGCATCCTAAACTATTGTGGTGATTTCCATGTATCTAAGTGAAATGATCTTCAAATTCTGCTTGAAATCAGATTCAAATTAAAATGTAGGGTCGGGACGGGGTTAGGATGTAGGGTTATTCATTCCAATAAATCATTGATCGAAATTCGTTCCAATAAATGAATTTGATTTCAAGCAGTATTTGGAGATTACGTTCCGTAGATGCATGAAAATTACCTCAATGATATGTCACTAAAAGTAATGATAACCGATAACACCTAATACAAAATAAATGATTGTGAAAGTAAATGTTTAATTCCCTGGCCACAGATACATCCTGCAATATCAGCAGTAGCCTTTCAGCGTCCGTTATTGGACATGCACCTTTCCAAAAATTCGCCAGATTTCTTTATCATGGGCGTCACGAAGCCAAAACTTTCTGAACTTGTCTAGTTCGTCATGTCATTCTACAATGTGTAGTCAGGTCGTACCAATCTACTCGAAGATGGAACCATCATAGACTCTAATTTCATCCAATACAAAGACAACCACTTTTTTCAGAACAATTTATAGACAGAAATACCTGTGTCCTCTCTATTTTTTGCTGTCAGTGTGTGGAAAAATGTTATTTTGTGCAAATATTTTTCCCGTGACAAAAGTACGTGCGCACTTTTTGAATTCGACGTAGGGAATCAATGTTTATCCAATAAAGACTCAGTAAGCTATCTTCAGAAATCGAATTTTTTATGCAGACGTTAATTTCCTTTGCGTGCTGGTTGCAAAACGTACGTGAACGTGTGGGTGCGTACAACTTGAAGGGAACTATGGAAGTGACCCTTGAACCTCTTAGCCATACACATATATAATGCAGTGTACACCGACACCGTACCTACCTCTACTGATGGGGGGACCACTATACTCTCTAATTGACTCCATTGACTACAATGACTATTCTACATTTCAAAATGGTCTATTGACAGAAATGACTCATTAAGGCCCTGTCCATTGATTTATTCATTATCCTGTATTAAAGACGTACCTACCCTTATAACAGATGGGACTACTGTAGCTTCTTATTTTATGAACTAAAAGTACTAAACCTTTATAGAAATTGGTTATAGCGATGGAAATGTAGGATCCACAAGTGTACCTGTGGATAGGGACAGAGTCTCGTCAAAAATAACCTTCTTTATCGAGTCTTGATGTCATAACCGATTTCTGGTTCCAACTGGGATCCAATTAATACTACATTTTTACTAGGAGAATCTTGCTCATTTTATTTTTCACCCCTCGTTATCATTATTTCGATCGTGATTTCGCACAGTTTCTCAGTATAGGTCATCTAGTTTATACTTGATTTTTAAAAATCGACTGATTTATATCGATCGATTTTCATACGTTTTTTTTCCATTGGAAACCATTTGACAAAGCAAAGTCATACAAAACAACCAAGTTGGTTGTATATTATGAGTAATAAGTACCATGTTTGTATGAATTGGACCCTAATTGGAACCAGAAGTCATGACAACTTTATTCTGAATACACGTAGTTCAGTTTCCAGACGGTATTTTTTTTTAAATCACGTGATAAAAGCAATAAAATCAAACGAACGAAAACTTAGTATATCTCAGAATTTTTGAGATGAGGTATTATTATTATTTCTATACAACAATACCTAATGGAAATGTTGACTTTCTGCATAGAAACAACATACTTCCAACTGGGGAATGAGATATACCAACAGGAGGAAGGCTTAGCTGTGGGATCACCGCTATCACCAGTGATGGCAAATATATACATGGAGTACTTTGAAGAATTGGCCTTAGGAACATCACCACGATATGTAAATGACACCTTCGTACTATGGCCACATCTGGAAGACCCACAGTTACTACTTGACCATGTGAACTCAATCAGAGCTTCTATACAGTTCACAATGGAAAAGGAGAGTAACAATGAATTAGCCTTCCTGGATGTACTGGTAACAAGATCAGAACAAGGTTTTAATACATCTGTGTATCGTAAGCTAACGTTCACTGGCTATACATACAGCGTTAAGAAAGGGATCGTCCGATGCTTACAGCACCGAGCAAAGCTAATAAGTAGCGACACTGACACATACCTCTGTGAGATGCGTAACATAAGCAAGAATCTCCAGAAAAATGGTTATCCCAAAGGCTTAACTGTCACCACTAGTGAAAGGAGAGTGACGGAGGAGGAGGATGACAATCATAAACCAACAACAGTCTGTCTCCCCTACCTTAAGAATGTGTCTGAGAAGATCCAGAAGATCTGCGCCCATGTAATATCCGGGCCGTATTCAGAAGCAGATCAACGCTACACAGCTACCTCTCCCGCACCGAACCACCCACTGAGTTATCGAATACCAAAAATTGTGTATACTCAATACCGTGCAGCTGTGGGCACGAATACATAGGTGAAACATGTCGCCCCTTGAAGGTTCGGGTGGAAGAACACCGAAAAGCAGTGAGTAAAGGTGAAACCAATAAATCGGGTATAGCTGACCATGTATGAAAAGAAAAGGGAGACCACCTACCCCTCTGGAACAAAGTTGAGATAATTGATCAGGAAGAACATTGGAAAATTCGAAAATTGAAAGAGTCGGCCCATATGCTAGGCAAGCAAAACTGCCTCAGTAATCCTAGCATTGAAATGGATTCCATATGGGAACCTCTAATAATAAAAGACAGAAAACAATAACATCAAAGAAAAAAAAATCATAACTGTCACCTGGGGTTTAAGGCTCCTAAAAATTAGCACCTGTTGTCCACATGGACACATAGCGCAGTGGTTACAGCATCAGACAAATTACTGTTAGGTAATCTGATGGTTCTAGGTTCGATCCTAGTGCGAGACAGCATAACAATACTACTAACGCTAAAGAGGGGAGTACGGTCAATAAATAGGGTTCGGTTCGTTACTTCCCAAAATATCTGAGAGTGCAACGGCCAATAGAAATAAAGAACGAAAACTTGTACAAAACTTTCATAATTTGAAAATATTCATCTTGAAAACTAAAAAGAACTCAAGTTCCGTTTACAGTTATATCTTAACCAAACTAGTTCGGGAGTATGCTTTCGAAGCTGTATGTTGCAACATTGTAATGTGTCGCCAATAATCTCGAGATGTGTCGCGAAATTAAGTACAGTAATACTTTGAATAGTGCGGTTTTGATTAGTGCAGGTTTTGATGTAGTACGGTTTTGCTATTGCTCTATGAATTAATATAACTAATTATGAGCTGGAATAAAAACACATCGAATTATCATAAAACCTTTAGCAGTGTGGTATTGAACAGGACAGAAAACTGTTGAACGATTAACCACACTAATCAACGTATACCTCTCTAATTTTGTGTATCTTTCGAAATATAATTTCCTGGGTCAGTTGAACTTCTGGGGTGACATTATATACTTGGCTTTGCTAACAAAACTCAAGTAATATTCTGCAACCAAAAATCAATTATAAAAATCGAGTCACCAATGCTTATAGTAATACCTTTTACAATGTAAAAACTATTTTCCGGTGGCCATAGTGAGTTCAATCCTCATTGGAAGCTCAATAAAACATCTACTTTGAGCTTGATGTTATTGTTTGATGAACACGTCTCGTAGGTTGTTAGTGAGTTCGATCCTCACTAAGTACCCTCTTTTACTATTTCTTTGTCTGGCTATCTTTTGTTCTACTCCCACTTGGTGCACTACAATAGATTTGTTGCAGTCTGCATCAGTCCACCGAACATAACGCTATCCCCCATCACTGAGTACTGCGACACGTATACTTAACAAGAAATCTCAAGCATAAAAATCTACAGGAATTCGTCATCACTTTTACTCCTCCATAGTTACCTGTCTGTGGAACAGTCTCAGTGAAAAAACTGCCACTACTAAAATTATAAAATACTTTCAAAAGTAATCTAAAACGACCTAGGCCACGATGTATTTATCTACAAATTGATTTATTAATCATCTGCAAATCTATCAACGAACTGACAACTATAAATCAGACTGGTATGATAACCGTTTTTGCAGGGTTTATATTTACCGGAGATGGAGGTATAAAGACGTGCGTGTCGTCAGAGGAGTGGCAGGAGAGCTACTGCCCCCGTCGAGGAATCCTACTCCCCCCCGGTATTTTTCCGTGGGGGGGGGGTGATTGAAAAAAAAATATAAATTTGTACTGTTCGGGGTCAAGCACTGTTTCTCTTGGAGAGTTTTCAAACACGAACCTTCCCGAAAATGGGTTTAATACATAGACAACCTTAACGTTAAGGTTGACCATAGTTTGATACTATTTGGCGTCGGCAATTCGGCGTGCAACTCACTTGGGCATCAGACCATTTGGCGATAGCTATTTCAGCGATCTTTTTATATCTTTCAAGTTTGGAAAGAATGTTTATCCAATATCATTGAAGGTTGTGTACTATTTGGCGAATATCAAAAAAGGTTTAACAACGATTTTTAGTTACACTACTGTCTATTCAAATAACGATTTTTAGTTTAGTTGTTAGACTGTCTACTTAAATTACCTCTATATTAATTAAATGAATATACTTTAAATTCGAATTTCACTAATATTCATTAGACTTATAAACCTAGCTCAATTGTTTTTAGTTTTAGTTTAGTTAGCTACGATTTCTTGATAACTTTTTCATGGCTGAATAATGATAGTTTTTTTTTTAATTGTTTTCTCTCCAATTTTTTTAACAAAGAAAAGAAATAAGAAATCCATTCACACTTATCAAATTCTCCCTATAAGTTCGTATAGTGCGTATTAGAATGAATAGAACGCTAAAACATCCATCGCCGAATGGGCTAAGGCCGAATCTCCGACGCCGAATCGTCCCATCTTGCCTAAAATCTGAAAATACATTTATGAAAAATCCTGAAATCACTGTTAATAATATCAGCATCGAAATTGTGTACTACGACCATTGCATTTTATTTGGTTGGTATTATCTAATATTCCTCTCCTCACTCGAGGGGGTGCGTATTTGGAGGAATATTTTAGCTGTATTCGAATCAAAATTACCTCCCCTTGCGTTAGTTTCCAGCTATGCAAGAAGGAGCAAGAGGGGCGAAAATGATGACACAGCGTTTGTGTGATCGCCAAATATAGTAGTTGCAGTCTTTGCATTTAATAGCTATGAAGTTCTTACGAATACTCAAATTGAGGAAGATAAGTGACAAGACAAGGTATATATATATATATATATATATATATATATATATATATATATATATATATATATATATATATATGTTTAGAGAGGGGTAAAGGAAGATAACCAGCTCGAGATACCGGGGCCAAGAAGGTAGAAGATAACCTATTCGAAGACTGGGGCATAGAGGTGTTCGACCATGTACGTTCAGGGCTTTTATAGGGAGTCGCCGTAGGAAGTGACGTTTTAGATATCTGGCTAAAAGAATCTAATCGTATCTAATTGTTGACTAAAAATATAGAAGTCGCCACTATGGCATGAATAACTTTCTCGTATTAGTCAACAGTATGAAAATTGAACACTTCAAAACCGTACAAAAATAGTGTTGCCGGGCACAAAGTGTTTTCATATTTGATTCTCTTCAGCATCTTGTGCCAAGGTCATGTTCAAAGAAATTAACATTGTTTCTGATAGCAATTTTAGCGCCCGAGAAATTCAAAATTACCCTAGAGAGCATTTCCGCAGGCTCTTGGACAGTGTTCAATCATCATCAGTCTTTTAACGTCCGTCGTTGAACATAGACCTTCCCCAGGATTCGCCACACATCTCTATCATGGGTGTCCCGGTGCCAACACTTTCTGAATTTGTCTGGTTCGTCTCTCCATCTTGTACTCTGCCGGCCTTGGTGGTGCATGTGATCTCTGGGGATCCATATTGTGAGTCGTGATGTTCATCGGTTGTCTTCAAATTTCCTAATGGATTCTATGTCTTGGACTTGTTTTATCCCTGATATACTGTGCTGTCTTGTGATCTTTCTATGTGAGGTTGAACATGATTCTTTAAAGTGTATCTTGCATGCTTCTCAGTCTGTGGGTCAGTCTCTTGGTTAGGTTCCATGTTTCAGCTCCATTGATGACTATTAGGATGATGCATTGGTCGTATACCCTTAATGGGAACTTTTTTTTTTTTTTTGAAGGTTGAGCTTGCTCTTTCGAAGGCTTACCATTCTGGGGTGATTCTTCGTTTGATTTCTTCTTTTGAGGGTTTCATGGAGATTTGTTGTCCTTGGTAGATGTAGTGGTCTACTTTCTCCAGTTCTGCATCCTGCATTTTGATCATTATGTTCTCATTTCGGACGTGATTGTTGCAGATGACCTTCATTTTGCTGGAGATCAAGTCTAGGCCGACTTTTTTTGTTCATGTAGCATTAGTTGGAGGTCGTGTAGG
Organism: Thysanoteuthis rhombus; assembly: GCA_963457665.1. Classification (NCBI taxonomy): domain Eukaryota; kingdom Metazoa; phylum Mollusca; class Cephalopoda; order Oegopsida; family Thysanoteuthidae; genus Thysanoteuthis; species Thysanoteuthis major. The sequence continues at coordinate 36,227,276 of OY735218.1, forward strand.
TTCTTTGCGAAAAGGACGGTGTCGTCTACAAATCTGAGCTTGCTCAAATATTCACCGTCTTTTTTATTCCTTTATTCTGCCAGTCCAGGTTTTGGAAGATCATCTCAAGGCAGGCTATGGAGAGTTTGGGTGAGCTGGTATCACCTTGTCTTACTCCTTTTTTGAACTGGAAGGGTTCGGAGTCCCTAGCCTGATAAAGGAGTTGCTGTGACTATATATGTGTTGCAGTACTCTGACGTGTGTAGGGTCTACACCTTGTGGAGTGATGGCCTTCATGACCATGGGAATTTCCTCAAAGTTGAATAACTTCTTAAAGTCTACAAATGCCACAGCGAGTGGCACTTTGTATACTGCTGCTTTCTCTTTCAGTTGCTTTATTGAATGGAGATTGTCCATGGTTGAGTAACTTCCTTTAAATCCAGCCTGTTCCCGTGGTTGGTTTTCATCTAGTGTTTTAGTGATCCGATTGGTGATAATTTTTGTGAAAAGTTTGTAGATGCAGCTGAGTAGGCTTATAGGTCTGTAGTTGATGAGGTCTTTCAGGTTTCCTCTTTTTATGTAAAAGCATTATGATTGCCCTGTTCCAGTCTTTCAGACAGGATTTTACTCTTTTTTAGACACAAGTTGAATATTGCTAGTTCTTTATTGACGATCTTACCAGCATTTTTGAGTAGATCGATGGTGATATTATCTGGTAAGGGGCTTTTCATTTTTTGTTTGTTTGTTTGATGGCTTGTTTTACCACCCATGGTGTAACTTCTGGGAAGTCCTCAAATTGATTGTTCACGTCTTGCGTATCCCGTTCGTTGTTTTGTTGTCCATATCTCGAAGAGTAGAGTTCTTGGTCGAATTCTTGGGCACGTTCGACAATTCTGTCCCTGTCTGTTGTTATGTCTCCGTTTTCTTCGAGTTAGCTAATTATTTGTTTCTATCTTACACAGAGAGCTTTGTTTATCGCTTTAAAGTCCTAACGTTTTTCGAGAGTGGTTTCAATGATTGCTGACGTATACTTTCTTTTGTCTTCTCTTAGTTTCTTTTTGATTGTTTTGTTCAGTTCGGTCTCTTCTATTTTTCCCCTTGTTATTGTTGGTGGTTTGAGGTTTCTGCGATTTTCAATGAGTTTCCTAGTTTTCTCTGAGATTTTATTAATGGTTTGTGTGTTTCTTGGTTTGAACATGGTGGCAGCTTCTATTAGAGAGGTTGTTATTTTGCTGTGGAGTCTGTTGATGTTGGTGTCGTTTTCATCAGTAAGGATCTTAAATCTGTTTTTCAATTCTAGCTTGAAAGATAGGGTGAGTTCATTTGGTACGTTTAGCAGTAGCGATTTGGTGTAGAACATTTTTCTGCGTTTTTTATTGGTGTTTACTAGCATCTTACATCTTAGCATTCTATGGTCACTCCCTATGTTTACTTGGTTTAGAATTGGAATGTCTTATATGGTATGGCTTTTTTCCGTTAGGATGTAGTCTTTTTCGTTTTTGGTTTCATTGTTGGGGCTCGTCCAAGTCCATTTTCTATTGTGTCTCTTTTTGAAGAATATATTCGTGATTTTGAAGTCGTTCGCGGTTGCAAAGTTTACAAGATCTTCACCTCTCTCGTTCCGTATTTTGTACCAAACCCTGCCAACACAGCGTTCGCTGTCTTGTCTTACCTATGTGTTGAAATCTCCCATGATGACATTGAAGTATTTTTTAGTATCTTGCAGTAGGGAGTTCAAGTCGTCATAGAAGTTGTCTATTTCTTCTTTGGGTGATTGCGAAGAGGGAGCGTAAACTTGGATGACATTCAGCTTGTACCTCTTTCAGAGTTGTATGGTTACGCTGGCCATACAGTCTGAGACAGCTTTGAAGCCTACCACGTTGTCTTTGAGGCTTTTATTAATGAGAAAGCCTACTCCACTTTTGTTCTACTTTCTGTCTTTCGTAGTTATAGAGAAGAAGTTTGCTCTTTAGTTCTATTGATTCTTCTCCTGGTCTTCTCATTTCCCTAATGCCAGTGATGTCCCATTTGATGTTTTTGATTTCGTTTTCTTAATTGGTTAGTTGAGAGTGTTCTGACGTTGTAGGTGATGATTTATGTCGTTGTTCTCTTGGTAAGAGTTTTTTGGGTAGGAGTGCCAACTCAAAGAGAATTTCGCGCCAAATCAACCACGAAAAAGCGTAAAAAAAAAAAAACGCGCAAAAAAAACTATTGACCATTTTATGGCTTTTCCAATTTCAATTAAAAAGCTTAATTTGAAAATAGCGCAGAAAAGGGGTAAAATCAGCGCTAAACGTTGAATTTTCGCGCTGCCAAAACAAAAAAAGTGTAGAATTGGCAACCCTGTTGCTGGATAATAGTCGGGCAAATCCTGGCACCATCAATGTATAGAAGTAATGCATTAATCCCAAAGGATTAAGGTTAGGATTAGAGTTTGTGGTTAAGCACGAAGTCGGGGTAACTTATATTTTTTGAATAAATCGGCATAAAACAAAAGATCACTAATTTCTTCCTGACCAGGATTTAAGGGTAGTGGACATCTTGTATTGCCAGGTGGGTTAAATAGTTGCATATTACTTAGTGTTCGAGCCTAGGTCAAAGGCAAGATTCCGAATAATGCTGATTTTCGAGGCAGGCCATTACTTTTTTTAGAAGACTGACAGAACACAGACTTCCTACTCCTTTATCCTTAAAAATGTTTTTAAATCTATTTTTCGAGTATGAGACCAGGTGAAAAAACGATTCTATCATTCTTATTATCGTCCCATGTGGATTTTGTCTGAGTCCCACTTGAAATAAACCAACGATTATTGTGATGTTGTTTGCGATTGTCGTTTAGGTAATTGTATGAAATATGTAAGATTAAACATGTCAATTTATCAGCTACGGCCATTTTCAATTTGATTATTCTTGAGTGACTAAAAGTTGCTAGATTTTTTAGAAATTTTACGGAAAATAAAAGCAGAAAATTATGGACATTTGGAACTGTATCAATTTTGTATTTATCTAAAAGGATATGCTTTAAGATTAGAGGTTGGGGTAAGTGTTACGGTTGCAATTAAGAACATGAGATTAATTTTTAAAACCACCTATTCACCCAAACTCCAAACCTACCAACTAATCAAAACAGTAACACAAACCTTGGCCTAATACTTACCCAAAACGTACATACAAACCCTAACACTAATCCAAACTTACCTTAACTGCATGCCATATATTGGCTTTAAAATGAACGGTATTATTCTTAAATCGAAAATAACGTTATTTGATCATCGATGAAAATCTAACCACTTTCTGTCATTTGGAATGGCTAGAGCGTCTATCTTGATTATCTCCCATGTAAAATATCTAATGTTTAATCTTACCCGTTCTATAAAAATTTCTAAAAAAAGTAAATAAAATTGCAATTTTAATCAGATGTACTGTTTTCACTAGTTTTCAACTTGTGCCATTTTTACCGATGACCCTTTTTTCACCGGGCACCGTAAAATTTATAGTAGGCATGCGCGAATTTTCACCGTCCAAGGAATTTAATCTTCCATACATTCCTGTCTTACTTTGTAAGTGATTATACTGCTTTTTACATTCATATATTCCTATTTGGGAAAGAGGCGACTGCATTCTTTATGTCTGCTTTCCTTATTTGAAAAAAAAAAATGTATCAGCTTTTTTATGAAGTTCTGAATTAAAATGTCGTTTATGCTCCCTATTCATAGTTCTAAGTTGTACCAAGTGTGCCATTATTAAGATATCAAAGTGGCACTATAAACAAAGTAATGAAACACCTTTTCGCGGTTCATACATCTAAAGCAACAAATTCAAAGATCATTTAATATTTGGATTCTTTCGAAGTGATTAGATGCCTTTTTTTTCAATTTTTCGCGGCTTCAACCACGAAAAACAATAGAAAAACGGTGTATCACAAAGAAAGTAAGAAAAAGAAGCAAAAACATCACTCGTCCGTCGTATCCAAATTATTTTAATGACGGAAGATTATCAAGATTTAAAACCTAATTTAGGGATGTGATATCCAGTTTATTGAAATGTGTCTTAAAGAGTTGGGATTTTTTTTGGCTCGTAGGTATGGGTCATAGAAATTATTATTACAAAAATTTAAAATTCCTCCGAAAAAGAAAAAAATGATTATATTTTGCTCTTTTGTTATTGTTTTGAATTTCAAATGTTTATTTGATTTATTTCAAATCTAAATCGATCGAGTTCCCCAATTGAACTAATCTCTTGGGGACAGCGAAAAATATTTGCATTTTTCCCCACTACCAAAAACAATCCGATTGAAATATAAATTTGATTATGAAATAAAAGTTCTTTTTTAAAAAAAAAAAACAGTTATCAAGTGCCTTTTTTTGCTCGTACTCTGGAAGGCAAGTGCTGAGATTAAATAAAGTAATGTTGAATGGAAATAAGAGAATTATTCACCGTTGCTGTGTCATTCAAAATGGTCGGACTGAATTAGTCGAGATAAATTTAAAAACTAAAAAAAAAGTACTGCGGTTTAATTTCTGGGATTTTATTTTGTTACGCCGTGTCTTCACTCACCTCTTTATAAAAAGGCTCTGTCCCACCCCATATTTTTAGGGCGCTATTTCACTTCCGCGCCCCTAGAAATCAACAAGGGACAGAACTCTTAAAACAACAAAGCTTTTCTTTCGATTTTACAAAAAAAATGAATGAAAATAAATCATTTCACACTACAAATACGGGAACAGAATTATTCTTATTAAAAATACTGGAAGAAAAACTATTATAAATTAAATTAATGCTTACCTGGCCGCATATTTTTCGAACGTGACTTCTTTTTTTTTTTCTTTTAAGAACACTTAATAAGATTTTCAAATTGATAGGATTTGTTTGGTTTTTTCTTTCAAAGAAACGATATAATTTTCTTCTGTAAAATATAATGCAAGTATCAATGTTGTTATAGTGAGCACGATACTTATAATGCCTTCGTTATTGCTATCTTATGTAATGAGTGTAATACTTAACTTCTCAGTAGGGTTCTCAGTGCCCGTGAGCAAAGATAATTTTGGAAATCCTATCCCCAAGTTGAATAATATTGTTATTGATTCGAATAAATTGAATTTGTTTTGGTTTGTTAACCGTTTTCAACATCAAGTGAGCGAAACTTTACTATCAGGTCTGCCTTCCCTACATTGTGTCAAAATATGTAGGTAAATAAATTGTATTAATTATTCCTAATTTATCAATTACTTAATCGTGATCCATCTCAATAGTCAACTGTCTGTCAATGGAGAGCCAAGCTAACCCTGACAATTGATCCATGTCCATTGTAGAATGAAGGTACAACTGTGCTTGAGTCGACTTGAGGATCGTTCTTCAATTGCGTTCTAGTTATTGGTAGGGTCAGAAAAATGTGGTACAAAGTGGACAGGTTAGGATAAACATAAGACTTCATTAGTGATAATGATTTTTAGTACATTGTTGATGATCAGTTACTCAATACTTGTATTTTCCATGCTGCCAGTGCTCATTATCTCTCAGTACATGTCTTTGAATGAAAGAAGCTCTTGTGCTATTTCAGTTTGACTTTGGATGACATCTGAGTATATGTCTGCTAAAAATCCTAATTTGTTCACATTATCTGCATTGTCAGGATGTTTTGGATCTAAAGCACTAAATTTGGATGCCACATTTTTTTAAATGCATAAATCTTTAACCTGTGCTATTAGAATCTAATGATACTAGGAAAGATTCGAGTATGAGTTTACTTACTATGCCACTGCATTTCAGAGAAGAAAAATTATGATTTTAAAATTCTGTGTATTATTTCTCCTTGGGGGCATTTGCCTGGGGTTTGCTCTATAAGTACCTTCTTAGATCTCAGAATATGCATCTCTCGTATTGAGTCTTGCGTTGGAGACAGATAAAGAAAATCTAGAAAAAGTCCAGAGATATGCAACACACCTTGTCCTAAAAACCTTACAGCTAACCTATGTAGAAAGACTTCATACTGACCTTTCACACAACATAATCACTCTGGACACTAAAACCTACTTACTGTTCAATCTGTAAACACAATGTATCCATACTCACACCTTCACTTAGTGATAACACCAGAGGTTATGATTTCATATATCAAATACATCGCCATCATCATGTCAGTCACAAATTTCTAGCATTAAGATGCATTAACACTTTTCTTTAATTCATTTGTATAACGCATCTGTGGATATCTATTATCGCATCAATGTTTAAAAATCTTATTCCAGTTCATCACCTCATTGCACCCCAGCTTGCTTTACTGTATACTTGATAATGTAACTTCTTTTGAAAATTTCCAATGCTGGCCATTTAATCCATCATGCCATTTTCTTAAAATTTATCAAAACTATTTTCAAGGCTGTTAATACTACTTTCATTCTTCTCATATTCAGATAATTTATTCTGATAGTGCAGAACTCTTTCATTAATTCATTGGGATGTACTAGACAGGATAAAAAAGTTTTCACCATTACTATTATGATTATTTAGTATTTGAAAAGTTCTAATTAAATCTCCATGCATTCAATGTTCAGATAGTGTTGTGGATAGCAATTTTTCCAATAATTTAAATCATCCATACATTCTATAATTCTAGTAAAATTCCTCCAAACCCCCTCTATATCCAAATCCAAAATAATCTTCAAATTTCCATGTTGTGCTTTTGGTGCCCTTAACTGACAACAATATTCTAGGTTTTGTCTTATAAATGCTTTAAAGGCTGTTTTCATTATATATAGGTATCTGGATATTGTATTGCACAACACCCACGCCACAGTAGCTTTTGTTTGGGATAAGTGAGTGTGTATATGGTCGCTAAAATCAAAGTTCAAATTGAATACAACACCTAAATTTTTTCTGTTTCATATATTTTTAAAATTGAACCCTAAAACTCATTTTTAAGATTCGACTTTTCAATGTGTAAGATTTTGCACTTTCCAACATCATATCTGTCCGAGCCCCAACGAGAACAAAGTGTGACACAAGGCCAGTTTAATGTATGGATACCACACATGAGAGCATGTAGGTAGAATGACTCAAAAATTCTCTTTACTCCTTGCAGTTATTGCCACAAGGACATAAGAGCATTGGTCTTTAGGTCTCAGGATGAATCCTGAACCCCTTGGTCTTGACTACATAGAGCAGTTCAAGGTGTCATGAGGCAAAGCCCCAATCGGCCATGGCACCACATCTGAATCTATCTGGTCTGAAATAGTCATGTGCATGATGCATTTTTCAACATTGAATTTTAATTTCCAATTACATGTCCATAGATAGAGAAGATTTAGATCATGATGAATGGTCTATAGTTCATGTGGGTTTATGATCATTTTAACATCATCAGCGAACATTTTGATAATATTGGCCATGGATTCTGGAGGGTCATTTATAAAAAGTAAAAACAGGATAGGTCCCACCACAGATCCTTGAAGGACTCTAGACAGGACAGTTTTACTCTTACTGAGTCTCCAACTTTAACTTTCATTGTTCGATTCAATGGAAAAAATTTTGATAATATTCAACACATTTTTACTCAATCCAAATGCTTCAAGTTTCACAAGAAGTCTGATATGACACTGTATCAAACGTTTTACTTAAACCAAAGTACAAAATGTCAACACAATTTCCTTCAACAATTATCCATTAGCTTTATCAACTGTTTCTTGTAAATTGGATGAACAAGATTTATCCCTTTCGGGTCCGTACCAATTAGTTAGTGTTTCTCTGAATTTTTTAGATGAGGTATTATTATTATCTCTGTTATTGGAAGATTCGAAAATTGAAAGAGTCGGCCCATATGCTAGGCAAGAAAAACTGCCTCAGTAATCCTAGCATTGAAATGGATACCATATGGGAACCTCTAATAATGAAAGACAGAAAACAGTAACATCAAATACCAAAAACTGCCACCTGAGGTTTAAGGCTCCTTAAAAATTAGCACCGGTTGTCCACATGGTAGTGGTTAGAGAATCGGACAGAATTACTGCAAGTAATCTAATGGTTCTAGGTTCAATCCCAGTGTGAGATAACAATAATTCAAAAATACTACTACTGCTAAGAGAGGAGTGCGGTCTATATACCCCCGTCAGTTAAATAAAGGGTTCAGTTCGTTACTTCCCCACACCTACCAGATGATACCTGATGAAGGCCATAGGGTACAACAGCCGAAACGTTGTATGGAAAACAACCAAGATGAGGATAGTCCAAACAATGATAGAGATAAGATTTATCCCTCCCAAATCTCTGCTGTTTTTCAATAATCACAAGGTAAACATAATCAAGTATATGATTCCTTAAAGATGTTTCAAATAACTTAATAAGTACGCAAGTAAGTGATACTATAAGTCTGTAATTTTCTGGTTGATGATCTGAACCTTTTTTAAGTATGGATTCTCGATCTATACATTTAATAAATAAACTTGTGAGTGCTGTGACCAGTTTTTCATATTCTAATAAATATTTGAGGTGTATTCAATCTGGAATCATAGATTTAGTCTCATTCATTTCTCCAAGTACTTTTTCAGCTTTATCTGGTTCTCTAAATCTTCCATATTTCTATCCATAAATTGATGACTTTCATAACTTTCCTTCAGTAAAGGACCATTTTCTTCACTTTCAAAGACAGATTGGAGAAAAATTGCCAAAATCTTGGCTGTTTCTAAAGTGATCTTAGTTAAAGTACCAGAAGGACTTTCAACCTCCAAAATAGTTTTCCTTGGTTTATTTTCAAATTGTAAATATTCAAAGAAAGATTTACAGTTGATTTTTAATTTTTTTTTTTTTTTTTTTTTTTTTTTCATATTTTAGTTTTTCTTTCAATGTCATTTGCATGATTGGTTATTACAGGCTTCCCCCTTCTAATGCGGTTTGTTATAGACCATTTTAATGCCTGTAGGTAGTGGACCCAAAAATATTAATCTAACTCTAAAATGGCTCAATTTAATCACAGCTTGGTTTAATGTGTTTGGCTCTCTTGGCTGCCAACACCAGCGTTATTAAAATAGACGTCTGTATTAACAGTTATAGATGTATGTAGTACCATTGCTTTGCTAGAAATCTGATTTTAAAAGTTTGGATTATTTTTTTGTAATATTTTGTTGTCCTCAGTCAGATTCACAACTATTTATGATTTAGTGCTATCAAGATGGAATTCACTATGAATTTAGCTATTCTACCATTGTATTAGATAATAGCTCATAAAATGTCAGATTCATGACAGCTATTCTTTTTGTACGAGATCAACATGGGACACATTGCAATTGAAGTAGAGAGAAACCTCAAACAGACTTGTACTTTTTCATTTATCAGGTGGATGGACTCTTCACACTGGACAAAAATCCTTCAGTTAAAGTGCAAAGTAGGACAGAAAACCTTTGGTGAAATAAAAACATGCATGACAAAAATTCAATTGTTGACCATATTGATTTCTTTTAACTCATTATTCTTACTTGAAGTGTTTATCTGGCCTCGAATTCAAATCACACATTTTTATAGCTTAACATTTTTTTAGGCATCCAAGTCAGAGAACAAAAACTTGATGATCGATTTACTGTGCAATACTTATATTCCTTATGATAGTTTTATTACATAATGAATGTAATGAAGGTTGAGTACGCCTTATCCGAAATGCCTGGGACCAGAAGTATTTCCGAATTTTCAAATCAGAGAATATTTGCCAATACATAATGATGTTTCTCCGGAAGGTGGATTGTAATATAAGGGGAATAATCCTGGGTCTTTTATATATGTTATCTCCCTTTTAATTTAGATTTCATAAAAAGAAGTCCTTTTTTTTTTTTTTTTCTGACTAGAATTTTTCGTTGTCCAGACATAACTAACGAGAGCATTATTGAATTGAATCAGAAAAAAGCAGACGACATTGGTAAAATGTCTAAATGAGAAATAAAATGAATTAAAATGTTTAAATGAGTAAATCTATGTAGATCTGGTGGTGGTAATAATTTGTCTGCCTGAGACTAGTTTCTTTCAGTTGGAACTTGTTTCATCTTTCACCATTTGTGTTGTTAATATGGCTTTACACTTCGAAAGTGTAATATAAATGCAACCAAGCTTTTTCTTTTGTCAATGAGTTAAATTTCTTGGAAATTGGCCTTGTCTCTCGTCTTCGAATCATACTATAGTGAGGACGGGTGTGGAATTTTCCACTTGAGATGTCATGTTGACTTCTAAAAAGTTTCAAATTTTGGAACATTCCGGTTTTCAGAGTTTCTGATGAAGGGTACTCTACCTGTGTTTTACATCCTGGAGAATTGTTCATGTACTACAAATGAAGATTAAAAAAATTATGATTCAAAAATTCCTTATATCATTTTTCCTAAGGGGGTCTCATCCACGTGTGGGGGTTCTACACTCCCCATACACAAAGAAACCAATGTACTGTTTACTTTGCTTAGATTCTCAGATTTTCATTTCTGTTTTGTTTTTTCTTCAGCCAAAAAATGATCAGCCAGAAGAAGAAAAGAAAGAGCCGTGTTTTGATTTTTGGAAATGATTGGGATTCTGACGATGATTCTTCTGACTCTGATTATGAACCTGATCTCGAACCTGTCATCAAGGAGTAAGTATTACTTCCTCAAATATATTGTGAAGATTGTAAGGTATAAAATGGGAGTCTTGTTGTGCTAGTCCTCTCCAAAAGCCAACGTCCATAATTTTAAAGTATGGAATGTGTGTGTGTGTATATATATATATATATATATATATATATATATATATATATATATATATATATATATACCTATATACAAATGCATATATATACCTATATACAAATGCATATATATACCTATATACAAATGCATATATATACCTATATACAAATGCATATATATACCTATATAAAAATGCATATATATACCTATATAAAAATACATATATATACCTATATATATATATATATATTTGTATATATATATATATATACCTATATACTAATACATATATATATACCTATATACATATATATATATATATATATATATACATATATATACCTATATGAAAATTCATATATGTGTGTGTATATATATAGGTATACATATATATATATATATATATATACCTATATGAAAATTCATATATGTGTGTATATATATAGGTATACATATATATATATATTTATATACGTATACCTATATATATACACATGCAAACACTGACGATTGACATTCTTTCCATTATCAATATTTTAGTTTACAAAAATATACTTTCTTGTTTTTAAAGAAAAAGGCAGAGATCTGAACGCAAGGAACCAAAAAATATCAAGTACTTTGAAGACATTAACAATGTTCCTGTAGACATCTGGGTGGAAGTCTTTCATCATTGTGTTGAATCTGAAGGAGCTCTGCCATTTCTGATAAGGTAAGTAAATTGCTCAACTTGCATTCCGGAAGTACAGTAATACCTCGCTCAGTGCAGTCCTATGAAATATTTTTCACAATAAATTTAGAAATGTTGAATTTCCAAATTAAATAATGATAAAAGACAGCACAATAGTCTCCGAAATAACTGTAGATTGAACCCTTTAGTCAATGTGCCACGTGTATAAGAATAAACACTTACACAATAATTTATTATTTACCATTATACGTTGACATTTAGTGATATTTTTCCAGCTCCAGAAAGTAGATACTAGATGATATACGCAACAATAATCTATTCCGTCTTGTTGAGCCTCAACAATGACATCATATACTTGAAAATGATTGCTGGCACAATATTTTCTGTTGTATAGCATTAGGTACATCAAGCTCATATCTCTATTCATACTATGTTATTTTAACTGTAAAGCATCATGCAATGTTATATTGACTATATAGCTCTGCATTTTTTCGGGACTTGTCTACAATCCTAATCGAGGTATTGCTGCTATCATATTTGATAGCAAATAGCACTTAGATTCCTCCCCTTTTTTTATAAAAAAGGCTATCACTCTGTCTATGGAATATGAAGTTGTATCCTTCCCTTAGGCTTTATTTAGCGCTTACTTCCAGGAACTGCCTGTTTTTTTCTTTCTTGATATTCCCTGCTGAAAGGAAGGAGCATATACAATGGCTTTTCCTCATGGTCAAAAATGTTTTGAAGTTTCTTTATCATATTGTTGTTAATGGTTCTATGTTAGAAATAAATCGTTGATCACAAAATTGACAATGAAGCTGAGGTGATGGTCTAGTCCTAGAAGCTGTTATTGAGCTCTTTCTTTTCTTCTGGTTCTTTTTACCCTCAGTTTGCTGATGTCAAATGAATTCTGCAGCAACAGCTCCTTCTCTGCATGCCTGCCTCCAATTTCATGGTCTTCAGCTGCATAGGCCGCCAACGAAAACTTTCCAGGCGTCTCTCCAGCTGTCCCCATGTTTACCCAGTTCTTTCCAGGTCCGCATCCAGGACCAATCAAAATGGAAAAAAATCTACTTTTATATCAAACATTGCAATATGAAATGTACTTTCCTTTATGTCAGCATGGAAAAATTAAACTAATTATCAAAATGTGTAGGGTCACCAAATTTATCCGCTGTCAGTATTCTGCACTCAAATGACACACTGTGTGCCTATTTAACCTTTAGCCAAAGAGTCACCTAGAGTCACCAGGTGTCCCTGATTAACAGGTACCATAAATATTATCCATAGTTTTTGTTTAATGTTGATATGACTTATCTGATGATTTTAGAATCTAAAAGTTAAATTTCTGGTATGAATTAATTTGAACTCGGGATGTAAATGTAAATTCTATATGCTTGTAAAATCTGTGACACTCATAGTGTCATATCGTAATGGAGGATCTATTTGAGCATTCTAGTATCTGGAATTCTTTTTACTTGTCATAACATCTGAGTTGATATTTTTCTGTGATTGGATTCTCATAGATGTTGTTCTTGCTAGTAATTCATTATTTATGACATAGTCAATAATAATCTGTTAGATACCATTTCATTCTTTACTTTTCATTGTTTTATATTTTGAGCATATATTAAGCTTTGATCCAGAAATCTCAAAAATCATAAAAATCCGAGTCTTTTCTGGTCCTAAGCTTGCCAGATAAATGGTTCAGGAGTGTACAATAGCAACCTGACTCAATTACTTGATCAATGCACCATCGTATTATAACAACCTGTGCAAAAATTCTTGAGAAATTCCCATGTCCTGTTTTTATTTCAGAGCATCCCGTGTGTGCAAATCCTGGTATCAGGCTTCTCTAACTATAAAACTTTGGGAAAGAATTGACTTGAGTTTTGGTTGGGTGAAATCGACTGACCAAACACTTGAGTGGCTCGCAAATAACCGGCTGAAGAATTGCAGGACACTCAACTTAAGCGGGTGGAAGAATCTTACTTCAAAAGGTCTGCTGGTAAGTTGCACTAGAAACCTTCTTATTCTTTCTTTCTATAATAGATTTTGTCTGAAGTTGCCAATATTTGTGGAATATTATAGAACATCTAAGTCTTGAACCATCTTATTACCAGTAAGAAAAATGCATACTTGCACAATGTGTTGATATAATTGTAAAAACTTGAAAAAACATTCAACATGACTATTTCAGTATATCTCGGACACATAGCGCAGTGGTTACAGCATCAGACAAATTAATGTAAAGTAATCTGATGGTTCTAGGTTCGATCCTAGTGTGAGACAATATAACAATACTACTAACGCTAAGAGGGGAGTACGGTCAATATACCCCCATCGGATAAATAAAGGGTTCGGTTCGTTACTTCCCCAAATCTACCAGATCAAACCTGACAAAGGCCATAGAGTGCAACGGCCGAAACGTTGTATGAAAAACAACCAAGATGAGGATGGTCCGAATATTAATAGAAATAATGACTATTTCAACATAAGACCAAAAAAAACAATGCAATGGCAGAAAATGGCTATTTATAGTGGCATGTACCCACATGTAACTGAACTTCGTAAAATGAAATATTAATGATACCTGTTCAATTTTGCCACTGCATCAATATTTTTTTGTCTATTTTATTTTGAAATAATCTTATTCGGTTTTTACAATCATATCAACTCATTGTGCTAGTACATATTTTCATTACTGGTCCTGTTTTCTTTAATATTTATGTGTACACACAACGTCCTTAACTATAACAAAGTATTATGTTTAAAAACAAAAAGTAATTCTCAGTCGAGCCACTAATCTCTCACTTACAAAATGAACACTCCAACCAACTGCACCATGGAGGCATTTGTACTCAAGTCAATATATTTTTGAATATCAATGATTTGTGCCTGACTTTCATAATCTTCCACATCTCCAACACTAAAACTCCTGTTATATGTTTTCAAATTGGAGATTTTAAAAGAAAAAAACATTCATTGTGTCAAATTAAATTTGCATGGAAAGTTTTGTGTAATTCACTTCTACGGTTTAAGCTTGTTTTGCGTTATATCAAATTTGAAGTAAAATTTTTCATGTAGTGTTTTTCAGGGCAATTTTTCTGAGACAGCGTAATCAAAAAGTTGATCATAATAAAGGTTCAAGTTTGGTTGAATTTTACAAAAGTTATTACAAAATTAAAGTTTGTCGATTTTTGTAAAAAATCAACTTACTTATATTAAGGTTCTGATTGTTAAATGCCCCTGCCTGGTCTGAAAGCCGTTGTCACTTTTTTGATTTGTTGGTTCTTTCATGCTAAAACAAATGTTTATAAAATTAACAAAATCTGCAATGCTACTGCTTATAAAAATTATAGGAAATAGAAACTGACAATAAGAATTATTTTTAGGGTTTTATTTACTGTTCTTTTTTTCTTTTTTTTTTTTTGCATTTCTGAGAATTCTCAATTTTTTCATCTTTTCCCCTCAAGTTTTTTTATATCATTTCCTTGCTTTTTTTGTAATCTTATTCCCACGTTTTTTCTTTCTTCTCCTTCCCTCATTTTCTTTTTTGTCTTTCCCACACATCTTTTTCTCTTTCCATCTTTTTTTCTTCATCTCATACCTACGTTTTTTTTACATATCTTTTTCTTCAATTCATTTTGTAGGCTGTAGCTATGAATTGCCCGCAATTAGAAGTCCTCGATATTTCAAGTACGTCCAAAAAAGTATCTGAAGGATTTCTTACTTTAGTCAAAAATTGTCCGAAGCTGATGGATATTAATTTCTCAAAAAGTTTGGTAAGTAAATTATTATCTAAATAGCGGTTGTTTCTATGATCAGCCTTGACAGATTGAGACCATGAATAATATTTCTTGATATCTGTTATTTCTGTACATGGTTCACAAAAAAAAAACGGGTCTAATTCAGTGTTTCATCACAAATGTTACTCCTAGTTTCGTACTTTGATAGGTTATTTTGTCAAAACCAGTGGAAAGTTGGCAACTAGTCCTCCAGAATCAATAGAAGAATGACAGCTTGGAACATGTTAGCCACGGGTTCTCCCCTTTCAGTTTTGGCAATTGAACATCCTCCCTCTAAACCAATATGATATGTGGAGAAGGCTGATTTTATCTTTTTTTTTTTTTTTCTTTTTTTTTTCTAGAAATTAACTATATTCACTATTTCTTGTATCATATGAAATTGATTATTCTGAGGTAATGTCTTGATTTGATAGCTATCAACCTCAACTGGTCTACTCAAACATGGAGTAGCATTTAGTGAGAAATCTCTAGCATGGAACCGCAAACCACTTTTGTCATGTTCAGTCATTCACAGTGGTTTCTCCATGAACTGTATAAATCTTTTTTAGCATCTAAGTCACTTTTTTCTTTTTTAAAATGAAAACAGAAAAGGCATAATATGCTGAAAATGTGCCTAATGTTGTAACGGTTAACAAGCTCTTGATGTCGACCATAATAACTCTAATGAGTTTGATCCTAACTTGCCACCCACCATGGCCTTGAGCCAAACTAAGCTGTATATAAACTGTAAATACTGAAGCAGTATGTACTTGATTTCTAGTTTAACTTAGTTTGAAACAAGGCTATAATAGATTTCTTTTGAGGATGCTATGATGCAAGCTTTCAACTTGAATTTCACCTCGTTCTTACTAAAAATTAATTTGGTTATTGCGAAATATAATTTGTATGCCCTCCGTGTGCATTCATTAACAGTAAAAATCATCCATTTTTGAAGAGAAGTTACCAAATAATATCCTTCAAATTCTATTGAAACTCATCAAGTATTTTCATTCTTTGTTGTTGAATAAAGGGAGAAAACTCATCGATTTTCATGAATAAATTTTGTCTCTTCAAGCTGTCTTCTAATAACAAGCAAGTTAAATACTCATGGCTGTACTAACTTCTTTATGCAAGTCTCAAGTGCAGATCTGTATTACTGAATACACAAATGGCATTCTTATCACCTAAGCCATTCAGCAGTCATCATTCCAAAAGCTATTCAGACTACTGAACTCATTCTTTGTAAATGATTTTGCTATAGAAATACTTTGTCAATAATGTTAGTCTTGAAATACATTGCAAATATAACTTCTATTTTTTTTGAGAGGAGTCATTATTTTTTTTCATTCAACAATAAAATGTACTATTGCCAAGTAAAAAATGATTTCAATATTTTGATAAATAGTTTTGTACTCTGTTTACAAACTAATTCTCATTATTTCAATTTCTGCAATACATTGTTTTAACTCCAAATAGTTTATTCCTGCAAACTATAATTTTCAAATTGAACTGTTGAATTCAGTTAATTCGCTAAAATAATCAAACTCACAAAATAATTTGGAATTTTGTATCTCAATAAATAGTTTCAATTCCATAGTTTGTTATTGTCCTTCGTGTGCTGAGTTATCTGTGTGCCAAGCAATTGTACATGAAAAAGTCAGCATTCAAATGTCAGCACCAAGTAAACATGTTCAAAGAAGTCTGGTCACAGTTTGGACTATTGAATTCACTCTTCGTAAATTATTTTTGTATAGAAATACATTACAAATGTACTTTCTATACACTCAACTTTAATCCTCAGTGGGTACCCCTGAATTGTGGCCTGTCAGAAGCTCCTTGGAGAAAAGATTGGTACTGCCAAGTTACTCCATCTCACTCACCCTAGAGATATTGTTGAAGATTCAATGTGACACCATTATAATCCAGCAGATCATCAGAGCAGCCAATTTGAAGCAAGAGGTTGTGTTTGATAATTTCTGAAAACTGCCAATTAAAACTGTCTACATAGGTTTTTACATTTTTAAGTGGGTCTGGCTGCCTGGCCACGTATGTGCCATGCATAAAGACTGCACTAATGGAGCTAGAGCACTGAAAATTTATTTATTTATTATCATATCTAGAAAAAACTTTTATTTTTGTTTTTGTTTTTTGTTGTTGTTTTTTAAACCACCTCCCAAAGGTTTCAAGTGGGAGATTCAAAATACAATGTAAGTTCATGCTAAATTGGTCCCTTAGTTTGTGTCAGGTAGAATTCATGCTTGTTTTTGCTTGTTTTTTTTCAATTCTGACTTTTTTTTTGTGATCACCACGCAACAAAAGGAAGTAGTAATTTATTCGTCGATCACCCCTTTTTCAAAATTTTTAATTGATCACCCCCCCCATACAGCATGCTGCCAAAAGATGTTGGTTATGTGATAGTTTCTATTGAGTGACTAACCTAATGTGTCTTTTTTTTTAATAACCTTTTCATTTACTTATCTATTTTTCACAGGTTTTAGAAAAGAATCATCTGCCCCTTGAAGAACTTCTGAAATACAATGCCAGCATCCTTACTCATCTCAGAATCGGTCACATCACTATTTTACCTCAGAAAATGCATCCTGTCTTCAACACAATGCTGGTAAGGAACCCCTGTCCATTTGATCCAATGACTGCACAGTGTTATTTACTAAGCCAAGATCAGTCTGGCTCAAGGCCACAAATCAGGGTCCACCTATTGAGGACTGAAGTTACTGCACTAGCACTGTCTGATTCACTGCCCCAATAAGAAGACCCAGAATTTTCCAAGATTATCACAGAGTTAGGCGGTGCTGAGTGGCCCTTGACGACCCAAGTTCAAACACCAGCTGTTCAC